>JAJJMC010030994.1:4808486-4893775 GCA_023531435.1 Papaver californicum
CTCTAAAATTCGTTCGATCTAATTTGATATACTTACATAATCAACCCCAAGAAAAATTTATCCAACTCTAGATTTTATCTGATATCGTTATATTTGCTTATAAATTTATTCGAAACTAATGAATTCATGTAAATCTCTTATAGATTTAAAGTTTTCATGTGAGATTTCAATTTTGATCTAGAGACCTGAAAATAATTTGTTGGCGGTTGCACAATTTTATTGGATTCACCCTAACACACTCGATTTTCAAAGAATGTAGCAACCTTACATTCATTTGGTACGATTTTATGCTAAAACATAATCGAACCCATGAAAAATAATTTATAGGTATCTAAAACAATGCTAATTGTTTCGTAAATAATTTTATATGGTACCGAGCTAAAAACCGACAATTATGTGGATTCAAAATATCCGACAATCAAAATTTTAATACAAAAAAAAGCCAAAAATGTTCGTCAGTGGTAAAGAATTATATGAAAAATGAAATGACCCTGGACAATAAAAAAACCATATTAATCTTGATTGTGCGTACAAAATTAGTCTGTGCTCCTCATTCACCGTCCACCCATCCATTACGCATTGATCCAACGATAAACAAAATAGAAATAAAAAATGTCATACGGATCGATGACCTGTTCAAAACATTCTACACAAAAATGTCATTCGGATCCATCACAAACTCAAAACTAACCCTAATCCTTTTCCTTCATTTCATTTTGCCCTCTTTATTCTTTCATTTCTTCCCTCCTCGGCGGCGGCAGAACTCTTTCATTTTACCCTCCTCCTCCTTCTCCTTCTTCTTCTTCTTCTTCTTCATTCGCTGTCCACTCCAAACATTAACATTACGATTCAAGTGTTTCGATTACAGTGTTGCCGATGAAGTACTCTTTGCTGAAGATGGTTACTCTAGTATTAGATCTAGGGTTACAGCTTAGTGATAGAGAGTTTGCGAAAGAACATGGAAACAACATAATTACCCATTTGGAGGTTCTTTCTGACACCCTATCTTTCTCCTAAGTTCCATTCTAGATCATTATATCTGTTTGATTATTTCTGGTTGATTTGGTTGATTATGTAATTGTTTTCACCAAAATGATATCAACAACTTGATCATTCTGATAAACCCATTTTTTTTTTACAAAACAACAATGCATTTTTCCATCATTTACTCTTCTGTTTCTTCTTCTTTGATGATTCTTCTTTTGATATGGGTTTCTGTAGTTTGAAATGTAACGATTCTATAGATCTTGATGTCGTTGATGTTGTTGATGGAAGAAATTTCTCTTTTTTTATGTTTTTTTGCTTCTTCTAGTACCTTCAAAATCACAACGAAAAAATCAGAAATTGATACAAGTTCAGGTACCTTTTTATGTATCAGTTTTTTTTGCTTTTTATGTTTTTTTTTGCTTCTTCTTCCTTGTAGCATATGCATCAACTGGGACCTTTATTTTGTTGATATGTATTGTGTCAATTAGGTACGTCCATAGTTCTGATTGGGATTTGTGACCTATCAGTCCAATCCTACTTAGATCGTTCATGAATGTCCTAAACAAGTTAACCAAGACTGTGAGCTTGGAATGTTGTCGGGCAGAATCTAAAGAACGTCAACTTGGAGTCAAATGATGTTGCAAGTTATTCAGTGCCAGTTCCTGTCTAGTATTTTTGAGATGGTTGTTTGAATGCAGCGGAGTGGGCCGAGTGGCTTTGCGTATATATATATAATCACAATGTGTACAACGGAGTATATGAAAATCATAAATCTCGGTTGGATCAGTGAAACAAAATTCAGGGAATGTGGTTTCATTTCTTTATATTTTTCAAGTTCTTATATTTCTTGGGTTTTTTTTCTCCAACGGGTCTGATCTTTTTTTGTTGGAATGGATAAATCAGGTGAAGTTTTACTCCACTGAGCTTGAAGGGTATGTTTGAAGAAAAAGGTATCAAAATGTCCAGTTTTATTATTTTGTTTTTTGATTCAGTTCTTGATGTTACCGTGTGTCCAATTCAGGGTTAATGTTCCTTATTCTTATTAGTTCTGATCTTCTTTGTATTTGTTTGTTTGTTCTTATATGCAGGACCCAAGTTTATCACCTTTTCTTTTGAGAGATCAACATGAACTAGATGTGGAATGAGTACTCACTCTATTGATCTCAAAATCAAAGCTAAAAAACAGATTGAGTGGTATAAGGTTGTAGTAGTATGAATCTTGAAGTGTTTTTTAGCTTTTTCTTTGTGTTCCTCATCTCTAGGTTTAAAATTGAAGTGTGGTTGATGGAATTATAAACGAAATTGTTTTCTTTTCCTGTCAAAAATGTTTGTAATTTTTTTAACCAAATGATGCTTTAAATTGAATTCATTAATAATAAAGTTGATCAATTATGAATTGGTTCATAATTGTTTTCATTTTTAATTTTAATTTAATTTTGTTATTAATTTTTAATTATATAATCTTAATTAGTGATAATGTCTAATATTAATTGTTAATTATAATTATAATTTGGGATTATCTAATCACAATTTGTTTTTAGCGAGCAAAGAAATTTGGTAGTTTTAAAAGTTTAAGCAATCAACTTTAGGTCAATCAAAATCAGAATTTCAAAAAATTTGGTCGCTTATACCTTTAATCAATCAACTTGAGTAAAAACTTCGATAGCTTAAAAGCTTAAGCAATCAACTTCAGACCAATCAAAATCAGAATTTCAAATAATTTGGTCGCTTAAACCTTTAATCAATCAACTTGAGTAAAAACTTCGATAGCTTAAAAGCTTAAGCAATCAACTTCAGACCAATCAAAATCAGAAATCGCTTTTAGCGAGCAAAATTACTTGGTCGCCTAAAACCTTAACCAAGCAATTTCAGGTCGAGTTGCTCCATGTATCTAGCAACTAGGTCTTTTACTTGCTTTAGAATGGTTGATCTATCTGAAGCGATTGGTATTTTACTTGCTATATTGGTTGGTGTAGATGTTAAGCAATCACAATTTTACTTGCTCCATGGTAGTTGGTATATATCTTAAGCAACAAGAAGAGTACTCGCTTTAGGTAAGTTGGTTGATTACTAGAGCGACTGCCTGGCCGCTCAAGACCTTTACAAGGCTGGCTTTTTGCAACCACGGGAACGACTGCCACTTTAAGTCGCTATGACGGTTATAGCGACTTAAAAGGGGCTTTAAGTGACTTAAAACGACATGTCGCTTAAACCCGTTTTTCTTGTAGTGAATAAATGAGGACATAATTTAACAAAAAGTTGAAGCTTGTTAACTAATTCATATTTGTCAATAAACCAGGTAACGAAGTTAACAAAATATCATTTACAGTCCCCAAGCTTGGGATTGCCCAGATCATCAAAATAAAGGAGAACCATTAATTACACTGACTTTAAGCAAGCAAAAGAGAGAAAAGAAAAAGGGGATAAAAAGGCAGCAATAAGCAGAAGGAACAAATGATCTTTACAAAGTGGTTCAAGGTCTCATCATTGCCAGGTGTGGTACCAGAGTTCTCTTGATTAGAAGAATGCCAACCTTGTCCTGTCGCGCAGATGTTTCAATTTTATTTGGATTACCTTCGTTTATTTGATCCTCTTCCTCGTCGGAGATTACTTCGTCATCTTCATCGTCTTCTCATTCGTCGGACCTTTCTGGAGGGTTCACAGTAATATTAAGAAGTTTAAACCTGTCACAGAAGTTATCAGCGAATTTTTGGCAGACCTCATGAATAAATATTTGATAATCCTTGTTCACTTGCTTAAAGGAAACCTTGTTGCTTGCCTCGTATCGTTCAAACTCCTCGTCAAGATTCTCGTATTTCTTGTTTGGTTCCTCAAATTTCTTGGTCTCGACATCTCTATCAGCATGAGCCTTTTCCATATCTTTACGAGCCTGCTCCAACTCCCTGCGAACCTGCTTCATTTTTTTTCCCTTCTCTCTCTCTGGCTCTGCAAGGAAAGTAAAAGAAAGATTAGTCAAATAACTCAAACAGGCAGGAGCATGACAAAGAAAAATCGGCCTATCTAAAATGACCTTCTTTTTGCGAGATAACTTTTATCAAGGTCTCTTCAATATCCTCTTTTTTTCTCGCCAACTCAGTTATATTACACAGAGTATTGGCCAGTTGATCCAAGGCCTTATCAGATATATTGTTGAATTATCTTTTATAAAGAGTAATGGTCATATCCATTTCCTTCATACGATCCTAAGTGACTTGACTATCATTCGGTAGCAATCTACTGTCCTTCAGGATCTCATCCTTGTCCAGGTGAAATGTGCGAATCTGACTTAGTCTTTTCAAGGTCTTTCCGTATCTGTTCATGATCTGTTTGGATTTTGTTGAGTTCGGTTCGCAATACGCGGAGATCTTTCTGGGTTTCACAAAGACTAGCCTAAGATTTGCGAAGATCTTTTTCGGTAGTGCGAAGCTTTACCCCAAGTATCCTTCCTTGAGAGGAACTTTTTCTTTTCCGCTCGTAAGACCTCGAGTTCACCCTGAAGCTCAGCATTTTGTCAAACCAGTTATACTTTATCCTTCTTGAGATGGATATTCAGCTCATCCATATTTTGAAGCTCCCGAATTAAGTGATCGATCTATGCGCTGGCCTAATCCACGCACATTCTGTAACTCTTAGGACAAGTGGTCAATTCGCTGCCTGAATTCTTTATGTTGGTCGTGCATGGTTTAAACCTCAAGCTTTCTCTGCTCGGAAGCTCTCTCTAGGATTTGAAAATGTTCTCCGGAGTATAATACACCTAACGGAAAAGAGGGAAAGAAAGATCAAAGGTACTGAAGAGAGAGTCACGAAACTCACTACGAAGTTCTTCGTTTTTGTCTCACAAAGAGTTAGATGCTTCATTCGCCGAATCCAGACTTGTCTGCATTGCGGCCTTATCTATCTTCATCTGTGAAACCTTCTCCTCCTATCTTATGCAATCTATGTTGGAATATTCACTGTATGAAAATATTAGAAGAGAAAATATGAAACTGTAACTTGGTTTTCTTTGATTAACTCAGAGGTTACAGGACTTTTCTTTGCTCAACTCAACTGTTGGCAACCGACTCATATAGGAAATATCTTTCCTAACATAGTTAGATTACATTCACTTCTAATATTATTCTAGACATCTATTTTCCCTAACTTCTGACTTTATTCTGGTATACAGGGATTTTCTTACGAAAAGAAATATTGCGTAACTTAAGGAATTATTTCAACACTCCCCCTTAATTCCTTACAGTGACTTTCATGAAGTCCCTGAAGTAGTAATGCTTGTCTTTTGGGAAGTGCCTTCGTGAAGATGTCCGCCACTTGATCATTCGTGTTACAATACTTCACCTTGATCTTTCCTTTCTCCACGACATCCCTTATAAAGTGATGTTTGATAGCAATATGTCTTGTACGACTGTGATGGACAGGATTCTTTGTCATGGCAATGGCTGACTTGTTATCGCACAAGATTGGAATAGCTTCTACTTGTTTTTCACCAACATTTAAGATTCGCTTCAACCATATTGCCTGTGAAGTTGCTAGCGCGGCTGCAACATAATCCGCCTCGGCAGAAGATTGTGCTACCGTTTCTTGCTTTTTAGACGCCCACGCAACTACACCTGAGCCAATAGTAAATGCATAGCCCGAAGTGCTCTTCTTGTCATCAACGCACCCGGCCCAGTCACTATCACAGAACCAAGCAGTTTTACTCTTTCTACTCCTGTATTCTTTTTATACCAAATACCAAAATCAAGCGTACCTTTGATGTATCTTAACACACGCTTTGCAACTCCGAAGTGTGTTTGGCTTGGCTTATGCATGAACCGTGATAGCAAGCTTGTGGCATACATGATGTTCGGCCTGGTGGCTGTTAGGTAGAGAAGACTTCCTACCAAACTTCTGTAGAGAGATGAATCTACTCCCTTGCTTCCATCTTCTTTGACCAATTTTTGTTTCACCAATAGAGGAGTGCATACAGGATTGCACTCTTGCATTCTGAATTTATCAAGAAGAGATTTTGCGTACTTCTTTTGGCAAATAAGTACTTCCCCCTCTTCTTGATAAATTTTAATGCCTAAGAAGTGATGTAGTAACCCTAGGTCACTCATCTCATACCGAGTCTTCATCTCGGTTTTGAATTCAGAAATCATTCTTTCATCATTCCCTGTGATCACCATATCATCCACATATATAGAGATAATAAGAATTCCTGACATACCTTGTTTCTTCACATACATTGTCGGCTCATTCTTGCTTCTTTTGAACCCTTGAGTTTTGAAGTAGCCGTCAATCTCACTGTACCACGTATGCGGAGCTTGTTTGAGCCCGTACAATGCCTTCTTCAACCTGTATACTTTATTTTCATCTCCAGAAATCATAAACCCTTGAGGTTGTTCTACATACACCTCTTCTTTTAGGGTTCCATTCAGAAACGCATATTTCACATCAAGTTGATGCAACAACCAACCCTTTTGTGCTGCTAGAGCTATAAGCACACGAATCGTATCATGTATTGCTACAGGAGCGAAGCTTTCTTCGAAATCGATTCCGGGTTGTTGTGAATACCCCTTTGCCACCAACCTAGATTTCTTCTTGAGAATGGATCCATCAGGGTTAAGCTTTGCTTTGTAAATCTACTTCACCCTAATGACGTCCTTCTCTTCTGGTTTCTCGACGAGTTCCCATGTCTCGTTCTGCAAGATTACCTCGATTTATTCTTCCATAGCTCTCTTCCACTATTCATCCTGTATTGCTTCATCAAAGTTGCTCGGCTCAACGAAACACAAGTTACAACTTGCGTATACATCTGTGAGACTCCCCATTCTTAGTGGAGTTGAGTCCGGTGAAGAGGGATGAGAAGTTGAAGCTGAATTATGTTGTGGACTTATATGTGGGGAGTTTGAGCCAGACCTGGATTCCTCACGGTGACTGGATTCACGTGAGTTTTGCTGGTTTGTTGACGTTGGACTTGGTTGTGGGCTGGGTAATTCACGTGAGTCATCTTCTTCTTCATCAGACGATTCTGCAAGTATACAAGAGATTTTTCTACAGAAGCCGGAACCTGGGTTTTCTTTTGTTTCCAATCCCAAGTTTCATCAAAGATTACATCGCGACTAATCACAAGCTCTCTCTTCTTAAGATTGAAGAGTCTGTAACCTTTTGATTGCGAACTGTAACCCATAAATATGCATTTCTCGCTTGTTTGATCAATCTTTCTTCTTATTTGATTCGGTACATGAGCATAACAGATGCATCCAAATACCCGTAGATGATTCACAGAGGGCTTCTTTCCACTCCACGCTTCAACTGGAGTCATGTCTTGCACGACTTTGATTGGACATCGATTCAGCAAATAAATTGTTGTAGTCACAGATTCCTCCCAGAACAATATAGGCAAGCCTTTCTTATGAAGCATCGACTTTGACATCTCTTCTACAGTTCTGTTCTTCCTCTCCGCTACTACATTCTGCTGTGGAGTGTAGCCTACAGTCAACTGTCTATCCAAACCAATATCTTCACAGAATTTGTTGAACTCGTTAGAGTTGTACTGTCTACCTCTATCACTTCGCAACACTTTGATCAAGTGCCCGATTTGTCTTTCAACATACATCTGAAATTTTTTGAAGATAGAGAATACATCCGATTTCTGTCTCATGAAGTAAACCCACGTCATTCTGCTGTAGTCATCAATGAAAGTGAGAAAATACATGTTGCCTCCCTGAGATGGTGATGGCATCGGTCCACACACATCTGTATGAACTAGCACCAAAGGTGCTTTAGCTCTCCACGCCTTCTCTTTTGGAAACACGTCTCTTTGATGTTTTCCGAGAGCACATCCTTCACAAACTTCCTTCAACTCCTGTATTGTCGGAAGTCCATACACCATATTCTTTTGATGAAGGTTCTTTAGACTTTGAAAATTCAAGTGTCCAAGCCTTCTATGCCATAGCCAAGAGTCAGAGACAACTTCGGCTTTTAGAGCAACATTAATGTATGAGAAAATTAGAGGAAAACTCATGTTTTCTTCCATCTTGAAATTAGCTACTACACGCTTTCTTTGGTCAAGTACCTTACAGCCGAGATCTTCAAAGTGGACAGCATATCCATGTTCCAACAATTACCTAACGCTCAACAAGTTCTGAGCAAGGTCAGGTACGAGAAAAACATCTTGAATATCTCTTCTTCCCTTCTTTGTCTGTATGGAAATTGTTCTCTTTCCTTCTGCATCAACAGCAACACCGTTTCCCATCTTTACTTTGGAATTACAAGCTGTATTCACGTCTCTAAAGATGGTTTTGTTGCTAGTCATGTGATTACTGCAGGCGCTATCAACATACCAGACTTCGGCCTCCTTCTGTTCTTTGGCTACTTGACATGTATAGAACATGTATTCATTGCTTTTTTTCTCTTCTACAAAATGAGCTTGTTGATTTTCTTCTGAGTTACAGTCTTTCTTGAAATGACCGAACCTTTTTTACTTGTACCATTGTGGTTTACTTTTAAACCAGCAATTTCTTTCGTCGTGACCTTCCTTCTGACAGATTCCAAATATTTGAGAGGTAGAATCTTCGGTATTTCTTCTGGAAAAATTGCTTGTAGCCCTTCCACGGCCTCCTGCAGCAAAACGTCCTCTCCCTCTCAAGCTTCCTCTACCAAGGAACGATTCTTGAGATGAATTATTTCTTGATCCAAAATTGAGTTTGGATTGGAAAGCACTCTCAATTGTTTTTTCTGTACGAAGATTCTGTCTCTGCTCAAACGCCTTAATAGAACCCATCAATTCTTCAACTTCCAATGATTCAAGATCTTTGGTTTGCTCTATGACAGAAACAATAGATTCATACCTTTCTGGCAGACTGACAAGAATTTTCTCCATAATTCTTTGAGTAGAAATTGTTTCTCCATACGTCTTCATCTGATTTATCACATCCATAACTCAGGTGAAATAATCTTTCAGAAGATCAGAATCCTTCATCTTCAAGTTCTCAAACTCCCTTCGTAGAGACTGAAGTTTTATTGTTTTTACTTGAGAGCTTCCTCTGTATTCTTTTTCAAGAATATCCCACGCCTCCTTTGATCTCGTGGCGTTGGTAATTCTTGGAAAAATTATTTTCGTAACTCCCTCTTGGATCAGAAGAAGATTTTTAGCATCTTTCTTGATATTTTCCTTTAGCTCCTTCTTCTCACCGTTTGATAGGGTTTCTGGATCTTCTGGATCAGTGAAACTGTCTTCTACAAACTCCAAGAGATCTTGTGAGATGAACAGTGTTCTCATTCTCACACACCAGAAATCGTAATTTTCTCCATCGAATTCTGGTACATAACTTTGATGATTTTTGCCCATTCTCTTTAGGCTCTAATACCAATCTGTTGGAATATTCACTGTATGAAAATATTAGAAGAGAAAATATGAAACTGTAACTTGGTTTTCTTTGATTAACTCAGAGGTTACAGGAATTTTCTATGCTCAACTCAACTGTTGGCAACCGACTCATATAGGAAATATCTTTCCTAACATAGCTAGATTACATTCACTTCTAATATTATTCTAGACATCTATTTTCCCTAACTTCCGCCTTTATTCTGGTATACAGGGATTTTCTTACGGAAGGAAATATTGCGTAACTTAAGGAATTATTTCAACAATCTATCTCAGTCTGGCGAGATTCCTCTAAAGCAGCGAGATGGAGGTTGTATACCTACATGAGAAATTGTACATTTATCAAAGAAGGTACAAGTGCTTAAGGAAAAGAAGAAGAGAAAAGGAACCTACCAGCGTCAATATCCCAGCTTGTTCATCTCGGCTCAGTGGGTTGGGCACCTGAATCTTCGAGCGGGCATCTAAAGAGAAAAAAAAACTCAGAGCATAGCATCATTATCGCACTGCAGACCCGAGGGGATATATCCACTACTTTTCCTCCCTTCATAGCCTCGAACATTCACACTCAGGTGCTCAATTGGCGCGAGCATCTTTCCTCGAGGCTTTTCGAAGTAGATACCTTTATTTGTTTCTCTTTTTCTTTCTCGGTCTCAGGCATTTTAGACACTTCGGGTTTTATTGCAACTTTGGTGGGAGACTCTGTAGGAAGGGTATCTTTGATAAGAGAAGGGACTGATGAGTCATTTTTCTCCCTCGGGATTTCCTCATGGATCTCCTCGCTAACTTATTTTTTATTCTTCACAGAGAGAATGTCTTCGTGGGTATCAGTCTCAATCTTCTGCGAGGATGGAGGATCCAAATCCCTAATATCTATTAATGGAACTTTGAGTTTCACATTGGTCTTCATAATGCGGTGATTTTTCTTCCTCGGAGAAGCAGCCCCATTTGTATTGCTTGCATCTGCCTTCGCACAAAAACTTGCCAACGTCAGATAAAGAACAGAGGCAACAAAGGAAATGGCAGCAAAAGAGAAGTATGTTCTTTACCTTCCTAGTATATGAAGGCGCGCACTTGCGAGAGCGAGGTTTCACTTCGGAGCATGCGAGGACATCCTACGACAGATTTAAACGTTAAATAATTAGCAAAATAAATTTAATTAGCAAGAAAAGGAAGGAAACTACCTTTGTTTTCTTCTCGGGCCAACCCATGGACCATGGTTCAAAGTCAACAAATCCATGAGGATCTTCTATGGGACCCTGGTGAGGGGTACTGTCATCATTCCATCCCCAAAACCAAAGGCCTTCAAGAATTAACGGAACCTCCATCCAAACCTCGTCATTAGAGCGACGAAGAAGTTGTTTACTCATGTTTCCTCTTGGATCAAGGTCACAAGCAAGGAGTTTGTAATCGCCAGTTACGGTTGCTGACCAGTTGAAGCGAATACCCCATCTCTCTTTGCGATCAAGGAGATTCTGAGTATAGTTTGACTGAAAAAAATATGGAAGTATTGTATGAAGCTTCGAAGGGCTACGAATCGTCAAGAAGGGTGGAGAAGCCTTGCGAACGACATATAAATTCATTCAGTAAACGAATTGTGTTCCCATTAAGCTGAAACATGTCGCATTGAGGGTTTAGGCGAGAAAGCACTTCGCAGAAGATAGGGCTCTTGGGATTGTACATGGTATGGGGAGACCGGCCTTCAATTGCCCTAGAGTGACTATCACCTTGTTAGCATTCCAAACCTCTTTTTCAATCCACCCCAAGTCTAAGCTTATACCTTTGCCAGATCCTTCGGGAACTATGAGTTTAATACCCAGTTGTTGAAGGTCAGCGGTAAAGTTTGGAATTTTCTTGAGGAACGTTCTCTTTAAGGGAGAGATTCTGAAATCAAAAATTACAGAGATTCAGTCAAGACTCGTAACAATAAAAGTTAATCACAAAAAAGAGTCTGATCAAATTTTGATGATCAAGGCATTCAAGGTTAAAAAAATTACTTTTGAGTCTGACGAAGTGAAGTGTTTTACTTGGGAGACATGATAATTAGTGAAACAGAGAATAAGAGGAAAAGTTACAGAGGGAATATCAGAGAAGAAGGAGATGAATTTAATGAAGGAATGGGACATACTTGCAGAGAATTGCAGTGGAGAAGAAGAATTTAATAAGAGAATAAAAATTAAGAGGAGAAAAAATTACCCAAGGGAAGTATTTATACCTCGACAACCAGATAAAAAGGTGGAAAAACAGTAATTAGTGGGACGTGTCGGTCGTAAAGTAAGGAATTGAAGTCGTAGAAGCAGTTACGCGAGAAACCTAGACATGTCGACGGTTAAAAACTCTTTGAATTTTCTTCCCATCCTACCCATGTTCGGATGGCAAGAGAAGAGGCAAAATGTTGGGACAAAAAATCACTTCGCCACGTGTTCGCATCGCAAAGCATAAACAGGAGAGAGATGTATTCCAAGTGATTACTGAAGTTATACTCAGTCAACATAGGGATTTTCGCCCACTCTATGAGATTCATACGCGTGGAAAGAACTAATCAAGGATCAATGACCGAGTTTGAATTGGGTAGTTGCGCATTCACTACAAGAAAAACGGGTTTGAGCGTCTAAAATCTTAGCAAGAGTTCAAAAATTTAGTCGCTTAAATAGTTTAAGCGTCTAAAATTGCAACTGCTAACATTTTTGGCGGCAATAAACATGTGTCCACTATTATTTAGCAATGAAAAAGATACACTTAATCGCTAGATCCTTTGTTCAAGTAATTTATAGCAACTAAAATAATGAACATGTAGCTATTCACTTTAAGGCACCGACTCGTAGCAACAACAAAATAAATTGGTTTCTCAAACCTCTCTCAGCAACTAAGTTTGAGCCACAACCAAATATGTTTAATTGCTAGATCTGTTTTTCAAGTAACTTATAGCAGCTAAAAGTTGATCATGTAGCTATTCACTTTGAGGCACCGACTCGTAGCAACAACAAAATAAATTGGTTGCTCAAACCTCTCTCGGCAACTAAGTTTGAGCCACAACCAAATATGTTAAATTGCTAGATCCGTTTTACAAGTAACTTGTAGCATCTAAAAAAGTGATCATGTAGCTATTCACTTTGAGGCACCGACTCGTAGAAACAAAAAAAAAATATTGGTTGCTCAAACCTCTCTCAGCAACTAAGTTTGAGCCACGACCAAATATGTTTAATTGCTAGATCCGTTTTTCAAGTAATTTATAGCATCTAAAAAAGTGATCATGTAGTTATTCACTTTGAGACACAGACTCGTAGCAATAGAAAATGAATTGGTTGCTCAAACCTCTCTCAGCAACTAAGTTTAAGCCACCACCACATGTTAAAAAATGAATTACTTGAGGGAGAAAGATAGATCGTGTGATCAAAATCCATCAATGCTTTATATCTAGTTCTATCTAGTCATACGGATTGTGATCCGTGTGACTCATTGGAAAAATTGTATCAGTCAATTTTAGTACGATTATAGTTGGTTATAACACCCTTTTTTGATTATTTTTTATTATTATTGTTTGAATATTATATATTTTTTAGTTAGTTAAATTTTTGTATATTTTAATATCGAGGAATATGTATTTATGGAAGAAAAAAAAATAATAACCTGAGAAAAACTCCAATGAATAATGATTTCCTAAATCTATATTTATATCCGTTGGATCAGATATTTTTGGCTTTCTATTGGCCAGATAAACAATTTAAGGATCATTTTATGTGTGTGTTTTAGACTTAAAAAACGAAAATAATGTTTGTGTTTAAATTACTCCATTTTTGGTCAAATTGATGGATAATGAATAAAATTCGATGAGATTGAGGAATATTCAATAAAATTGATGGATAACGAGTGAAATTGAGTGGGAGCGAGTAAGGTCAAATAAAAATAGGTAAAATCAAGTAACTGATGATTGTGTGAATTCGAGTGAAAATAAAGAATACTTAGTGAATTGGAACGACATCAATGAAAATTTAGTGAATTCGAGTATGAAAAAATGACTGATAATTTTAATTGAGATTTTAGCTTTCGGACATTGTTACATATCCAAATCGAGCCATCAATAACGTCATTTACATTAGAATAACGTCATTTATATTAGGGAAGATCACAATATGTTATATTATGCTTGGTCGTGTACCAAAGAAAAACTCAATTTATATGTACATATAGAGATACAAATTGACATCAACATAGACAAGTTTCATGCAAACCGAAAAGGAAGGCGTCCAGGCTTTTATTCGGCATATACTCATAAGCCAACATTTTTTCATCCCCTTCAAGACAACAGCCTGGAAGTCTAACTAGATTCCTGTGTTGGACTTTTGAGATGACAACAACTTCATTCTTAAACTCCTCTAAACCCTGTATAGAACCCTTAGAAAGCCTTTTCACAGTTATTTCCTGTCCATCCAGTAACTTTTCCTGGAAACAGAAGAAAAAAAAGTAACGTATGTTTCATTTTTTGTAACTAATGAACATCTTAGACAAGTTTTAATAGTTGGAATGGAACTGCAGAAACTTCACAACCCAAAAATTCAAGATGCACAGAGCAAAAAAAAAACAGAAGCATAGATAGTTTAAGATACTCAACAGAACATAGTATGGTGACTTATCTACTTTTTTTTTTATGAAACATAACAACTGAACTACTTGATAATCTTCTCAAGGAATTGAAGTAATATACATGAAATCCCTATTCTCTATTATCTGTGACTGAATGTATGTGAATTAGAAATTGATTCTTCCAAATGTGGGAGGAAATGGAGTTTACTTTAAAAAAGAGAAATTACATATGATTAATTGAAGAAAAAAAATGAAAAGTGGAATCAGACCTATTATTACAATGACAAACTTACCAATTACAGGGACATTACATGATTCTGAAAAGCAAAAGCATTGTTGCCAAAACAAAACAAAACCAAGCCAGAAAAAATGAACTAGCTCCACATTATCCAACACTACTTCTTCTGCAAATAGTCAATCAACATTGAACTAATCATCCAGACAATTTCCGTAATCACCATTACTAAAAAAGAAAATTATACTCAAAAAAGTTCAGCACGTTACCCCTGGTGCATTCGTAACACCTGGCTTAATATCAATTGGTTTAGCATACAGTCATTGAGGAGACAGCGGTATGATGTTGTCTGAAGCTTGATCTGCAATATTTACAGCAAAAATAACCAAGTAAGACATCGTTCAAACTACAAACACAGAGAAAAAAGTAGAAAGAAATAACCAATGACCCGGCGCAGGATTATCTCTTGTTCGGCAAAAATACTCATAAGATTTCAAAAAATCACTTCGCAAAAATACTCATAAGATTTCAAAAAATCACTTCGCAAAAATACTCATAAACATATAATAGGCAAAGAAACAGATAGAAATAACCTTTTGAATCATCAAGAAACCCCAACAGTGACTTTGAATCATTGTTTCCTCCAGAACCCTCCTCTGACAAGAGAATGAAACTCAACCATTTATCAAACAAAATCACAGATTAACAACTACAATTGACTGAGAATGGAGCAGTCCCCAAAGCAGGAAGATAAACAATTTAACAGAAAAGCAAAAACTATCAACCTAATAGGATAAGTACAAATAAATCAGAATCACATAAGGATTGACAACAATTAGGAAGAATGCACCAACAATCTCATTACAAAACAGAATAATTTCATGTCCATTAAAACTAAGATATTGACTGTTTAACTAGAATGTCTATAAGATGAACGAGGAGAGGTTCGCTTAAAAGTGAGTCCGAAACTCAAAACCCTAAAACTAACATCACATACAAACAATCCATGCATAAGCAAGCGGTTCAACTTCCTAATCTGATCTGATGTATAACTTTGAGAAAAAACTACAAACAAAAAGGAAAACAATCACATACCACCAGCAATTCAGAAACCTTAAAAAATATACACAAAAAAAACAAAAAAGATCAACAACCAAAACAAACTAAGTTCAATCCATATAGTCCAATCTAACATAAGATCAAAAGTGAATACATTACAGCAACGGGATCCATCAACTATCACTTTACAATAAAAAATTAGTTCACAATTAACAGAAAAAATTAATCAAATCAAATCAGTATAAATAAATAAGGGAACTACGCAAATTTTTCGAAATATCTGAAAACCCAGACAATTAAAGAGATGAAAATTTTCATACCGTTCCACAATCCGATCTTGAGTTGTTCTCTTTGGAAATCTTTGATGTATGGACCAAGATAACCTAACAGGAGCAGCTGAACCCATCTTTCAAACATCTCCTTGGTTCTAAGAACGCGAGAAGAGAATTAGAGAAATGATATACAAATTGGTAGTGAAACAGCCATGTAAGAAGCTACAGAGAAGGATGATGATGAAGGGGGTTAATTAAGGGTAAAATTTAGCCAAAATGGTACTGTTGATTTGGTATAGGCATACAACAATAGTGGTACAAAACTTGAATCTGTCATGTCATATCCAAACAAAAAAAACCAAAATCAATAAAATTACAAGAATTGGAGTAGTCTGTTATTTCTGAAACCAAAATTTAAAAATAGAAAAACTTAAATAGATTTTCTTCCAACAACAACAGAGAGAGAGCTTACCGAAAACAAAGGGCGAAAATGATGGTGGTGATGGTGCAGTCGAATATGGAACCCTAGTTTCTCCACCGGCGGCTCAAATTGGAAGAGAGAACGAGAGAGAGAAAAGCAAAGGGCGAAAATGAAAGACAAACTTTTGTATAGGTTTTGAAAAAAAAAGATTAACGGTGGATAAGCCACCTCATACTGATCATGGAAATATTTAAATGGTCCATATTAGTTGTTGGATGCTCATACGGATTGTGTGTTAGTTATCATTTTATGTTAGTTACCGTTGTGTGTTAGTTACCATTGTGTGTGTTAATTACAATTGCGACTCTTAAGTTTTTGCATACATGAGGTATCCCATTTTGCGTGTCCGATAAGTTTAACGAGTTAGGGGAAAAAGTTACTAAGAATTATTCTTATCTACATGAACCCTGAAGGCTTTATTTTTCATAATTGTGCAGGCTATATTTTTATCTTATGTGCAGGCTATATTTTTCATAATTGTTTGTCCATTTTGTATATCGATCTTTACAAGGTAATTAGATGCATATTTTATTAGTAAAAACCTTAAGCATAACTAGATATTTTATTATTGAATTTCGATGTGAGAAATATGTGTAGTTTTCTTTGTGCTAAAACGAATTAGTGCATTTAATTTTATTATCAAAATTTGGTATGAAAAAATCCAAAGAATACATATAAATTAATTTGGATATTGTTATCGACGATAGAGCTCTAGTAAAGATTTCGACTTAGCGTAAAAGGTCATTAAGACATAAAAAATCCATTGTTTTCTCCAATTATACATCATTTTAACTGAATGTCCATCGATCTTAGTCAATTTTACCTGTAACCTATCAATTTTACTGATTGAGGATATTTTAATCAATGTTTATTGAGTTTAGTCAATTTCACCTCTGATATATTAATTTTATCTAATATCGCTCGATATCACTCAACTTATGTTAATTCCATGACAATTTCACCCAATGTCGGTCGACCTTACTCAATTTTTATAAGATTCAATTGATTTATCCAGTTTAACTCAAATCGAAATTCCTCCCATTTCACTTAATTTCGCTTGTTATCGGTCAATTATACCTAATAGTTGAAACCCAAAGTCAATTTCCCCACTTTCACTCGAATTAGTTCAATTTTAGTGTAATATCCATCAAATTTACGAATAATATGTTATAAGTCAATTTCACATAGTATCCCTCGATATTGATTTCATCGATATTGACTACACTCAATTTTGATCGATCTTACTCAAATTATATCAATTTTTCATCAATTTCACTCGATTTCACTTAGAATTTATTGAATTTTATTCAATCTCAATCAATCTTATTCATTTTGTTATCGATCTAACAAATCTAACGATATGAAACTATGATTTCATCAATCTCACTAAAATTCACTCAATTTTTTATCGAACTGACTTGAATACACTCAATTTTGATCGATCTTACTCAAATTATATCAATTTTTCATCAATTTCACTCGATTTCACTTTGATTTATTGAATTTTATTCCATTAAGTTGGAATCTTCACCGGTACCCTAACCCTACCGATGTTTGTCATATAATCCCTGATGATGTCTTTTCCCTAAGTCAAAAATTCTGAAGAATCCTAAACCTATCGATGTTTGTCATATTATTTTTAGTTAGTAACCTTTTTCCATAAGTCGGAATCTTCACTGGTACCCTAACCTATTTATATTTCTCATTTATATTCGTTCGATTAAATTTTTTGGACCAAAGATAAAATGGTCATTTTATCGATGTTCGTCATATTATCCCTAATAACCTCTTCCCTTAAGTCGAAATCTTCACTGATACCCTAAAACTATCGATGTTTGTCATACTATCCTTAATAACCTCTTTCCCTAAGTCGGAATATTTATCGGTATCGTAAATCTATCGATATTTTACCACACAGAGAAACACACATTTAACTCACACACTTGTCTTAATCCGTATGATAATCTAACACCAAATATGAACCATCCAAAACCTTCCGTGACCTGTATGAGGTGGCTTATCCACCGTTCAAATTTTTGTTTTAAGAAACACACATTTAAATCATTTATCTCAATCCGTGTGACACCAAATCTGGACCATCCAAAACCTTTTAAGATCCGTATGAGGTGGATTATCCACCGTTCAAATGTTCTTTTCAAAACCCTAAAAAGAAACATTCTATCATTTTCATTCTTTTTCT
Source organism: Papaver californicum (assembly GCA_023531435.1). Lineage (NCBI taxonomy): Eukaryota > Viridiplantae > Streptophyta > Magnoliopsida > Ranunculales > Papaveraceae > Papaver > Papaver californicum. The sequence goes on from JAJJMC010030994.1 coordinate 4,826,670, forward strand.
TTCTCTCTTTTTCTGTTCCTCAAAACATCCAGAGCAGCCGCCGTCTGCGAAGAAGATGGGGAGCAATCAACTTCTTCCGTCTTTGTTTAACCCCCGCCGTCTAGCAGTGAAGAGATGGAGATTGCAAGAGTTATTCTAGGTGATTATTCTCTGATTATTTTAGGTGATTATTCTCTTTTTTTTTGTGAATGTTAATCTTCTTTTCCTCTTTCTTTTTTTCTGTTTGAAGTATTTGGTGGTGATGTTGTTAGGGATTATGAACGAAGTGAAGAGGTGGAGATTGCAAGAGTTATTTCTAGGTGATTATTCTTGTTCACTTCCTGATTAGAACTAGGTATTTCGTAGATTTTTTTTTCTAACTAGGGTTTTGATTAAAAAAATTCTTATCTACTGTGGATTCTGTTTTTGTAGTTTTCCTCGAATGATTTTGTTTTTACGCTTGATGAATTGTAGATTGGGTTTTTTTTAACTTGTTTCTAATATTTTGATGTGAGTATGTAATTGATTTGGTGTGAGTATGTAATTGATTTTGTAATTCGTTTTCCTGTGAAAGGGAAAAAATTTGGTGTAAGTATGTGAATGATTTGGCATTTCATTGTCCTGTGAAAGAGCAAAAATATAACCAAAGGAGTGTATGTTTCGCTAAGAGTTTACGATCTTGTGAGTATGTGACTGATTTTTCTTATTCAATCTTTGGGTATGCCTATAAGGGTTTCTGTTGATATGAATTTAATATATTTCTTGTATTAGAGAATGAGAACATTCTTAATTGATCACTTGATTGTCAGGTTTAATTTCGAACTCACAAAAATGTGTTTAGTTTACTGATTGGATGTCCCTGTCTAGTTGTTTTCCATTGATCTCTCAATTTTCTGCCTTTCTTGAGAATAATGGATGGAACACCAACTAATTCCCACACCATAGATATTTGGGGACCTATGACTTTTAATGTTAGTAATTAGTTGGTGTTGCACTTCATAATGGTGGCCGAAAATGCAGGCTTTCTTATAAACCAGAATCAAAAGGATATTAGGCCTCTCCTGGGATCCAATGTTGCTCAATTTTTTTATTGTTTTTTGCTCAAGGTTACTAATATCTATGGTTTGGTGATTTATATTCAGGATGTTGCTGATCTAAAAAATCTATGACATTCTTGATCCCTTCTTCCGCAGTACAGAAGTAAGAGAAACTGATACAAGACACCTAAGGCTACCATCTAAAATTACAGGTAACACAAAATCTCCAATTGAGAACATCACCAAAAGGAAGCGTATAATAACCATTAATCAACACAGGAACACATCACGCATAGAGTTCTTTCACAATTCCGGGCTTGCAACTTCGTAACCACTTGGACAGATGCAGAACTTGCTCTTCTTCATCATGTCCTAATATACAAGTAACATAATATGATAGTTGCCTCATTTATGTTAGTCATTCTTTTGGATTTCAGTGGTTTCATTTTGTCACAAGGTAATTTATCAAAACTCAAGCTGAAAACTTGATTTTTGCTATACTATTCATGCTTTTGTTTCTGCTTTTCATTTTTGACTTTTGATATATGATTTTTTTCTGTTTACTCCAGTAAATATGCAAAAATGGTGGATAATATGGATATTGGATATCTCCATTGATGCATGGAATGAATGGGCTTGGAGTTAACGAGTTTCTTGGCCATAGTTGGCATAAGGTATGTGTTTTATCTCACTTATAGAAGAAAACGTAAACTAAAAAAAGTTGGAACCCAAATAAGATCAACTAAGATTTTGATTTTTTTTTTGTTTGTAGTATGTTCCCGGTTGTACAGATAAACTAGGAATAGTTGTTTTGGAATCACGTGGATTCTACACAGGACCATATTCATTTATTTTAGTTTACTTTTTATTATTTGATTCTTTAAATTGATTAATAAACCCATGATACTAGCCTTATCACGTCCAGACCCAAAGAAAAATGTCATTGTGTTACTCAAGGCTTTTGGCGAGTTTCAACCTCTAAGGGAACTCCCAAACTTGGTAAGAGGTACGTGTCTGATACTGTTAAATATCAGTAATATACATGTGTAAAAGACCCGTGTTCATGTTCGTCCATACCTAAGAGATCTGTTCAAAGACCCCTCTAAGAAAAAGGTGGCATCTTTTGTTTTATGAATGATGGTAAGTTTATATTACTTCTGATATGCTTTTGACATTTGACCTTGTGATTTTCCTAATTAGGTCATGCATGGGGCTGATCGGGATATATTGTGGCTACAACGAGATTTTGGCAAATATGTTTGCAATTTGTTCGATACTGGACAGGTCTTACCTATAAACCTCTGTACTTCTTTATATGAAGATAAAAAATAAAGTTTTTCTATCACGTCTCTTATGTTATTATGCCTGGAATTTGATTAATATCTGTAGTTATGTTCAAGTTATTGTTTGGAACAATTGAAAGCTTCAGTCTTTCTGTTTGCAAATGTATAGGCATCAAGGGTATTGGAGTTAGAGCGGAACAGTTTGGAGTTTCTTCTGAATCACTTCTGTGGTGTAGCTGCGAACGAAGAGTAAATCTTCGTCTCTTTCATGTAGTTTCTTTATGGGCTCATATTTGTACAATCAGTCCACTATCCAAATCTGTATCCTTGCATATAGCCTTGGGGTTGATCAGGTCTTTGAAGAGTTTCAGGCCCTTTGGGCTACCAGATATAAGAAATGTCCTATGTAACAATGATACGAGTACCAGTGTCAGTGTCCAACACTGTTAGTGAACTGCACCCTCAAATTGATATAATGGGAAAACATAATGTGGACCATGGAGAAGAACTGCACCCTCAAAATTTCAGGGACAGACACCCATATTTCCTTGAATTTTCGGTCATGAAGCTGGAGGGTATGTAAAATCTAAAATTTTATAATTTTTCTAGCAAACATTGGCAGTTTATGGTTTGTAATTCTGATTGAGTTTGAATTGTGGTGTTGTGGGTGTTTTAGTATTGTTGTTTTAGTATTGGTGGTATTTTACTTACCTAAACTTGTTGTGCAGGGAGTTCAGCATGAAATGCATACTTGACCTTCACTCACAGTTCTAGTCACGATGGTTCTAAGGATGAAGCACATGCCTTCACTCACAGTTCTAGTCATGATGGTTCTAAGGATTAAGCACATTCTCCTGAAGTTCCTTTGGATACGTTACTGAAATACTACAAAGACAATGTGATATTATGCGGAAATATACATCCAAAGCTTACGTAATTTTGAGTCAATGATTGTAATTTGGATACTAAATGATTGTAATTTTTTTAACCAAATGATGCTGTAAATTGAATTCATTAATAATAAAGTCAAATCAATTATGATTTTAATTTGGTTCATAATTGTTTTTAGTATTAATTTTAATTTAATTTTGTTATTTATTTTTAATTATATAATCTTAATTAGTGATAATGTCTAATATTAATTGTTAATTATAATTTGGGATTATCTAATCATAATTTATTTTTAACGAGCAAAGAAATTTGGTTGCTTAAAAATTTAAGCAATCAACTTTAGGTCGATTAAAATCATAATTTCAAATAATTTGATCGTTTAAACCTTTAATCAATCAACTTGAGTAAAAACTTCGATAGCTTAAAGCTTAAGCAATCAACTTCAGACCAATCAAAATCAGAATTTTAAATAATTTGGTTGCTTAAACCTTTAATCAATTAACTTGAGTAAAAACTTTGCTACCTCAAAAGCTTGAGCAACCAACTTCAGACAATTCAAAATCAGAAATCGCTTTTAGCGAGCAAAACAATTTGATCGCCTAAAACCTTAACCAAGAAAAATTAGGTCGAGTTGCTCCATGTATCTATCAACTAAGTATTTTACTTGCTTTAGAATGATTGGTATATCTGAAGCGATTGGTAGTTTACTTGCTATATTGGTTGGTCTATATGTTAAGCGATCACAATTTTACTTGCTCCATGTTAGTTGGTCTAAATGTTAAGCAATAAGAAAGGTACTCGCTTTAGGTTAGTTGGTTTATTACTAGAGCGATTGCATGGTCGCTCAAGGCTTTGAGATACATGGCTTTGGGCAACCAACGTAGTGAGTGCCACTTTGAGTCGCTATAACGGTTATAGCGACTTAAAAGGGGCTTTAAGCGACTTAAAACGACCAGTCGCTTAAACCCGTTTTTTTTGTAGTGATTTAATGCGCGAACAGAACGGTCATATCAACAGTTTGAGTTTGTCGGGACAGGTAGCGAGCTATAATTCGACGAAGAACAGAGCAACAAATATTATAATGGTAAAGGAAGATTAACGAGCAAGTCAACGAAGGCGGGTCCCAATGAAGATAAATTCTCCTTCAAGAAACTATGGCGAAGAGACCTCCTACGAGGAACCTGACGAATCAAAAGGAGTTTTCATCCACTTTTATCATTTGTCTATAAATATGCTTGTAAACAATGTAATAGGGGTTGAACCTTTTGTGTAAGGCGTAGAGAACCAGAGTAGTTGAGAACATTCTTTTATTAAGTTTGAGTGCTTGTAATCTTCATCATATCATAGTGAAATCCCTTCTGTGGACGTAGGTTTTAACACCGAACCATGTAAATCCTTTGTGTTCTTCATTTTTTACTGATTACGGCTTGGACTTGAATCTCAAACCTAGACTGGGACTATAGAAAGTATCTTAGAATAAACGTTTGGGTGTGTTGTAGGTCTTTATGCAACTACAACTTCAATCATATCCAGATCTAAAACACTAAACTTCCGACTATTCACATTTCACAGGTTCAAACGAATATTAAACCCATTTTCATACTAGAATTTAAGCCACCCGTTGTCGTTTGAGCAAATATATTTTGTTGTCACTAAAGCTAAGTTATTACTTATATTTTTCGTCAAAATTAAAAAGTAAAATAGGAAAGTAATAGATATTTAAAATAATCCATGTATTTTTAATCTAAAAAGAATTGTTCTCCCCACCTTTATAACTTGGACGGAAGGAGTATATGTTTAAACGTTAAACTAAATAGATATGGTGTTAGTCTCTTAATTAGGGATGGCAATGGGGCGGGTATGGGATGTGAACCTTGAATCCGATCTCCTCTCCGTTAAAAAAAAACAAACATACCCTACCCTTTACTCGTAAGAACCGGAGCGGCTATATACGTGTCTGCAAAATACTCATAGGGGACGAGTTTTTTATGGGTTATCTATAACATTACAAAAAAATATTTAGACCTTTATGAACAATAAATATTTAAATATAAAAGTAATAGTTCAAAGAATGATAATAACCTAAATTGTGCATTTTTAAAATTTTAAGTGCATAAAAATAAAGGAATAAATTGATCCACAAATGACTATTATAACTATTTCCACTTACCATATACACATCATTGTCCTTGTTAAATCCGTATAAACACTGAACGAAATAATAAATGAAACATATAATAATATTTTTATAATAAAACTCTAAATCCTAGATATAAATTGCTACGGAATGGATATCGGATGGGGACCTTGAATCCCATCCTCGCATCACTATTTTTGGGTATTACCTGTATCCGACCCCGTTCCCCGTTTATGCAGATAGAACCTTTCCCAATAGAGGCGGCTACCAATGGGGATGAATTTGGATGGGGAAAATTTCCATCCCTACTTCTAATTGATAATTACAAAGAAAATCAGGGACGGTTTTATAGAGGGTCAAACCCAGACTACAGCCCGTCCCTTTTTTGGCCCAGTTAATTTTTGTAATGGAAAAGATTGTAAAAAATTTTGGTTCCATCCCACCTGTAACGATGATTGGTTAATGTAAGTTCACTAGTTCAATCAAGAAATGTTTACTAGCCCATATTATGAGAAACTTAAAACTTTAATTATTTTAAAACATAATTTTTTTTTCCTCATTAAATTGATCTTTTGTGATTTTCTATCTCTGACAACTTTATGTTATTAAGTTTGTTTATTTTTATTTTAGTTTGTATATCTATCCAGTGTTTTGTAGGAAAATCATATTTTTTACACCTTGCCAATTAGTAACATTTTAGTCCTATCTAAAAAAAAATTATGGATCCGTCCCTGATGAAAACCGAAAAATATAAAAACGACCCAAAAAAATGGATGGAAAAACAACGATAAAGAAAACAAATGGTTACAACTAATTTATTTTCTCATTGAATTGAGTGAAATTTTGAAAACCGGTATTACCGGAAGAAAACAAACACCTGCATCATATAAAAATAAAACATTTTAGAAGAAACATGGAATGAGTTAATAAGGTTACCTTATAGTAAGGACAACAACCCAAAACCCGTGCATCTATAGGTCATACCCTAGTAAGAAATAAACTATAATGGAATCGATACATATAAGTATAAATGAGAAACAAATAATCTCTATATTGAATGAATTGAATCAGTTAACTAAAACAGAAAAAGTTACATTGTATTTATTACATACTGATAGGTGTAATAATAGTTGTACTGAAGTGGACTAGACTGGACTGGACTAGACTTAGACTAAGTTCAAGTCAATCATAGACTTGACTTGACCAGACCACTTGATTATATCCAATGCACCCCTCTCAAACTGATGCTAGAAAGCAAATCAGTTTGAAAAACAGAAAACAAGAAACAAAGCATAGTAAAGAACTAATGCACTGTAAAAGACATCTTCTGAGGTTGTTGAGAAGAAGACACCAATTGAGATTGCTGAGTAGTAACCATCAGTTGTGCTAACAACCTTGAAAAAGTAGGAAAACATAACCTTTTAGTAAAAAGATCTGCTAATTGATCTTCACTGGAGACATACTGCAACTGAAGTAAACCTTTCTCCACCAGTTCCCTTACAGAGTAAAATTTAATCTCTATATGCTTTGTCCTGGCATGAAACACAGGGTTAAATGCTAAGGACAATGCACTGGTATTATCACAGAACAAAATTGCAGGTTTCTGTACAGAAATATGTAACTCAAACAATAAAGAAGTTATCCCTTTTAATTCAGCAGAAGCAACTGACAAACATTTGTAGTATGCTTCTGCTGAAGACTTAGACCTTGTCTGTTGCTTCTTAGAAGACCATGAAACCAAATTATCACCTAAGAATACTGCATAACCTGAAATAGACCTCCTTTTATCTGGATATCCTGGCCAATCTGAGTCTGTATATGCTTTAGTATAGTCAAATCACTCTTTTTTAAAGTAACACCCAAACCAATATAACCCTTTAAATATCTCACTATTCTCTTAACAGGTTCAAAATAAACATCAGTTGGTGAATGCGTAAATTGTGACACATAATTCACTCCAAAACAAATGTCTGGCCTTGTAACTGTCAAATACTGTAGACCACCAACTTTTGTTTTATACTCACTTGGATTATCCAACTTAATCCCATCATTAACAAAAGCTCTAGCATCCTTAACCACTGTAGTATCACATGGCTTACAGTCTAACATATTAGCTTTTCCAAGTAACTCCAATGTATACTTCTTCTGAGTTAAGTGAATTGTGTCAGAATTTCTTACAACTTCTTATCCTATAAAATATCCCAACTCACTTAACTCTTTCATTGCAAACTCTCTCTTCAAAGAAGTAATTAAAGTGTCAATCATTTCAGATGAAACTCAAGTCAACAATATATCATCAACATATAACAACAACACAAGCATACCAGCAGATGAAGAATAAACAAACATGGAATTATCTGAAATTGACTTCTTGAACCCATAAGCAATAAGAAAGGTACTGAACCTATGAAACCAAACTCTAGAAGATGGTTTCAACCCATACAATCTTTTCTTCAGATGAAAAACATAATGTGCAGGACAATCAGGATGAGTAAAACCTTGTGGTTGTGACATGTATAAATTTTCATCTAAATAGTCATGCAAGAAAGCATTGATGACATCTAGTTGCCTAATCTGCCAATTATATGCAATTTTTATACAAAACATTATTCTAACAGTTGTACTCTTCACCACAGGTCTAAAAGTCTTATTTTAATTATCCCATCTTGTTGATCATACCCCTTATCCACTAACCTTGACCTATATCTGTCAATTATACCATCTGGCTTTTGTTTAATTTTGTAAACCCGTTTTGAACCCAAAATATTCATGTTTGAATCTAGAACTACATAATCCCAAGTCTCATTATCCATTAGAGCATCATATTCTTCCTTCATATATACTTTCCATTTTGGATTTTGAATTGTTATTTTAAAGGTCTTTGGATTAGTAATAGTAGTTAATAATGATGTATAAGTTTGAAGAGGATGCTTAATTGACATATGACTAACATGATATGGAAAAGTTTTTGGCTTTGAAATACCTCCATGTTCTCTAGTAACAATTGTACATGTAGGTACTGACTCAAGTTCATTTGTCAACTCAACAACAGAAGAAGGATTTGAAGATGAAACAAGAGTTGAATTTTGAAAATAATATTGAGACTCATCAAATAATACATGTCTGGATACATATAGCTTCTTAGAAACTGGATTATAACATTTATAGCCTTTGTGAAGAGAAATGTAAGCAAGAAAGATATATTTAACAGACTTTGGAGATAGTTTATCTGCTCTTGAGTGAGCCAGATGAGGATATAAAACTATGCCAAAAACCTTAAGAAATGAATAATCTGGAGCTATACCAAACAACACCTCAAAAGGAGATTTAAAATTCAGTATTTTTGTTGGTGTTTAGTTGATCAAACATGTGGCAGTAATAAAAGCATCATATCACATGTCTTTTGGACAAAAAGCATTAAACAAGAGAGTATTTCCCATTTTGGTAATGTACCTATACTTTCTTTCAGCTAGACCATTCTGCTCTGGTGTTTTGGGAAATGAAATTCTGACTAGTATGCCACTAGACTCTAAGAAAGGTTTAAAAGGACCCTTCACAAGTTCTGCAGCACCATCTACTTGAAAGGACAAGATTTTTGTTTGAAATTGATTTTTTGTATGAGTTTTAAAATGCTGAAAACACTTGACAGAATCAGACTTCAACTCCATTGGATAAATCCAATGAAATCTGCTATAATCATCCATAAATAGAATATAATATCTATAATCATTTAAAGAATGGATAATTGGACCCCATACATCGCAATGAGTGAGTGACAGTGGTTTCTTTTCATGAGAATCAGACATTTGAAAAAGCAATTTCTTGCTCCTGGCTAACTAACATGGATGACACAAATGTGGAGAAAAATAATAATTTAAAATGATATGTTTACCAGTATGTAACTTTAGTATGATTTTCTTAGAAGGATGTTCTAATCTACCATGCCAGATATGAGGAAAAGAAAAAAATTGATAGACAAAGAATAATGTGTTTGAGGTGAAAAAGACAAATGACTTATAGAATACAAATTATTAACTATTCTACCATGAGACAACACTACATGTGAGTATAAATCTCTAGTTTCATAGCAATACTGATCAAACTTAAAATAACAAGAATTATCCTTGGAAAACTTTGCTACTGACAATAAATTGTGTTTCATCTCAGGAACTAGTAGCACTGTGTTCAACTTAAAACTAGTTTTAGTTGTTTGTAAATTAGAATGACCAACTGAAGCAATGGTTAGAGACTTACCATTACCAACTTGCACATGCTCCTTGCCTTTGAAAGTAGAAGTATCCTTCAAGAGTGCTTCATCTCCAGTCACATATGCAGTAGCACCAGAATCAGAAATCCATTGTGGACAGCTTGATGTAGAAGGATCAGCGAAAGAAGTATTTTCATTTACTGCAGAAAAAACATATTGTTGTTGTTGTTGTCAACCATTTGCTTGAAAACTACTGAAATGTGGTGGATGATACCTGAAATGACACTTACTAGCATAGTGACCCTTTTTCCTACAAATCTGACACTCTACATTTGAAAATCCCTTCTATTATTTCCAATATTTTGATTACCAGAAGTATTTTTATTTCCTCTTCCATAATCTTGATAATTCTTGTAACCAGCAGAATTATTATTATTGCATCTTCCATTACCAAAACTCCCACTTGAAGAACCGAAATTCCCTCTCATTCTTGCTCTACCATTACCAGCAAGCCTTTGCCCATAATTAACATTTCTACCATAAAAGGCAAAAGTATATTGAGAATCAAACACAACACAGGAATCATGTTGTTGATCTATGATCCATTGTTCATGATTCATTAACCTTGGTTTTATTTCTGCAAAAGTAAAGGATACCTCCCTATTTTGTGTTGAAATAACAAAATTATCATACTCTATTCCTAAAACATTTAACGCATGCATGATCAAATCGGACTCACTAACTTTCTCTCCTATTGCAACAAGTGAATCAGCAATTGTTTTGACATTGTGCAGGTAATCAAGAATTGAAAGATTACCTTTCTTTGTATTATTCAGTTGAGTTCTTAACATATTCTTCCTATCCATAAATTGATTCTTGAAGTTAACCTCAAGAAAAGACCATATTTCTCTAGCTGTAGACAATCCCAAAATATCACTAGAAATTATAGAGGTGAAAGTTGCCTTCATACAACTTGTAACAAAATAATCAAGTTTTCTCCAGTAAACCCACTTAGGATTTAGGCCTAAAACCCCATCAATCAGCACTTGTTTTTCTGGTTCTTTTTCCTCTCCATTAACATATCCAAATAAATCAGTCGTCAAAATTGACTGAAATTTATCACGCCATAAGAGAAAGTTTGTTGAATTTAGCGTGATAGACACAAAATTAGTTATATTTGTAAATGGTAAAGTAAAATTCAAAGATCTACCTCCTTGAACAGCCTGAGCAGCGGAAGAAAAAACATTCTTATTATTCATGTTTGTCATTTTGTTTCGTTTTGTATAAACTTGTAATGTCATTAACTATTTCTAAAAAAATTATATTAAAACCAAGAAATTTATTAAAATCCAAATTGATGACAGATCTGGAGAATAACAGATTCAGCAAAAAATTTACTGAAAAACTGAGATAGAATCAAAAAAATATATGTAGAAAATGTTGATTCTTGAGGTTTTATCTGTTGAATTGATTGATTGTTGTAAAATTTGTTTGAAAAATTTAGGTGAGGATCTTCCCCACTGATACCATGAGAAACAAATAATCTCTATATTTAATGAATTGAATCAATTAATTAAAACCGACAGAGTTACATTGTATTTATTACATACTAAGAGCTGTAATAACAGTTGTATTAAAGTGGACTGGACTGGACTTAGACTAAGGTCTAAGTCAATCATAGACTTGACTTGACCAGATCAGTTGACTATATCCAGTAATAAATGCATTTATGATTAACGGTACTTATATAGTTACTTAGTAATTCTTAGCTTCTTCAACTTAAAGATTAACAAGTGATCAGAGACGAGACATAGCAAGAACTTGCTCAAGCTGAGGATGTTGATGATCATCATTAGGTACATAACCGCGCCGAGTTGTTGTTTGCTGATCAATACTCTTAACCCGCGGTGTTGATGAGGATGTAGATGGTGGGCTATATTTTTGCGCCAAAGCCCTCAACTCAAATTTCTGAATTTTTCCGGTCGCCGTCTTCGGAAGTTCCTCCAAGAACACAACCATTTTAGGAGCCATAAAATGAGGAAGAGATTTTCTACAAAACTCAATTATCTCTCTTTCTTTCTTAGTTTCTTCGTTCTTGGTAACAGATTTTGATCTCAGTGTAATGAAAGCACAAGGAGTTTCACCGAAGAACGGATGAGGCATTGCAACAACAGCAGCTTCTACAATGTTAGGGTGTCGATATAATACTGCTTCAACTTCGACACTACTAATATTTTCTCCCCCTGAAATTATCACATCTTTTGATCTATCTTTAATTTCGAAATACCCGTCTGGATGTATAACACCGACATCACCGGTGAGAAACCAGCCATTCTTGAAAGCCTTCCGTGTTGCTTCTTCATCTTTGAAATAACCTTTCATAATACTACTTCCCCGTAGAACAATTTCTCCTGTCGATTTTCCATCTCTTGGTACACTCACCATAGTTTCCAAATCTTTCACATCAACCTCTGCTAGAGAAAGAACACTAACACCCTGTCTTGCTTTCAATTTTGACTGCTCATGATTTGGTAACGCGTTCCATTTTGTTTGCCATTCACAAACTAATGCTGGTCCGGTTGCTTCAGTTAGACCATAAGCATGTGTTACATGAAACCCTAATTTTTCAATCTTCTCTAATAAGGCTGCTGGTGGTGGTGCACCCCCTGTGAGAACTTCAACAGGATGGCTTAGGAGTGACTGTTGATTATGATGATGAGGAGGATTAGGTTTCCCGTCTAAGAGAATATTGAATACAATTGGGGCACAACACATATGTGTAACTTTATGTTCAGTGATAGCATGGTACATGTCTTCAGCGCAAGTGTTACGAATGCAAACATTAGTTCCTCCTCGTGCTGCAACTCCCCAAGTGAAAGTCCATCCGTTACAATGAAACATAGGAAGCGACCAGAGATAAACTGGCTCACTTCTCATCTCCCACTGTAAAATTAGACTTTTGGTACTCAGGTAAGAACCTCGGTGGCTATACACGACTCCTTTTGGTGCGGATGTCGTCCCCGATGTATAATTCAGTGTAATTGGATCCCATTCATCCAGTATCTGATCACTAAATGGTACATAATTAGGGTTTCCATTTATCAACAAATTTTCATATTCAAGCTCACCTAATCGTATTCCTTTTGGCGAATCAACATCATCAATCACGATAACAAGTGGTATCGAAGATTGAGAAATTGTACTTGCAAGTAAGTCACTAAGTAGTCTCATCGCTTCACTTGCCACTGCAACGTATTGATAATCCACGAAAAATACTTTGGCTTCTGAGTGTTTGAGAATTGTTGCAATATTGTTCGCATCAAGCCTTGTATTTATTGCATTTAATACAGCTCCAGCCATGGGAACACCAAAATGCATCTCATAAAGAGCTGGAACATTTGGTGCTAGTACTGATACCTGAATTTTTTAACCAACGATTATTTAGTGTTTACTAAAATTAACCGTATATAATTACAGCTCTATCTCATCTATATATAATCATAATCATAAACACTGCTTACCACATCGTTCTTGCCAATATTTAGTGACCGGAGAGATGAAGCAAGGCGGAGGCATCGTTCATAAGTTTGTCTCCAAGTAAAATGGGTACGACCATAAATGATAGAGATACGATCAGGATAAACTGATGCGGATCTTGGCAAGAATGTTAGAGGAGTGAGAGGGGTATAGTTTGAAGCACATTTAGGTAATCTATCCATTTGATGATGAAAATAAGAACACTATAGAAAAGATAAGTAGCTAAAACAGTTGAGAACAAAAAAGAAATGGTATGTATATAAAGTCGACGTTTGAGGTGAGATATATTGTTGTTTGGCTAGAGTTTGATAAAAGCTGAGAGAAAAGATGGATATAAATACGGGAGAGAGGGAGGGAGGGAGGGAGAGAGTTAGAGAGTGATTTTTTAAGACTTGATTAGATTCTTGCAGTAGCAGAGCAAGCGATTGTAGTAGTAGTAGCTAGAAGTGAAGATGGATATTTATAGGATGCCAATTACTAGGGGTCCATATGCATAATACTGGGAAGATGATGTGAAGGAGTTGTATGGAAATTGCTGGGATCGGGAAGTTGCAAAGGTTTTACGTACGCCATTAAAATTATATTTCTTTTGAGTTTGAATACTGACTTTGGACTTATTGAAATTCTTTCTGGTATGTGTTTCATTCACAAATTCACACCCTCATAGTACTATTTTCTCTCTATTCAACCCACATCATCAATGGGATACTTATCAATCACTTGTTTTTTTTTTCGTTTTGGTTCGATTGAAAATATCGTTTAGAGTCAAGGACGGTCATCCTCTGCTTGCTTATGCGTATTTGAAGTACATAATAATAGTAATAGATGGATTTATTATAATTATAAATTACACTCGGGCAGTTAACCAATTCTGATTATAATTTTCTGTTATTAACATATAGTTTGGGTCTGTCTATAATTTTGAATTTTCTGTTATTAATTTATAGTTTGGGTTGTAGTAAGTGGAAATCTTATTTAATTAATTTGGTTGATTCTGGTCTTGTTAAACTAAATTTAGTTGGTCTGGATCCCAGATCAAGTAGCCTATCTAGACGTGTGGTTTTTAACACGGACGCTGATGATTCTAATATTATTAATATTTGTCAACCAAACAATTTAATATTATATATACATATCAGACCAAGAGTTATGGGTTTAAATATTTCATGCAATTCCAAATTTAGGCGTCTATGATCCACAATGGCATGCTAATATACAAGAACGCTAATACCGCATTGTCTCGTGACGAACTTCTTTGCCCCTACCTTTTCCGAGATGTGTCCCGCGAATTAAAAAAGAAAGGAAAGAAAAATCATAAGCATTTTATATTTATGTAGTTTCTTAAAGCTATTATGTCAAATCAAGGCTCACAAACTAGTAAGTTGGGCGTTAGGAACTTTCTAATTTGTGTGATGGTGATTTTTTTTAGAAATTTAGAAAAAGGGTAATGGGATAGAATGTTCAAATACTATGTTCCTTTTAAAATAAATGAGTGACTTGGTGAAGGAGTGACTTTTATACTATGGGATAGTGAAGTAGAGATGTGAGATGGGTGAAGTTTCCCGTCTAGTATAAAATTTTACTTGGACGGGGAAAAATTACTCGTTTAGGTAATATATTTAGTTATTTTAATTATAAAAAACTGATAGGACCCACATTTTAGGAGTTTAATATTAAAAAATATACTTAGACAGGGAAAGTTTTTTCTTTGACTTGGACGACTGAAGTTTACCCGTTTAGGCTAGACTAGCGACCATTCTTTCATATGAAAGAATATTTTGGGTGAAAGGGGGTCCTTCCCCTACCCATAGTGGCGCCTAATTTGCTCAAACTCATTCACTTTGAAAGAAGGTTCTCTACCCATATCCCTTTCTCTTAGGAAGATGTATTTGTTTAACTTCTCGTCCAACAATTATAAAGAAAGGTTTTTCTTATTTTCCACCTCCATTTTTCCTATTTCTCATCCCCATTAATTTTCATCCCCACTTATCATATGTATCACCTAAATTAATTTTCAAAAATCTTAAATGCTATCTATTGACTTTTTATTTACCCCTATAAAGTAAAACCACCCCCTACAACTAAATACTAAAAAAATTCTAAGTTCCAAATCACTTCCTCCTCTCCATTTTTACCAACCGACCATCATCTTTTGATTTATAATACAACCACCACCTTTGATTATCTTTCTTTTTATTTATTTTTTAAAAACTACCTTAAAATATCAGAATTTTGAAGTCGTGTGAGTCTAGTAGAACAAAGCAAACTTCTGAATTAATGAATGAATGCACCAGGAATTAGTTGAAGTAAAATACCGAAACTTCTGATTTCAAATATGAAGAACTTGGTTAAGAATGGATATGTGTAGCAGAACAAAGCATGTACTAATCAAGCCTAGCAAAAATTGGATCAAGGTGGGCATATCAGATGAACCATATTCCTGAATTCATATCATCATTGAAACATAAATTATTGCCACCATTTGAAAATTAGATGGACATTTTGGATCACCAGTGAAGCACTTTACTCAGAGTTGGAAAGTGAAATTAGTTTTCCCATAGCAGTTATGTCATCCCTGAACTCTAAAAATTCCATGTCACTATTACCATCAACCTTGTGGTTACTTCCTTGGTCGGTCTCCATATCTCATCTATGAGTAAATAATTCATGAATTGATGTGGGCTTCTAGAAGGATGAGTCTTAGGCCAAATCATCTTAAAAATCACAAGTTATTTATAGATACAACATTGCAGATTTCATATCATCATCCACTCAAAGTAAAGATCACAAGTATAAGAGACAAATATGACATATATTACAAACTAAGACTTAGATCGCTAAAGAAATCTAACCTCAAATTTTCAACTTAACAGTTTTTTAATGGATTTGTATAATGAAAATAAGAGAATAATAAAGAAGAAGACAAATAAAAGTGACAATTATTTTTATGGATGATAATTAGGAAAAATCAGAATTAAAAAGTAGATTAATTTTTTGAATTGTCAGGAAATGAGAAATAGAAAAAATGAAGGTGGAAAATGGGAAAAACCTAAAGAAACAGGTATCTTTCATGCTTTCTAAAAAAAATTGATACAAAAAGGGCGCACTTATTAAGTTACCCTTACACAAAATTTCACAAAAATGTGGTTTATATATGTAAATAATAAGATCAACTTAGACTTTTGACATTTGCACTTGCACTTGCCTTTGCAAACATGCGGAATCAAAGAAACACTCCATTAGATTTCAAACTCAAGTAAAATCCTATGTTTCCCAGTTATGTGTTTTTCTAAATTTAACCTCTAACAATCCAAAAACTCATAAAAGTAAGAGAAAATGTTAGAAGCCGATGTTTGATTTTTAACGGAAAATTATTTATTATCAAATCCAGATAGAAATAAAATCAGAATTGCCAACATCTTTAATTGTTTCTACTAATTAATTCATGTAAAATTTGGTATGAGTTTAAAAAAATTTAACAGTTTTAATAGTTTTAATTTTGTACGTACAAAATTTCATAAAGTTCTAAAAATCGGATTTATATTAAATTCTACTAATATTTTCTTTTCCGGTTGCATGCTTGAGAATTCCTCTTTCCTTTCTTCATACCCATGGCTCTTGTTTCATATGCTTCACTTTGAAGTTCAACTGTTTAACAAAATAACAGAATGAGAACAGTTTTTTTGATTCCATATAAACTTATGTTTAAACCATTTTAATTATGTATATCTCAGTTGGTACGTTAGAGTTTTTACTGTGGCTTTTTTATTTCTATTTCTACTATAGAGATTGATTTTCTTAAAAAATTTGCGATAAAATTTCTTCAAATTGTGGTGATATAAACTAATTACTATCTTCGTTTCAATAAAAATGTTACTATCATTTTTTCATTTTAACTTAAAAATAGATTAAATTGAATAAGTGATAGTAACACATTTTTAAAAATGGAAGAAGTATTATCTAAACCATTAGTATTAAACCATTAGTATGCTACTTCAAAACGGTATATTTTTAGTATCTTTTATCTTATCTATATCATTCAAGCAGCATACTAATGCTTTAGATAATAATTAGTAATATTAATAATATAAACTACTATAAGTGTTCTTAATCACTCTTAAGAAAAATAAAACTTAATTAAAACTAAATACACGTAAGAAAACTAATATAAACGAAGAATTAAAGCTAGTAGAGAGGACCAATAAATCTTAGCGTCGATATATCTATTATGAACGAAGAATTCCAAGAATAATATACTGATCGTCGAGTGGGGTTTAAAGATTGTAACAATTATTAGCAAAAATAATTTACTAAACCTGGAAATGAACATTAGATGATTTTTTTTTTATTTGTGATCCTATAAATTCTAAGATCTTATTTTGCGATTAATTAAATGAAAATGAATCAATTTTAAGAGTTGTAGATATTATTAATTTAATTGACTGACCATATACGAGGAAAATAAATAAATAACCGTTTTGAAAAGACACCGATAGCACAAGATCAAATTTGTATAAACTATGTTATGCAAGTATGATGATAAAATTTATAAAATTGAACATTTAAAGGAACACTTCATTTTAAGTTATTAATCGTATAGGTTTCTGATATAGACCATCTTAACGATGGGTTTCTGGAGAACCCAGACCTCCTTTACGAGTCCTTCTAGAATCATTTTATTATAACCTTTATTTTCATCACCATTTACCACCATGCATCTGATAAGGATAGAACTCTCCTAGTTAAGTTAACTACTGAGCCCCAAGAAACCAATACATGAGACTATTTTCAACATGGACTTCGCGTATAACCATTTTAGGTTAAACATGCTTCAAAAAAAATGGATAAATTTATTAGATTCAACACAAATAGCATGTTTTAATACCATATAGAAATTTATAGGCCTAACTAATCCTAAATACAGGCTTACAAAAATAGAATTGCTCAAGTTATTTTAAGTTTTTTAACCGTATAAATTCAAATGTATTATATGGGATTTTTCTAGATAAAGTCTAATCAGATCTTCTTCAAAATTGATATATTATTATACTACCTTCATTTCTGAAAAAAAGTTATTATCACTTTTTCATTTTAGTCTCTTTGATGAGTGTGTAAACACTTCATAAATTACATCTTAATTTGTAATTATTAGTTCTCTATTTTGTACATATTTGATGGTTTTCTTTAGTTTTGCAGCATTTGACAAATAAAGATTGATTGCACCAAAAAGTGGAACTTTACTCATAAATTGGATAAAAACAGAAGTCAGTCTCAGATATTACTTTGCTATCTCAATACATGGATGTGTTAAGCCCATTATGACTGAAGAAGAAATTATCCATGGGTGTAAATATGAGCCCAATCAAGTTTGTAACTAGTAGCTTGTGATATGGAAGGAAAACATCATGAAAAGAAATAATAAATGGGAGATCATATTGTTTATTTTTGTGGGAATATATGCAACCAAATTTGGAAGTTTAACTTGCCTAGTATGTAAAAGATTTGGAGGATCAACATAATATCTTCCACATATGAAAAACCAAGAAAAAAATCTCATAAATCATCAGTTGGAAATTTACATATTTTCTATGTTTTTCATAATTGTTATTCTATTTATTTAATAAGTATTATAATTAAATACTATACTAATTAAATGAGAAGATTATTGAAGATTTTAAAGACTTGGATATAAATAGATGTTAAATACATATAAAGGTTAAAATAAAAAAGTGATAGTAACTTTTTTTCATAAATGGAGGGAGTATTATATATTGATATCATGTTTTCCTGCAAGCAAAAAGTATTCCGTGGAGACTTCAGGTAGGAGCAGTGTAGTCAATATCGGATTTCGGTTTGTACCGGTCGAGAGCGATACACTGGTACACCTTTGTATCGGGTATATTTCGGTTCCAAATATCGGTCCATATATTTTATACCTATAATTATTATATCAAACGTTTTTCCGTATTGGACCTATTAAGATATAAAATCAATACTCATTTTTTTAAATACCATAAAAAACATGAGTAACAATTGAAAACCCTAGAACAATGATAAGGAATTTTTTATTTTTTTTTGGATTTTTTTTTTAATTAAAAATCCTAATTTCGGTCGTACCGGTCCATTTCGACCATTTCGGTTAAACCGTATCGGTCAATATCGACCGATATTTTTGAATAAAAACTGTTCCACCGGTATAGGTTGTTTCATATCGGATGAGGGCCGATGTCGATAAAATTGACGATATTTCGACCGTACCGGCCGAAATTAACTATACACTGGGTAAGAGGAGTCTTCTTGACAAAATATGAAAAGTAGAAAATAGGAACTAAAAAACGCGACTGTTGACTACTTGACTTGACGATGAAAAATAAAATTGTAATTTTCCGTGCAATGTAAAACCAATTTAGAAATCATAAAATCTGAACAAGAATTTGTATGCATAGATTTTCTGACCCAACATTTGACCATACCAGTTTTCATTGTACAAACCTAAATTCAGGAATATATGATTCACAATTGAATGTAGGGACAAAAAATGCCAAACTTCTTTGCCCCCATCCTTTTTGAGATGTCCCTTGATCAGAAAAGGCAATGGACAAATCAAGGTTCTCAATCAGTTCATACTAAGTACTGATATTGCCATGTAATTTATCTTCGGATGCTAACAGACTTCCAATAAACTGTATTCGTTTCATTTCTCACAGGAAGATAGGTAAAGAAAAGAAAAGTAAAAACTGTTGCGTACTGTACCATATTCTTCTAGGTCTCTTAATTAAGCAAAGGTATGTTTGGTCTATTAAGTCTTCTTCAAATTAGCTTTCGATAGTAGTCTTTTACGGGCAAATATGATTTCTAGTAAGACTTCCAACTTCGTTTAGTATTCTTTTCACATGGACTGTGGAATTGACGAGAAAAAAAATAAAATACCACAATTTCCATGCAATTTAGAACATATAATTTGAATTAGGAATCCCTTGCTACTGTGATTGAATTGTCGAGGAAAACATGATAGAATTGTCGAAGGAAAATTACACCTGGAAAGATTGGTTGCTTAGAGCCTTAGAATCTCAATTGTTAAGGTTTTCATGACCAATTCACTAAAAGAAAACTAGTCAGGTATGTTTAGGAAATTCAGACCGAGAGTGACTCTAACTTCCACACAACATTATTCAATGGATTATTTTTTGAAAGTTATCATGTTTTTCAAGTCTGTCTTTTGATTATGAGATGTCTATTCTTTGTCTTCCTCTCTTTCTATTCTTTCTTTTGTGGTCCTCCACTCGTAAAGGAGTTTTCATTTTAAATGAGAAGAACGCCAGCCCAATAGGCCAATACCGTGGGATGGTCCCTGGTGTCCTCAATTGCCATGTGGCTTGTGTACGGATGATTCATACATGCATAGTAGCCGCATGTGTTTGATCAATAATTGGTGAAGAGACTCGTAAAATCTGATGCTCCACAACAGAGAATTACATAAATGATTTTTGTTAATGTAGATAAAAAACTGGCGCTATCGTGTGGATAAGTAGGAAACGTATTATTGGGCTGCAGTTATTTAGTTTTAAGAACCGTATAAAATATAAATATTTTAAATGTGGATATGAGAGATTTAATCTGTTGAAAAGTCTAATATATTTTTATTTTATAAATAAATTCAATTATAATTATATACTAAAAAAATTTCTAAATTTATTGTTTTTTTTCTTTTTTTCTCCTTCATGATTCATGATGAGGATGATGAACTCCAAAAAAAGACGAATTAATAATTCAATTTCAGTTTTAGGAACTACTTATGATCAGAAACAGATGAACTCCTTGCCGTAAACACTCACTACGGCTATGAATTCATCATTTCTCAGTCGTAGGCTAATAGTTTTTGTTGTTTACAACTGAAAAATGACGAATTCCTAGCCGTATGATGTTTTACGGCTAGTTTCCTAGTCGTAACTGGATTTGAAATTCCTGAATGAACTCATTTTAAGAATAAGTATAAATATATACCCGTTTTAAGATTATACTCGATTTAGGTATGAGTATAAGTTTACACTCATTCTTAAAATGGGTATCAGTTTATACTTGATTTAGAAATAAGTATCAATTTATACTCATTTTCAAACAGAGTACACACCAATTACGGCTAAGAATTCATTAATCTCTAGTCGTAAATGAACTATTTAGGCTAGAAATTCATCATTTTTCATCTGTAATTTGTTGTTTAGGGCTAGGAAATGATGAATTCCTAGTCGTAAGTGACTCTGTAAAATATAAAATTCTTATCACAGAGTATCTAACCGTAGATAGTGTTTTCCTAGTCGTAGAATATGTATTACAGTTAGGTCATAGTCTTGATTCCTAGCCATAAGTCTTACTTACGGCTAGGAAATGATGAACTCATATCCGTAGGATGCTTTAAAAATAAAAAAAATGATGGGGGGCTTATGCCTTTCACTGATTCTAAATGTTAAATTAATTCATTAATCTAATCACACACTAACTCTTAATTAATTTAACTAATTAAGTTTATTAACACTAATTAGTAAAGGGTACTTTAATCATTATTAAAATTAATAGGATAACGGGTTATTGAGTTTCCTATTTAAGGATCCTTTTTTTATCTTGTAAGCCCTCAAAAATCAGGGACTACAGCCCTAATAATAATTTATTATATAATGGCAGTGTCTTAGTCTGAGTTGAGTGGGCGATTAGTGGAAGATAAGTCTTGGTCGGTTACCACTTTTCACTATGGGAACTAATTGTGTATGTGCACAACTCAAGAAAAAAAATGTCCGAAATCGAGTAGGGCAGTTTTCCTAGTCTGAGTTGAATGGGGCTGCACTTTTTCTTCATAAGAGCTGCATAGGATCTAAATATTCAAAATCAAGACATATGGGGAGACTATCTCATGCAAAAATCAAAATTATCCTTATTCCATAACTAAACCTAAATCTAACAACTATCCATAAAAAAAACACTTAAATTTATTGATCTTCTCCTTCATAATTCACCACCAAATGATGAAGATGATGAACTCCAAAAAAATAAATGATGGATTAATAAATCATGAAGTTTAACACCTCTACAACCATATAATCTTCCATCCATAACTTCTATTAGGTAAGAATCGACAAACCCACTATTTTTTGTTGTTGTTGATTTTGATCGCTTAAATAAGTTAGAATGATTCAAGTAAAATTAAATTTCAGTTTCACAAACCACTTACGGCTAGGAATATCTAAAATCCTAAACGTAAATACTTTCTACAACTAGGAGTTCATTTGTTCCTGACCATAAGTAGTTCATATACAACTAGGAATTCATCATTTCTCAGACGTAGGCTAGTAATTTTTTATTATTTACGGCTGGAAATGATGAATCATTGCAGTCGGGTGTTTTATGGTTAGGTCGAAGGTTTAGTTCCTAGCCATAGGTGGATCTAGAATTTCAAAATGAAAAGTTATACTCATTTGTATAAATATATACTTATTCTAAGAATAAATATCAGTGAATGAGTATCAGTTTACACTCAATCTTAAAATGAGTATCAGTTTATAAGTTTATACTCATTTTCATACAGAGTACAGACTTTTTACAGCTAATAAATGACGAATTCCTAACCGTAAATGAACAACTTACCACTACAAACAGATGAAATCCTAGCCATAGAATATGTATTACGACTAGGTTATAGTCTTGATTCCTAAATGTAAATCTTACCTACGACTAAGTTGTAGTTGAAATTCCTAGTTGTATCTGTTGAGTCTGCAACAATGGAATAGACTAAACAGAAAAATAAACTGTTAATGTTAGAAAAATATGAACACTCTGATGTTGATGCACAAACTGGACAGAGCCACATGCTCAGTAAATTGTCCTTAACACAATAGTTCTCGGGTACTCCTCAAGAATGAGAGATGTTATACCCCAACTGAGAAGATGTGTCCACGATAGAAATGTCCGTTATGAATTGAATTAGCACAACTCAATTCACCCTCTAGAACTTAACAGCAATTTAGATAGAAGAAGAAGGGAAATAAACATACAAGTGCGCACAACAAAGCGAGAAGAGGGGAAAAGAGCTAGGGATAGTAGCCTGCTCTGGTGTAAGTTGAAATGGTGAAAATTGATTTTATTTTATAGGAAAAACTTTGAGAAAAGAATTAAATCGAATTAATGAGAATTGATTCGCATTGATTGATATTAATTTTAAAAACGTTAATAATATTTTCACCATTAATTTTTTGTTAAATCCGTTAGGAAATTATGGAAATTATTTTCAAAACCGGTAAGTCTTGATTGGACCGTAGCCAAGCACACGCCAGGCTCACGCAAAACTCACGCAAGCTCGCAATCTCGCAAACCCGTGTGCGTGCTTCGGTGCGAAGCACCGCACATGTGTGAAAAGCAAGTGTGAATCAACTAGCCCATTGCCTTAGTCCTCCCCCAACCACAAAAGCATCTAAACCCTAAGGGCCCTCCCTTAGTTGCAAGTTTTGTGGTAATATAGGTAGAACACATCTCTAGTTTGTCCAATGTGGGACTAACTAAAGGTTCTTCATTCACAAAATAGTGAAAATGGAAATGATGTTTCCACCCAACAAATGAGCTAGTGTCTCTTAGTGACCCATTGGTCCTAAGATCCATACCTACCAAGACCAATAATTCAATTTAAGAATCATTTCCAAATCATTTCATTTTCTCCAGCAATCCCCCACATGAATGAAAAACCCGATAAAATCAGAAATCAGAAAGCGAAAAATACTTCTTAGGAAATAGGTGTCCATAAGGTCTTGAACCTTTTCTTAGTGAGAAATTACCGGAACTACTTGATGGAGAGCGAAAGCGATATCTTGAACTGCCATCGTTTGGTGTAGTTCATCAATAGCTTCCATGCGAGATATCTCTCTATGTGTTGTTAAGTTCGTGCCGTTGTGTCCATTTTGGCCCTGGATGTATCCCGTTTTTCAGAATGCTCTAGAAAATCAGCTCAGTTCTCATAGGAAGCGGCCCACTTCCTCATTCATATAGGTGAGTTCTGTCAAGAGTGTTTACTGCTACACCCCACTTCAATCTTAAATTGAAACTATATAACTAAGACTTAATAAAAGGTCATCCTCACATGCAATCACACTATCATGTCTACACCATAGGGAAGGGACAGAGAATGAAATTCTCTAATAGTGTTTCCTTTAACCCACCACAAATTAGTTGTCTCATTCGAAACCTTGATCTTGGGATCTCCAGTCATCAAGGTTGAGTGTCCTTCTTGCCAAGTTTATTTGATGAACTTAAGCCCCATCCCCCTCGATGCATTACTAACTATCTCCTTGGACAAACCTTTCGTCAAAGGGTCCGCGATAGTCTCCTTAGACCTCACAAAGTCAACAGAAATAACGCCAGTTGAGATTAGTTGTTTTAGGGAATTGTGTCTTCTACGAATATGTATAGACTTCCCATTATAGTTGTTGTTTTTAGCATTAGCTATTGCATCTTGACTATCACAATATATAGATATAGCTGGCACAGGCCTATGCCAGAGAGGAATGTCTTCTAAAAAGTATCTTAGCCAAGCGGCTTCCTCTCATGCTTTATCTAACGCAATAAACTCTGATTCCATAGTGGATCGAGCTATACATGTCTGTTTGGATCTCTTCCAAGATACAGACCCACAACCTAGAGTAAAAATGTATCCACTCCTAGACTTAGACTCCTCTGAGTCCACTATCCAGTTTGCGTCACAAAATCCTTCAAGTACCGCAGGGTATCTCTCATAATCTAAACAAAAGTTTAAAGTGTACTTCAAGTACCTTAACACTCTAATAAGTGCATCCAAATGCTCTTGTCCCGGATTACATGTATACCTACTTAACCTACTCACAGCATAAGCAATGTCTGGTCTCGTACAGTTCATGCCGAGATATCTCTCAGCATATCTATACATTGTGATAGTCAAGATGCAATAGCTAACGCTAAAAACAACAACTATAATGGGAAGTCTATACACATTCGTAGAAGACACATTTCCCTAAAACAACTAATCTCAACTAGCGTTATTTCAATAGCTTCCACGCGAGATATCTCTCTAGGTGTTGTTAAGTTCGTGCCGTTGTGTCCATTTTGGCCCTGGACGTATCCCGTTTCTCAGAATGCTCTAGAGAATCAGCTCAGTACTCATAGGAAGCGACCCACTTCCTCATTCATATAGGTGAGCTCTGTCAAGAGTGTTTACTGCTACACCCCACTTCAATCTTAAATTGAAACTATAGAACTCATTAAGACTTAATAAAAGATCATCCTCACATGCAGTCACACTATCACGTCTACACCATCGGGAAGGGACAGAGAATGAAATTATCTAATAGTGTTTCCTTTAACCCACCACAAATTAATTGTCTCATTCGAAACCTTGATCTTGGGATCTCCAGTCATCAAGGTTGAGTGTTATTCATGCCAAGTTTATTTGATGAACTTAAGCCCCATCCCCATCGATGCATTACTAACTATCTCCTTGGACAAACCTTTCGTCAAAGGGTCCGCGATATTCTCTTAGACCTCACAAAGTCAACAGAAATAACGCCAGTTGAGATTAGTTGTTTTAAGGAATTGTGTCTTCTACGAATGTGTATAGACTTCCCATTATAGTTGTTGTTTTTAGCATTAGCTATTGCTGCTTGACTATCACAATGTATAGATATAGCTGGCACAGACCTATGCCAGAGAGGAATGTCTTCTAAAAAGCATCTTAGCCAAGCGGCTTCCTCTCCTGCTTTATCTAACGCAATAAACTCTGATTCCATAGTGGATCGAGATATACATATCTGTTTGGAACTCTTCCAAGATACAGACTCACAGCATGTTCTTAGTGGAGTTAATTACATCCATGTTTGTACCAAGTAGAAGCATATCATCAACATACAAGCATCATTCACAAGTTTAGTATAAACACACTTGTCAGATTCATTTATTTTAAAACCATTAGAAATCATTACATGATCAAAATTTTCATGCCATTGTTTAGGTGCTTGTTTCAAGCCATGCAAAGATTTTTTCAGTTTACAAACTTTGTTTTCACAACATTTCACTACAAATCCCTCAAGTTGGTCCATATATATTTCTTCAGCTAATTCACCATTTAGAAAAGTTGTTTTTACATCCATTTGATGTATCTCTAAGTTATGAATGGCAGCGATAGCAATTAACATCCTAATAGAAGTAATTCTCGTAAAAGGTGAATAAGTGTCAAAGAAATCTACACTTTCTATTTGTATATAGCCTTTAACTACTAATCTAGCTTTATATTTTTCCACAGTTCCATCTACTTTACGTTTTCTTTTGAAGATCCATTTACAACCTATGGGTTTACACCCTAGAGGTAAATCTACAATATCCCAAGTATTGTTCTGTTGAATGGAATCCATTTCACTAATAGTGGATTCTTTCCACCATGGGGCTTCATAACAAGTCATGACTTCTCTAAAATTCTGTGGATCAGTCTCAGCTAAACAAGTTATGAAGTCTGGCCCAAAAGATTTTTTAACTCTTAGTTTTTTGCCTCTTTTAGGCTCCAATTCATCTTCCTCTACAGGTAGTAACTGACTAGTAGAAGGGACATCTAGGGGATCATCACATATTATGCGAGTTTCAGATTTCAAAGGAAAAACATTTTCAAAGAACACAGCATACCTAGATTCCATAATGGTATTCATACCAATTTCTGAAATTTCTGAACTTACAACCATAAATCTATATACACTAGTATGTTCAGGATACCCTATGAAGACACAGTCAACAAATTTGGGTCCTATCTTGGTCCTATTAGGTGTAGAAACCTTAGCCAAACACCCCCACACTTTGAAGTATGTATAAGAAGGTTGCCTACCTTTCCATAACTCATATGGAGATTTGTCTGATCCTTTAAAGAATACTCTGTTCAGGACATAGCAAGCTGAGAGGATGCCCCCCCCCCCCAACAAGTTCGCAGGTAGTCCTGAACTAATTAACATGGCATTCATCATCTCCTTAAGGGTTCGGTTTTTCCGTTCATCCACACCATTAGATTGTGGTGAATAAGGAGGAGTTACTTCATGAATAATACCATGTTCCATGCAAAAATATCCTATAGGGATTACATACTCACCACCACGGTCAGACCTAACGGTTTTAATGGTAGTAATCATTTGGTTTTCAACTTATAATTTATATATCTTAAAGACTTCTAAGGCATCATCCTTAACTTAAGTAAATAAATATGACAGTACCTCGTACAGTCATCTATGAATGTGACAAACCATTTTTTACCACCTCTAGTTTGAACTGATTTCATTTCAACTAGGTCTGTGTGAATTAATTCTAAGGGTTTAGAATTTCTCTGAATATTTTTCTTGTAAAACCTTTTAGCATATTTTGATTCTACGCATATTTTACATTTATATTCAATTCCCAAAGTAAATTTTGGAATGCAGCTTATGCTTGACAGTTTGTTTATTGATTTATAATTAACATGACCAAGTCTACCATGCCAAACATTCAATGACACACAAACATAAGAAGAATCATTTTTATTCATTTCAATAGAGGTTACATTCAATATATATAAACCTCCAGTCTTATAGCCCTTTCCTACATAATCTTTTCCCTTAGTTATAATAACTTTCCCAGATTCAAATACAATTTTAAATCCCTTATCATCCAACACATCCCTAGATACAAGATTCTTGAAGATATCCGGAACATGTAGAACTTCATTCAATGTGAGAGTTTTTCCAAAAGTGAGCTTCAGCCCAACTTTTCCTTTTCCCGCAATCTGTGCTGCTGACGAGTTACCCATATAGAACTTTTCTCCTTCCCCTACCTTTTGATAGGAGGTGAACATATCTTTGTTTCCGCAGACATGTTTGGTAGCACTAGAGTCTACCCACCAGTCTCTCACATTGGTCACCAAATTTACTTCAGACACCGTACCAGAAAACTCGTTCTTGTTGATTTCAACTAAATTGGCATTGGACTTCTTATTATTATTAAAAGTCTTTACGCTTCCTACAGTGTATTTCCATATGGCCAGGAATACCACAAACATAACATGCACCTTTAATTTTACCAATGCCAGATTTTGGTTTCGAGAAAGTACCTTTTATATGCGGTCCAGGCTTACGTTTGTTGTGGTCCAGACTTGCGGAAGACTTGTGTTCGCTGACATGAGCTTTGTTGGACATGTCTCTTGCAGAAGATATATTTTTGTCTTTTGAACACAACAATTCTTCTACTTGAATCTTCTTACCCAATTCTACCATACTGACTTCACCAGTTTCATGTCTCAGTCTTCGTTTATATTCAGCCCATGAAGAAGGTAATTTCTCAATCACCGCAGACACTTGAAATGTTTCATCAATCACCATACCTTCAGCAATAATTTCATTAATAATTTGCTGAATTTCTAGAAATTGGTCTACCACAGATTTGTCATTAACCATTTTGTATTCCAGGAACCGAGCAACTAAAAACTTCTTACTACCAGCAGTTTCTGCTTCATACTTAGCTTCTAAGGCAACACATAAATCAAATGCAGTAAAGTTTTCTTTTGCATTATAGAAGTCATATAAAGCATCTTCTAAACAGTTAAGGATATGGTTTTTGGCCATATAGTTCTGTCTACTCCAACCTTCTAACTCTCCTTCATTTTCCGGTTCATTCAAGTTTTCATCAAAAGGCTTCAGAACTAATTCATCCAACATGTGATAACTCAGGAAAAATAACAATTTTGATTGCCATCTTTTGAAGTCTTTCCCAGAGAACTTATGAGGTCTGTCAACATCACTCTTGGCGATTGAAACAGAAGTAATAAAATTATTGTGTTAAGATTGTTGAGTCTGCAACAATGGAATAAATTAAACAGAAAAATAAACTATTAATGTTAGAAAAATATGAACACTCTGATGTGGATGCACAAACTGGACAGAGCCACCTGCTCAGCAAATTGTCCTTAACACAATAGTTCTCGGGTACTCCTCAAGAATGAGAGATGTAATACCCCAATTGAGAAGATGTGTCCAGGATAGAACTGTCCGTTATGAATTGAATTAGCACAACTCAATTCACCCTCTAGAACTTAACAGCAATTTAGATAGAATTAGAAGGGAAATAAACATACAAGTGCGCACAACAAAGCGAGAAGAGGGGAAAAGATCTAGAGATAGTAGCCTGCTCTGGTGTAAGTTGAAATGGTGAAAATTGATTTTCTTTTATAGGCAAAACTTTGAGAAAAGAATTAAATCGAATTAATGAGAATTGATTCGCATTGACTGATATTAATTTTAAAAACCTTAATAATATTTTCACCATTAATTTTTTGATTAAATCCGTTAGGAAATTATGGAAATTATTTTCAAAACGGGTAAGTCTTGATTGGACCGTAGCAAAGCACACGCCAGGCTCACGTAAAACTCACGCAAGCTCGCAATCACGTAAGCCCGCAAACCCGCGAACCCGCGTGCGTGCTTCGGTGCGAAGCACCGCACATGTGTGAAAAGCAAGTGTGAATCAACTAGCCCATTGCCTTAGTCCTCCCCCAACCACAAAAGCATCTAAACCCTAAGGGCCCTCCCTTAGTTGCAAGTTTTGTGGTAATATAGGTAGAACACATTTCTAGTTTTGTCCAATTTGGGACTAACTAAAGGTTCTTCATTCACAAAATAGTGAAAATGGAAATGATGTTTCCACCCAACAAATGAGCCAGTGTCTCTTAGTGACCCATTGATCCTAAGATCCATTCCTACCAAGACCAATAATTCAATTTAAAAATCATTTCCAAATCATTTCATTTACTCCAACAATCCCCCACATGAATGAAAAACCCAATAAAATCAAAAATCATAAATCAGAAAGCGAAAAATACCTCTTATGAAATAGGTGTCCATAAGGTCTTGAACCTTTTCTTAGTGAGAAATTACCGGAACTACTTGATGGAGAGTGAACGCGATGTCTTAAACTGCCATCGTTTGGTATAGTTCATCAATAGCTTCCACGCGAGATATTTGTTTGGAACTCTTTGATAGACACATTTTTGTGTCTAAATTGCGTTCGATTATCTATTTTGATAGTGTTCGATACTGTACTTTTTATGGTTTTTTTATGTCTTTGTAGGTATTTTTGAGAAATAAACATTTACGGAAAATCGGCTCGGAAAGTGTTAAAGGAACCCACGTTTAGGATTGGGGGCACCCCTCCTTTGAATTTGAAAGTCCGAGTTTGGCGGGAAAGGCATTTCTATCATGAGAAAAGTTATGTTCACTTCTGTTACGAGATTTTGGGAGAGTTGGTTAATTAAAATTCACCCAAAGTGAATTAGATAGCTAGACTAAGTTAAACACACTCACAAACGTGTCTTGGCCGAAAGAGATGGACACGATATTGAACTTAGACGGAAAAATGGAGTCCGGGTATGTTTCGGATAACAAAGAATTTGTGGTTGACTTAGTGTTTTATGATTCCTTATCAACTTAGAAGACTCTCTAGGGTTTACTGACCTTATATATATTAAAGAGAAGGGAGTAAATCAGGGAGGAGCGGCCATAGCACCAGAAGAAGTTGACAGGAAACTGCTGCTGCTGCTGCGAAGAGGAAAAACACGAAGAACATAAGGCTGAAGAGAATCGTCCTTTACTCTGTCGATGTTTCAGTTGTAGCTTCAGCTGCTTCGGCGGTCTTATTTCTACTGCGGTAACAGTCCGTCTTTCTTTCCTGCCTCTTTTCCTTCTTCTATAACGCAGAACCATACTTTCTGTAACGCTTATAAGCGTATCAGTTCATCTGTGTTACCTCTATTTCACCATTGTAAGCACTTTTTGAGCAATGAAAATCTATTTTGATTGTGTTTCCATTACAATGACCTAATCAGTATCACTGGGGTGACGGAGGAAGCCGTTCTTCCAATAATTAAGTGGTATGTTCTATTTTATGTATATTTATTCTACAATTCTTTTATCATTAATTGCTTGAATTAAAATAAAAAAAATGGTTTTTCTCAAACAATTGTGTTTTCTTCTAATGGGTCATACTTGGTTTTAAAACTCTTGATGTCTCATGCTCTGGATTAACAATTATTCTCTCAAAAACCTATCTTTGGCATATTTAGATTCAATTGAAAATAAGAATTGTTAGATGTTATCACTGAAGTATTGGTGAATGGTGGAATCTTAAGCCATAGTTTTTCTTCATCCATTTTAAAATCAAATTTTTTTAATTCCCTTTATTTTCTGTTATTAAAAATTAGGTTTAGAAATTAAATCTTCACAAGTCCGAGAATCGAACCTATTTTACCACTATTAAAAATTACATCAATTTCTGGCGCCGCTGACGCGGA
This sequence comes from Papaver californicum, assembly GCA_023531435.1. NCBI lineage: Eukaryota > Viridiplantae > Streptophyta > Magnoliopsida > Ranunculales > Papaveraceae > Papaver > Papaver californicum. The sequence goes on from JAJJMC010030994.1 coordinate 4,858,099, forward strand.
CTTGTTTTTTGGTTTGTTTTTAGTTTTTTTTTAGGTTAGTTAGTTTAATTAGATTTTTTTTTACTTTGTTCTATTTTACGTTTCTTTGGGTATTTCTCTTTTTACTACAGGTTTGAATCTCGGATTGAAAGGAAATAAAGCCAAAGACTTTGGTGATTAAAGACTTGGAGTTAAAAGTTAAATCTTAAAGAACGGAGAAGAAGGCAATGACTTTTATTTTTAGATTTTATTTTTATTAATTAGATTTATTTTCTTTAGATTTTATTTTTTTAGAAAACTGTATTAGGAATTTGTATTATTTCTGTAATTTTTCTTTTATTTTGGACTCTTTTTGGACTTTATTTTGGACTTTGGAAATTTTATTATTTTTAAACCCTACGGAAGGGTAATTCAAATATAAACTGTTACAGGGAAGGACGACAATTACGATATTGTCTCGTCCCCTTGGGTTCGCACACTGACACAGGAGTCGGTGGCCTGAGTCGACTACAACCAATTCATCCCCCGTCTGGTATGGGGGGTAAGACTCGATCAACCCACGAATCCCGTGCAAGTGGGTTTACTGTATTCCTTCATATGCATATACGTTGAGGAATTGAATACGGTTTTACTTTTCTAGTAAAGGGCAAGAACTGGCCATACAAGATAAGGACTCGGATTTCATCACCGTTTCCTTCTTTCCCGCTTTAGGAACACGTTGCCAAACGCGAACCTAAACCTTAAAAATTTTGACTAGAAAGAGACTGATAGGGTAACGAGCTTAAAGGAAACACGTTCAAAAGGACTGCATTGGTTACTTTATTAGCCTAACTCGAAGTTCAGGAAGATTATTTTAAGTTGATTAGAGTCGTCTTGTAACCCAGGGAAAAGTCCCAAAGAGATAGGGTTATCAAATCTCCTTAGAGCTTATCTTGTTTCTCTTCGACTTAATCTAATTCGGATCATTTTAAGAGGTCTGCTAAAACTGTAACTAGTTTCCTTTCGAAGGAATAAAAGCTGGTCTAGAAACAATCTAAGTGGAGCCATCATGCTTTTTGTTTGCTAGACTCAAATAGGTTTGATTTGGTTGAGTCGTCCTTGCTTGTGTATGTTTAGAACCCCTTCCTGTTATGATTTATTTCCTTAGATTTTTTGTAAATTTATTAGGAAGTTTTTGTTAGAAAATGTCTAACTGGTATTATGAGGACCAATACAATGAATATCCGACTGAATTTCAAAATCGACATTATCCGTACTATCAACATGGTGTGGATAGTAATCGGGACCACCACCAACCTTTTGGAGGTTATTGCCCATTCCAAGGTCATCCCAATTACTATTCATACATACACCCGTCTTATGAACATGAAAATAAGCAAAATTCGAGTTATTTGTCTTGGAGGGATGCCCTAGAGCAGTTGCAACCTAGTACTCATCATGAACCTATTACACCTCTAGAAGAATCACTCAAGAATTTATCTGAGATAACACATGAATTTAAATTAAGTGTGAGGGGAGGGGGGGACAATTAGTAGTCCAACTCTTTCTCTAGAAGAATCCCTTAAGCAGATAGCTGAGAATGCAAGGCAGATGATTGAGGATAGAAATAGTTTCGTATTAAGTATGAATAAAATTTCTGCAAAGAATAATATTGCTCAAAATGAGCTTAATTTCCAATATAGTGCTACCCTTGATAATTGTTCACCTATTCAAGATGACGAGGATAGAATTGGTAACACTACCTATTTAGACGAGGTTCAAACATCTTCATATTATTATGATGATGAAGATTGTATTAGTGAAGAACTTAAAATATACAGGCAGAGTGATCAAGAAATTGTCACTCCAATTTTGCTTCATGATGATAGTGTTATTTCTGGTTCAAATCCAAATAATTTTAATGATTATTCACCTATTCAAAAGGAAGAGGATTGACTAGAGATACCACTGTTTAGACGATGTAGAATTTTCTTGTTTTGAAGTCGATAATGATCTAAAGGAACGGGTTTATCCTGGGAATACTGTTTCAGAGTCCAACGATTTAGAAACAATAGTCTTAGATAACAAATATAGACTCGTAGAGATTTTAAATATAAGTGAGGATGCACCAACTGACTATAACCTTAAAGAAGCAATTGGCCATTTTTGGGAATCTGACGATCTAGAAATTAGGGAAATTGTGACTAGTCTCTCTAAAGATACTGAAAACTCTAAGTTTGGGGGTGACTATCATTCTACCTGTGCTTTACCTTTAACTCTTATAAAAGTCCCTAACTTGGGACTTGACATATGCACCTCTACCATTTTACAAGATCATCTTCAAATTAGATTCCTGAGCCTGTTGATGTCCAGAAAGAAGTTCAGTTTTCAGAAACCCATCCTCTGGTCGATGTTGTTTTCCTAGGCGATAATACCAAGATTGACTTTGTTTTCCCACCAAAATATTTTCTTCCATATGTGGGAATGTATGAATTACAAATGTGTCAGTTATTAAGTTTTGAGACTAAGCCTAATTACTTTAGGGAATTAGAATTGACACATTTGTTTAAGAATGACCACCTTCATTATAGTCAATTGTGTGAGTCAAATCTGATTGACTTTGAGGATCCACAATTATTCAGGTTATTATTATGTGTTTCTAAGTTCTTAGTTGAGTTATTCCAGACTTTACAAGCCGATCTTGTTGATCCTTCCTACTAAGAAATCAAGCCTATGAAAATATTTTATCTAGATCCTTCTATAGAACCTGAACCACAGCTAGAAGTAGTTGTCTTAAACAGAAAACTAGATAAGGGTGTGCTTGGTTTGTTCATTTTCTTGGCCAGTTTTCTTCTATTTTGGATAACCCTATTTGATTCAGATGACCCACAGTTGTTCCGATTATTGTTATATGATTTTATGAGGTGACTAATTATTTCTTTGTCTGGCTGAAGACTTTAAACTTAGCAATTCTTGGGAGGTAACCCATGCTCATGAAACACGTTAATATCTTTCCTTAACTCTTTTCCTTTGGTTGGTAACAGTTTCTCCTTGTTCATGCTTTTAATCATTCATCTTTAGAAACATTGAGAGTGTTTGGTTTAAGTTTGTAAGGGAGAAACTTTTTAGTTAAATAATAAAGCTCTAGAATTTAGAAGCTTGTGAACACTTCAGAATGACACTAACCATTCTAAATAGATGGGAACTTAGCTCTTTTTCTATAGAAATTGGTGTGCCCAGTTAAATGGTTTATTCATAAAAGGACAGAGTTCGGGTGTTAGAAATAGCATGATATTCGTCACCACATCTCGGAGTCTATCTCGACCATATCACTTTCTGTTTTACTTTTGCAATTTTGTGTTTCTCTAAGTGATTTGGTGGGGCCCAGTATCAGATTGTTATCGCCGTCAGGATAAAATAGAGTGTTTTGAGATCAAGCCCTATTATTTCATTTTTAATTTAAAAAAAATGAAAAAAAAAGTGAAAAAAAAACAGAAAAAAATAAAATAAAAATCGAATATTGACACTTTGATATCAATATGTGTGTGCTCTCCCTGTCTCCGTCGCCTAAGCAAGCGTGGAAAACAGGATCCATGGGAACTATCACGTAAAACGCTGATAAGAATCATGCGCTTGGATTCAATTTGATCCAATCATGTTAATATATTTATCGTTCTATATTCAATAAATCGATCGCTGGGACCCTTGTATATACCAGTTGAGTCGATATTAGTATTAGGTTTAAGACCACTGACCTTCAGACAGATATGGGAAACACCGTTCACCTTAGTCAACATGCACAAACTTCATATTTTCCACATCCATCTTCTAAATCTTTTCATGTGATTGAACTTTGATAGATTCTGAGTCTCGTGGTTGAACGATTGTCTGAGTAGAGCTCTGTTGTCTTATATATTAATTTTAGTATGCTTGAGTAAACACTCGTCTACAGCAATTGGACTCATATACGGCAATGTTTCCCATAGCTGAAGAATTGAGTAAGCCAACTAAATAGCTTGTTTAGTGTCTATCCTTAATCGTTCACGAGTAGCAAAAATTTGGAGTAAAGGTTTTGTGGGTATACCTCTTGTAAACCCTCACGAGACAAAACTCGTCCACTAGGGACACCTAGGGGTTTAAAGGCTTATTACATATGCTAAATATAGTCGCGATTCCTGCGAAAGCGAGTTAGGATTTTATTTTTTAGATTAGATTTGCTCGAGGACTAGCAAATAGTAAGTTTGGGGGTATTTGATAGACACATTTTTGTGTCTAAATTACGCTCGATTATCTATTTTGATAGTGTTCGATACTGTATTTTTTATGGTTTTTTTATGTCTTTGTAGGTATTTTTGAGAAATAAACATTTGCAGAAAATCGGCACGGAAAGTGTTAAAGGCATCCACGTTTAGGATTGGGAGCACCCCTCCTTTGAATTTGAAAGTCCGAGTTTGGCGGGAAAGGCATTTCTATCGTGAGAAAAGTTCTGTTCACTTCTGTTACGAGATTTTGGGAGAGTTGGTTAATTAAAATTCACCCAAAGTGAATTAGATAGCAAGAGTAAGTTAAACACACGTCACAAACGTGTCTTGGCCGAAAGAGATGGACACGGTATTGAACTTAGACGGAAAAATGGAGTCCGGGTATGTTTTGGATAACAAAGAATTTGTGGTTGATTTGAACGTTTTTTATGATTCCTTATCAACTTAGAAGACTCTCTAGGGTTTACTGACCTTATATATGTTAAAGAGAAGGGAGTAAATCAGGGGAGGAGCGGCCAGAGCACCAGAAGAAGTTGACAGGAAACTGCTGCGAAGAGGAAGAACACGAAGAACATAAGGCTGAAGAGAACTGTCCTTTACTCTGTCGTTGTTTCAGTTGTAGCTTCAGCTGCTTTGGCAGTCTTATTTCTACTTCGGTAACAGTCCGTCTTTCTTTCCAGTTCTCTTTTCCTTCTTCCGTAACGCAGAACCACACTCTCTGTAACGCTTATAAGCATATCAGTTCATCTGCGTTACCTCTATTGCACCATTGTAAGCACTTTTTGAGCAATGAAAATCTATTTTCAGTGTGTTTCCATCACAATGACCTAATCACTATCACTGGGGTGACGGAGGAAGCCGTTCTTCCAATAATTAAGTGGTATGTTCTATTTTTTATATTTATTCTACAATTCTTTTATCATTAATTGCTTGAATTAAAATTGAAAAATGGTTTTTCTCAAATAATTGTGTTTTCTTCTAATGGGTCATACTTGGTTTTAAAATTCTTGATGACTCATGCTCTAGATTAACATTATCCTCTCAAAAAACTATCTTTGGCATATTTAGATTAAATTGAAAATAAGAATTGTTAGATGTTATCACTGAAGTATTGGTGAATGGTGGAATCTTAAGCCATAGTTTTTCTTCATCCATTTTAAAATCAAATTGTTTTAATTCCCTTTATTTTCTGTAATTAAAAAATAGGTCTAGAAATTAAATCTTCACAAGTCCGAGAATCGAACCTATTTTACCACTATTAAAAATTACATCACTTTTCCAAGATACAGACCTGCAAGCTAGAGTTAAAACATATCCACTCGTAGACTTAGACTCCTCTGAGTCTGATGTCCAGTTTGCATCACAAAATCCTTCAAGGACCGCAGGGTATCTCACATACTTAAACAAAGCTCAAAGTGTACTTCAAGTACCTTAACACTCTAATAAGTGCATCCCAATGCTCCTTCCCTAGATTACTAGTATACCTACTTAACCTACTCAAAGAAAAAGCAATGTCTGGTCTCGTACAATTCATCAAATACATCAGACTTCCTATGACACGTGAATTTTCAAGTTGTGAAATTCCATTACCCTTATTCTTTTTGATTCTACAACAAGGATCATAAGGAGTACAAACATGCTTACAATCAAACTGGTTATATTTTCTAAGCACAAATTCAACATAATGAGATTGACTAAGACTATGTCCATTAGAATCTCTTCTAATCTTCATCCCTAAGATTACATCAGCGGGGCCTAAGTCCTTCATGTCAAAGTTCTCATTTAGCATGCACTTTGTGGAATTAATTACATCCATGTTTGTACCAAGTATAAGCATATCATCAACATACAAGCATACAATTACACAGGCATCATTCACAAGTTTAGTATAAACACACTTGTCAGATTCATTAATTTTAAAACCACTAGAAATCATTACATGGTCAAATTTTTCATGCCACTGTTTAAGTGCTTGTTTCAAACCACACAAAGATTTTTTCAGTTTACAAACTTTGTTTTCACAACCTTTCACTACAAAACACTCAGGTTGGTCCATATAAATTTCTTCATCTAATTCACCATTTAGAAAAACTGATTTTATATCCATTTGATGTATCTCTAAGTTATGAATGGTAGCAATAGCAATTAACATCCTAATGGAAGTAATTATCATAACAGGAGAATAAGTATCAAAGAAATCTATACCTTCTATCTGTAGCCTTTAGCTACTAATCTAGCTTTGTATTTTTCCACAGTTCCATCTACCTTACGTTTTCTTTTGAAGATCCATTTACAACCTATGAGTTTACAACTAGAGGTAAATCTACAATCTCCCAAGTATCATTCTTTATAATGGAATCCATTTCACTAACGGTATCTTCTTCCCACCATGAAGCTTCAGAAGAAGTGATGGCTTCTCTATAAGTTTGTGGATCAGTCTCAGCTAAGCATGTAATGAAGTCTGGACCAAAAGATTTTTTAGTTCTAAGTCTTTTACCTCTTCTAGGCTCAAATTCATCTTCCTCTACAGGTAATGTCTGACTAGTAGAGGGACATCTAGGGGATCAACACATATCATGCAAGATTCAGATTTCAAAGGAAAAACATTTTCAAAGAACAAAGCATCCCTAGATTCCGTAATAGTATTCACACAAATTTCAGATATTTCAGAACTCACAACCATAAATCTATATGCAGTAGTATGTTCAGGATACCCTATGAAGACACAGTCAACAGTTTTGGGTCCTATCTTGGTTCTCTTAGGTAGAGGAGTGAACACATTTGCCAAACACCCCCACACTTTAAAGTATGCATAAGAAGGTTGTCTACCTTTCCATAACTCATATGGAGTTTTGTCTGATCCTTTAAAAGGTACTTTGTTCAAGACATAGCAAGCTGAGAGGACGGCCTCCCCCCACAAGTTTGTTGGTAGTCCTGATCTAATTAACATGGGATTTATCATCTCCTTAAGGGTTCGTTTTTTCGTTCAGCCATACCATTAGATTGTGGTGAATAAGGAGGGGTCACTTCATGTATAATGCCATGTTCTATGCAAAAATCTCCTATAGGGATTACATACTCACCACCACGGTCATACTAACAGTTTTAATGGTAGTACTCAATTGTTTTTCAACTTCTAGTTTATATATCTTAAAGGCTTCTAAGGCATCATCCTTTCCTTTAAGTAAATATATGTGACAGTACCTCGTACAATGATCTATAAAAGTGATAAACCATTTCTTACCACCTCTAGTTTGAACTGATTCATGTCAACTAGGTATGAATGAATTAATTCTAAGGGTTTAGAATTTCTCTGAATATTTTTCCTATAAGATTTTTTAGCATATTTCGATTCTACGCAAATTTCACATTTATGTTCATTTTCCAAACTAAATTTGGGTATGCAACCTATGCTAGCCAGTTTATTCATTGATTTATATTTTACATGACCAAGTCTACCATGCCAAACATTCAATGACACACAAACATAAGAAGAATCAATTTTATTCATTTCAACAGAAGTTACATTCAGTTTGTAAAGATCCTCAGTCTTATAACCCTTTCCTACATAATTTTTACCCTTAGTAACAATAACTTTCCCAGATTCAAAAACAAGTTTAAAGCCATTATCATCTAATACACCACAAGATTTTACAGATGTCCGGAACATGAAGAACTTCATTCAATGTGAGAGTTTTGCCAGAAATGAGCTTTAGCCCAACCTTGCCTTTTCCCGCAACCTGTGATGTGGACGAGTTACCCATGTAGAGTTTTTCTTCTTCCCCTACCTTCTGATAAGAGGTGAACATATCTCTGTTTCCACAGACATGTTTGGTAGCACCAGAGTCTACCCACCAGTCTCTCACATTGGTTACCAAATTGACGTCAGACACCGTGCCAGAAAACTCGTTCTTGTTGATTTCAACCAAATTAGCATTGTTTTTCTTGTTATCCATATGGCCAGAAATTCCGTAAACATAACACGCACCTTTAGTTTACCAATGCCAGATTTGGGTTTCAGAAAAATACCTTTCATGTGCGGTCCAGGCTTGCGGTTGCTGTGGTCCAGGCTTGCGGAAGTCTTGTGTTCCATTACATGAGCCTTATTGGACATGTCTCTTGCGGAAGATATCTTTTTGTCCTTGGAGCACAGCAATTCTTCCACTTGTACATTCTTACCCAATTCAACCATACTGACTTCCCCAGTTTCATGTCTCAATCTTCGTTTGTATTCAGACCAAGGAGATAGTAATTTCTCAATCACAGCAGACACTTGAAACGTTTCATCTATCACCATACCTTCAGCAATAATTTCATTGATAATGCGCTGAAGTTCAAGAAATTGGTCAACCAGAGATTTGTCATTTGTCATTTTGTATTCCAGGAACCTGGATACCAAAAAATTCTTACACCAGCAGTTTCCTCTTCATATTTTGCTTCTAAGGCAACCCATAAGTCAAACGCAGAAAAGGTTTCTTTAGCATTATAGAAATCATACAGAGCATCTTCTAAACAGTTCAGAATGTGATTTTTAGCCATATAGTTCTGTCTACCCCAACTTTCTAACTTTCTTTCATTTCCCGCATCATTCAAGGTCTCATCAAAAGGTTTCAGAACTAATTCATCCAACATGTGAAAACTCAGAAACAACAACATCTTGGATTGCTATCTTTTGAAATCTTTGCCATTGAATTTTTATGGTCTGTCAACATCACTTTTAGCCATTGTTACAGTAGAAGACTATTGTGTTAAGATTGTTGGTTCTGCAACAATGAAAAGCACTAAACTGAAGAAATGGTTAAGGTTAAGAAATCTCTGATTTATAAACACACAATGGACAGAGCCACCTGCTCGGCAAATTGTCCTTAACACAATAGTCCTCGGGTACTCCTCAAGAATGAGAGATGATATACCCCAACAAAGGAGATGTGTCCAGGATAGAACTGCCCGTTATAAATAATATAAGCACAATACTAATCACCCTCAAACGAACTCAACAGCAATTGATAGGGAAGGGAAATAAACAATCAAAGTGCGCAAAACAAAGAAAGAAGAGAGGAAAAGAGCTAGGGATAGTAGCCTGCTCAGGAGTACTTTGAAATAAAAAAATTCTGTTTTCTTTTATAGGCAAAGATGGAGTAAAATCAGTCCAATAATAAATGTAAATAAATTTTTTAGTTAATCAAAAAATTTATGTGCAAAATTTAATTTTAAAACGTTCATAAAACGGGCAAAAATTATTTTTTCATTATGACAATATTTATACTCGCCGGGTCAGACGCCCCCACATTTAAAACAAAATCTAATGAAATAATTTATGTTCAAAAACGTAAGTCTTGGTTGGCCCGCATCCTTAGCTACGCCCGCACCCGCAAGCATACTCATTCCCGCAGCAGTAGCCACAGTCACACCCGCACCCGCACCCACACCCACACCCACAGCCACAAGTCCACAAGCTCGTAAGCACGCAAGCCGCAAGCCGCAACCGCAAGTGTGCATGCTTCAGTGCGAAGCACCGCACATGTGTGAAAAGTATGTTTGCTCCAACTAGCCCGTTGCCTTAGTCCTCCCCCAAACACAAAAGCTTCTAAACCCTAAGGGCCCTCCCTTAGTTGCAATTGTTGTGGTAATAAAGATATGACTCATCTCTAGTCTCTCCAATGTGGGACTAAAGGTTCTTCATTCACAATAGTGAAAAATGAGCTAGTGTCCCTTAGTGACTTCTAGGTCCTAAGGCTCATTCCCAACAAGACCAAAATAAATTTTAAGTTTATTTTTCTCCAACACATGATCATCAAAATCATGGTGGATGAACAACACTTTAGGACATCTCTTACTGAGATTATGTTTCTCCAAACAACTTCATGGAATTTGATGTAGCTCCATGACCAGAAGCAACTTGAACCTGTGATTTTGTAGAGCAAAACCAGAATTAGTACCAACTAAATGAAACTCATATCATGCTATACTGATTGTGAATCCTACTCGAACATGACTTAGTGGATGGTGCGACAAACTAAACATTGATACTTGTTCTACGTTTAACTCACTCATCGCTGGTATTGACAGGATATTCTTCTTGATGATGCAGCGGTATGTGTTGGCAAATCACTTAGATTTTATTATTGGGATAATCGGATGTTCATAGATGCTCTAGCAACAACTTTCGCAGGTCTTAGATAGGAATATGATCATCGCATCATGGATACTGCGACAATATAAGCTAGCAAGTCCACTCATGTAAATACAAAGTACAATATACGAAAATAAAATCTGAGTGAAAAGTCCAAAAATCAACATGTAATTAGATACACAAAAACTTACATTGTTGAAGGAAGGGTTAGGTTTGCCTTGGGAGCTCTATGTCGCAACCGATCACGCTCACGTACCATGGATCTTTGTTCTTCAGTCATATTTGTTCGACGAATCCTTTGTCGATCACGGTTCAATTGACGTTCATTAGCACGTTGTTCTTCAGTTATATTTTGTCTCTGAATAAAAAATCAATTCCTTGTTGTTTCCATGTTTTCCATCATATATATGCCTTATTGGTGTTCATGTACTATTCAAATATCAAATTAGGAATTTTAAAATGACTCAAAATGTTCACCCAGTTTCTAAAGGTCTATCACATTTGCACCATAGCATAGTCAATTCAATTAGTTAACAAAGATTTCAGTGATCTGATCCCTTAAAAGTAGATAGAATTGGAGGGTGTTAAAGCCTAAATCTATTATCATTCCAGAACACAATTTCCTTCATTATGATATAGATAAAAAAGGGGTATTAAGAGCTTTTCCATGTGACATTTTCCCTAATTTCAATTTTATTCACATAATTGAGAATTACCAACAAAAAAAAATCAATCAACAGAATCAACAAAAGAAGAAATTAATCTCTTGAAGCATTCCAACAGTAAAGATCCTTCTGTTTCTTCTCAGTTTAATCTTTGTTGGTTGAAATGACTCAATTGAAACCCCTAAGAAAACCCATCTAGAGATGGAATTATGGTTAATAATTGAGTAACTTTGGTTAACAAAGTTCGATTTGAAGTTGGTATTCACAAATCCGATTGAAGATGAAGGTTTAATCTGGTATCATCATCGTCTCCATCTACTCAGAGTTCACCATTTTTTTTCCTCCTCAGAGCTCCGAGTCGAAAAGAAAGAGAAAAAAATATTGATTTCTTTCGAAACTCGATTTTATATAAATTTTCTAGTTTAATTCTTGAAAAGTATTGGTACATTAAATAAAGCCCCTACAATATTCGATATATTACACCGAAATCCTTCATCATATCGACAGTTATAGTTAGAACGTGAAAAAGCCATCCATCCAATGGCTCGTATCGAATATGCACACGGAATTTTTATCATGAAATCTGACGGCTGAATTTTAAAGTTGGGAAGATCCAACATTCCAATTTTAAAATGACTAAAAATGAGTAAGTTTTTTTTAGTTTGTCCTTGTTCTCATTAAAAGGGGGAGATTTGGCATAAGGACAAGAGAGGAAGATTCGGAGGTTCAATTCAGCGTCATGAAGCTGACATATCTTACAACTAAAACCACATGATTACTTTTTTACCCATCTTGCAAGATGCACCTGAGATCAATCACGACCAAGATCCTCTCCTTTCAGTCAAGTGACTTTGTCCCTCTCGCTTGAAGGGTTCAAGGTTGTATTATACCTTAGTCACTTTTTGAGTAAAATTCTGCCAAAACCTTTACCTTTAGATATGTCATTTCAATTATATATGTCATTTCAAGATTGTATGTGATTGGTCCATATGTCACGTGTGGTTGTCCAGTCTGTCATTTACTTAGTTTTGCCTGTATAAAAAGGAATTGTTTCCCTTGTTGCATGTATCTCGTGAGTTGAGTCACTAGCACTTTCTCTTGGTTTTACCGACAACTAGGGTTATTCGTGGGTACGTAAAGGTGCTAGACGAGAAGATGTAGGGAGCATGTAGTTGCTACTAGTCAGTAACCCGTGTTACGTACCGGGGACAATGGAAACATCTAATTAGATGTGGCGATGCTTCGTATTGTACCCCTAGTCAAATGCGTAAGATTTTTTTTGTAATAGTCTTTGATTAGTTTTATTTTGGATTTAAGACAATGAAATTTATACATACACCATCTCAGTTAGTGATTATGGTTGTTCAGTTGGTCATGTTTAGAAAATTAAAATGGACACGGGTTTATACTATCTCATATACTCATCTATAAATAAGTTTTGATATACATATGGATTTACGATTTTAAAAGCAATTATAGTGGTAAACTGTAAAACATGTTGCAGATAACAGACTTGGTTTCTTTCCTATCAAACAACAAATTACTATTTCATTAAATTTAAAACCAAGATATATATTCCAGTAACCATGACTATAAAAGATTAATACCAATTATAAAACTGTAAAACGTATTTTTTTCACGTGAAATAATTTTAATATGAGATAATTTCAATAGGAAATTGATCCCTATGCAAGAAGAAATTTAATTCTTTGCAATAAGCATAGATATTTCTTTCTCAATATAAACTATTTCGCCAATATTCTCACCCTCTTTTTTCTTTGTCTCGATGTATGTGTTTGACAATTTTGTTACTGAAAGAATATCACTAGCTTCAGCTATTAGTCCATCCCACCCAAGCATGGGTTCATATATATCTATGATCACCAATATCGTCGATCTGATACTTAGTTTGATAATATGTTACGGTACACCATCAAACCGTTTCGTATTTATGAATTTAATTAGAAAACGTCTTCCTGGGAACATCATTAGAAGTTTCACTTTCATTATATCTTCAATGTAATATGTTTCATTGTATTTTACAGTATCATCAAATCTTTAGTTCCTAATCTAGAAATAAATTTCTCATACGCTATAATACCTGCACTACTAAATTAAGAAATACGAAAAAATACAGTTTTCATGTATAAGTTAAGAGAAAATTAACCAATAGGGTTTTGAAGTTGTGCAAAACAAAGGTAAACATTGTAATCAAATATGTGAGGTCATATTGCCCGTAAACTTTATTACATACTATGTTCGGTGTACTATTACCCCATATGTTAGGAAATATTAACACAATTTTCAGGAAATATTCATGTGATTCCTATTATTTGGAATATCATTGGACTTTTCTACTCTTTTATCTTAAAGGAGTAAAATACATAATAATACGGTTCTACATGAATTCAACAAAAAAAAGGTTTGGTGCTGGTGTTGTTCCAATCGGTTTCTATTATCCAAATAATGTAACATCACATTATCCAACTTGGAGAATACTTATATTTTTAGTATCGTGTAACTGTCTTTAGATTTATGCATGTATTGAAACTCAAATTTTATAATGGCATCATCACATTAACGTGGAGAATACTGATATTTTTATTAATGTGATTCTAGGAGAGTGACATTGTGAAATAAGTACATACCCGGTGTATAGCACGGGTTACGCACCGGGGCCGATGGGAATAGCTAATTAGAAGTGGCGGTGCTTCGTCCCGCACCCCTGGTCAAATGCATATGATTTTTTTTATAATAGTCCTTGATTAGTTTCATTTTAGATCTAAGACAATTATATTTATACATACAACATCTCACTTAGTGATTATGACCGTTCATTTGGTTATGGTTGGGTTTGATAGCTTATATAGCATTCTTGGATTAAGAAATTTAAATACATGATAAAATTGAACCTAAAAATAGATTACTATGAAACTCCAAGAAATTTTTATTAGTTTAACAAATAAAAAATTATCTAAAAGAGAACTGGTACCAAGTGGTATCAAGTGGTATACTGGTATGAAGTGTTTGCTACATATATCAAAAATGGTGCATCTAATTAATTCTTGTTATCCAGCAAATTAATTTATACTAAAAATGATGCATCTAATTAATTCTTATTATTTATCAAATTAATTTATTCTTAAGAAGATACTAAAAAATAAATAACTTAATATTCTTTTTAAAAGTTGATAGAGAAAATAAAGGAAAGTTAGTTTGAAAAATTATTTGATATCTGCCATAAAAAATTGTCGAATACCAAATTTTTCCTCTATATCCCTTTATCTCAAAATTAGTTGCATATAATGAATTATTTGCAATTTTCCAAGAAGGAAATATTTTATAATATTTTTTGTTTCGATAGATATTAGATAACAACTAAATAGGATTGATATAAAAAGAAGTTTTTATAGGTGTCTAGGTCTAATCCCAGGGTTGTATAGGTAGATAGTTACAATCTTATGGATACAATTGTGTGTGGAGCTACCTCTCCCCAAAATCATGTAAGTTATTCTTGCATGCTGCATACACGTACTTAGTTATGCATGACTTAACCAAACGTGTGAAAATCCTTTCCTATTTAAGTTTATACGAGTCTTATTTTGATGGAAATTATTGATTTGGTGTGGAAGGGCTTCTCCCCGCCCCGTCGGAAAAATGCTTTTGAACATCTTCAAAAAATTCTTGATTAATATGATTATTTATATGAGTATGAAAATTTGATACCCTTTGGTAATCCCACTATGGTATATTTGTGTGCAGTTTAAAAAGACTTAGATATCGTGAAAGTATGAATGAAATGTTAAGTTACATGCCAAAGAAATTTTTGTTAGAAATGCTTAAACCACAATGGAATATCAATTCCATACACTCTTGACAATGAAAGCTAAAAGCATTAACTAAATTTTTATACATTGTTATATTCAAAATTTTGTTCGAACTGTAGTCAAGCTGGAAAAAGTTTTCAAACATTGCTAGATGATCACTCACCAGAGATGAGAATTAATAAAAAAGACTTAATTTATTTAAATTGTTTGTGTGTGGTCCAAATTGATATGAGAAACAAAAAGCACGCTTAAATACTACTTGGAGAGTCCAGGTTTTTATCGTAGGTACCTTCCCAATGAAATAGGCTTTGGCCCACACGTCCCCATACCGTATCTACCTAATGCATAAAAGATGCGTAAGCTTTCCATTCACCAAAGAACCATACGTCCCTAAGGAATTCAGGATGGCCATCCCTTTTTAAGGATTTCATCAGTCTTCAATATTTTTTTTCTTTGGACCGCCGAAGGGAACCGCTCGGCCAAACTATTTGTTTTTATAACCTTTTTTCAAGTTAATAACAACCGTAGACTTATCTCTTAAGAGGACAAATATGGACCGCCCCTTATCTAGATTAAATTATCTAAAAAATCTTGACCAGTGGAAATTACCAGAGTTTACTATTAAATAAAAGGGATAAAAAAAACTCGGCTAAAAAGCTACTTTTTCCTGATTTCGTTACTAAGGAGGTCCATACAACTGGTTATAGCCTCCATAGCTAAGAGTAAACTCTTCGATCAAGTCTTTACCAAGGGGTTATGAGAGATCAATCCTTCTCGCGTGGGAATCAAGGCCCGGCATCTGCGATCCAACCTTTTTCTTTCTAAGGAGGAAGGTATTGGCTAAGAGGTAAACCTATCCATGTGTTTTCTTAGTATGCAAGTAGTATCTTCTAGTATTTCCTGAGCAAGCAAGAGAGGCATTTGAAGCGGATGGCTGGCTCTAAGTAGCTATTATTCTTCCTGGGTGGGCAAGAGAGGAATCCAAAGCCTAGATGAAATGTCGGTATTCTCGTTTTCCTGAAACGCTTTCATATCACTCACATTAGTCTGATCTTTGATAAGCATGCCGACTTCCCTTCTAATGCTTTGACTAGGCACTATATTTCTTGGTATTCGACCAGGTATATCTTCGAGTCCTGTTTCAGGTTAGGCGGCGACCGGGTCACATAATGAAATGCAGGAATATATTCTTTTTGCGGGGAAGTAGGTCTCTCGAGTAGCGAGGATGGATGCTCATACTCCCGCAATCCGAAAAACGATTTCTAACTTTATACCATGTTCAGTGGGTTCACTACTTTTACAATTATTTTTCCGAATAATATACACTAATGACATTACATATACTCATGAAATGGATAGATTCAATCTCAATTCAGTAAATAGATTGATACGACATTATCTAGGACATACTCAATGCTAAGTCAGAAAGAACTGCTTCTAACCCGGGAGAAAAGAAAAAAAGATCACTTGCTTCTCTACCCTCTCGTTTTTGCTTAGTTCCATTATCTGAAGGTCATGCCTGAGAGGAAAACAAATGAAGATTTGTTAGGGGGTACACAGGACTAGAATGACTAACTGTTTAGAGTTCGATCGTAGGTCCGTGATATTTGCCACTTATTCGATAGCAGAATTCTAAGATGGAAACTGAGCGCCACTCATACCCCCCATGTGCAATATTTTATAAAGGCTTTTTTTTCTTTCGCAAATAAAGTTGTTTTCTAGTCGAAGTAGCTCGTATTGTCTTGGGTCCTACTCCTAACTAGGAAAAGGAACAAAGAAAGAGGTTGCATCGTTGACCGCCCTAGCTAAAGGCTTCTTCGTGTAAAATCGAAGTCTTAAAAAATCTCAGGCAATGAAAATGGGGAAGCCAGCCAACGAGAAAGTGTTGGGTTATGTCATGGTTGTCGGAAAGCGAAGACTTCCTTAGTTGCCACTTTAGAATTAAATAGTAGGATCTAAAGAGCTTGGTAGGTGGAAATTAGAAGAAGTAGACGAGCAGGAGAAGGACTAGACCCGATTTGTCATAAATTAGAGTGGATTCGCTTCGTTTGTATTAATACTTCGGTATCTTTGGCGCTGCTTTTCCAAGTCAGGAGGTAAGGGAGTTTACTTACTGTCTTGTCCCACAAAGCAGGGAGAACGTCTTCTCACGTTTTTTTAGGTTAGTATAAAAACTTGGTAACCAAATGCAAAAGAGGAGAAATCCAAGAACTTTGATTTCCCGATCCTACATTTAGACTTCTTCATTTTTGAATTGCTCGTCTCTTGCTAAGCTAAGGGCATGCACAAGTTCAATCTAGCGAGAAGAGGGAAAATAAGTAATATGTGAAGTGGACGGATCCTAGCCCTCCTTTATTCCCCTAAAATACCCTCACAACCATTTTTTATCTATCCTCAAATGAAATCCTGGCTATTCTTTATAACCAAACTTTGTTTTATATTACGGCACAGGATTTCCTGCATTCTTGAACAAATAGATTTTTTTACTGGCAATTTAAAATTGGAAAAATATTTAAAATATGGTATCCCAACCTATTAGTGGTACTATCTGTTAACCGTGTCTATGCACCAATTGTTTGAAATTGTATATTTATGTATGTACTTTGGTTCATCTAAAAACGTTTGGACTTTCTGCAAAGTATTTTGTCTATCTCCTTCTGATGGTATTTAGAATTTGCATTCAGTCTGATCTGTTTCAAACTTATAGGCATTATCTTATAATTTTACACCTTTGTAGAGAGGTAGGCATCTCATAGTTACTGTGCAATAGACAATTAGTATTACTTTACTGATTTAAAAAAAAATATATATACCAATTGCGTTAGTTTGACAGCTATTTGCATTACAGGTGAGATACGTAATGGGATGTGTGTTTGGTGATGCAAAGAAAGCTCCACCCCCGCTTCAAAAACTAACTCCAGAGGAAATATTATATGCCGTCTGGAAAGGGGAGGGATCATTTGTTGAGGAATTACTTCAGTGCATGGGTCCTCATGTGGAAAAGAATTTATTAACTTATTTAATGTCCAAGATTCATGCCCGCGATCCATCGGGTTCTGATGATCTCATGGGAGAACTTCAGAAGTCTCTGTTATGGTATAAAGCACTTGTGTCCTTTTTTCATTTCTCAGATTACAACCTGTGATTAGGTGCAAAGCTTAGCTGATTCTTCCTTTATAACATTTTAGGCTGAGGGATGAAGTTCGAAAACTTATGTGCACGTATAAGTGCAGGCATGATGCAGATGCTGACTTAATCCATATATATATTTGTGCTTATACAAAATGCTTCTTTAGAGTGAGTAATTCTGACTGATCTATTTAAAACTGTTACTGAATTAGCAAGTACATAAGATTTTTTTTTTCTTCGCTATGCTTAATTCTCAATGTGTCCATGCAGGAGTATAAGAGTGTAAATTCTCCTCCTGGCTACATTAGTCCTCTAGACTTGGGGCCCAAGTACTCGGGTATGTTGGCTTCAGGTCCCAAAGAGTATTCTAAAACATAAGGTGAAAACTATTGTTTGAGGCAGCTTCTTAACTGGCACATGCCAGAACGATGCTACACCTAACGCTTTTCTAATGAAGGCAAAAAGGGGTTGCTTGTCATTGCCCAGCATTTCGTCATTTTATAGTAAGGCTCAAAAGCCTTTAAAACAACGAATTTACGATCTCAGACCTTTCAGATTCATGTTATCTAGAATGGTCAGGTTTTCCATAATCTACTTCCTTTTCCCCGTTCTAGAAATTGACTGGTCTCGTCACCATCTCCTGTAATCTGTTCATTAGATTAATACTGAGATTACTACCCAGTCCATCGAATAGAAAGCACAAAACCAATAGAGAAGTCAAATACTCAACCAAACCCAAAACAGAGAGAGTACATTGACCAGACACAAAGTAAAGATATCCGGCAACTATAATATGCTTTCTTTGTGCAACGTAGAGAAATGGAAAGAACTATATAGATTCATTCATGTGAAAAAAAAAGATATACATATTAGTAAAAATCTTGCTACAGAAGTATGCAATGCATTAAGGATTTTCACTGGCTTAATGCGGGAAAAAAAGAAAAAAACTGCAATATAAGTTATTTCAGCTCTACAATGTTGACCATATAAATATTACATATGCTTAAGTTAGAGTAGATATGCATACCTGCACCGGGGTATTCGTCGGCAGTCCCATTTTAGTAAGGAATTTATTGCCTACTTTCTCCCAATGGAAGTGTGTATCTTCATTCATAACATCATTTTCAATTATGGAACTCGACTCTTGGTCATTTTGAACATCTCTACCTACCCAGGCATACAAATTTTTGGATTCTTCTTTCCTGCATTTTCCTCGGGAGCTAGCAGGAGGAAAACTGATGTTGAATCAAACACCCCATCATGAAACATATCAACCTTTTCAACATTAGCCAGTGATAGACAACCAGGTTTATAACATCTAAAACTTCAGTAACTGTTAGTATCTAAATATTTGATTATAGACAAAACAATGTACTGTAGAAGTACTTTATTTAGATTTAGATATCAAAATCATACAGATCCATCCTAAACCACGATAATATCCGTTTCGTCCTGTTTCGGTCACGATGAGAGGAAAGGGGTTGATCTTAGGAGAGGAAAGCAAACAAAGTTGAAGGGACGAATGTATTAAATTGTGTATAGAATTGTAGAACTATTGAGAAAGTAACAGACCTTGAGAGATTCGTAAGCTTGTTCTGTTTCTGAAATGAGCTGAATAGCCTATTTATAATAGTAAAAAGTACACATGTTTCCTTAAAAAGTTGTGGAGATAGCGAAGAGATGGAGATGTGGGAGTTGTGGGGTTAATGGTTTAACTGCCTTGGAATCTCGGGAAACCATTACTCCATCACTCTGTTAACTATTTCACACTTTCCACGACTCTGTAACTTGCTTATCATGGGATGTCATTACCCCCATGTCGTTATAACCACCAGACAAAAACCCCATGTTTTATTCCCCCATTATGATTCGATTTCTCGTAGAGTTAGTGGATTCATGGAGTCAAAACATGTGAGTTTGTTGTAAGATAAAGCTATTGATGAGTTCGTGCCAATTCAGTATGGTAATAACCTAGTATTGGCATTAATAGGTGACAGAATGAAGGATGAAAAGACTCGCAAAGGGAAAATAGGGGGAGGCTTGTCACTAATGCTAATGGCGCTAACTAGTTAGCGTTTGTGCTAACACAGGCGCTTAGCGCTGCTGGAAGCGCTAACTGGTTATCGTCTGTGCTAGCACAAGTCATTGCGTTCTTGGCAACGCTGATTGGTTTGCGCATGTGCTAGCACAGGCCGTTGCGCTGCTGGTAGCGCTAGATTAGTTAACGTATGTGCTAGCACAAGTAGTTGCGTTGCTGGCAATGCAAATTGGTATGCGTCTGTGCTAGCATAGGCCGTTGCGCTGCACATTTATATGGTCAGCTCTACAATGTTGACCATATAAATATTACATATGCTTAAATTAGAGTTATCATGCATACCTGCACCGGGGTATTCGTCGGTAGTCCCATTTTAATAAGGAATTTGTTGCCTACTTTCTTCTAATGGAAGTGTGTATCTTCATTCATAACATCATTTCCAATCATGGAACTTGACTCTAGGTCATTTTGAACATCTACCTACCTAGACACACAATTTTTTTGAATTCTTTTTTCCTACATTTTCCTCAGGAGCTAGCAGGAGGAAAACTAATGTAGAATCAAATACCCCATCATGAAACATATCGACTTTTTCAACATTAGGCAGTGATAGACAACCATGTTTATAACATCTAAAACTTCAATAGTTGTTAGTACCTAAAAATTTGATTATAGGTAAAACAATGTACTGTAGAAGTACTTTATTTAGATTTTAAGATCAAAATCATACAGATCCATCCTAAACCACGATGGTAGCCGTTCCGCCCTGCTTCAGTCACGATGAGAGAATATGGGTTAATCTTAGGGGTGGGAAGCAAATAAAGTTGAAGGAACGAATGTGTTAAATTGTGTGTAGAATTATAGAACTATTGAGAAAGTAACAGAGCTTCAGAGATTCGTAAGCTTGTTATGTTTCTGAAATGGGTTGTGTAGCCTATTTATAATCCTAAAAAGGACACATGTTTCCTTATAAATTTGTGGATATAGTGAAGAGATGAAGATTAGGATTTGTACGGTTTATGGTTTAACCTCCTTGGAATCTTCGAGAAACCATTACTACATCACTCTGTTAACTAATTCACACTTTCCACGAATTTGTAACTTACTTATCATGGGATGTCATTAAACCCATGTCGCTATAACCGCCAAACCAAAACCTCATGTTTTATCCCCCCATTATGATTCGATTTCTCGTAGAGTTAGTGGAGTAATGGACTCAAAACACGTGAATTTGTTATAAGATAAAGATATTGATGAGTTCGTGCCAATTCAGTATGGTAATAACCTAGTGTTGGCATTAATATGTGCTAGAATGAAGGATGAAAAGACTCGCAAAGGGAAAAGAGGGGGAGGCTTGTCACAAATGCTAATGGTTCTAACTAGTTAGTGCATGTGCTAACACAAGCGCTTAGCGCTGCTGGAAGCGCTAACTGGTTAGCGTCTTTGCTAGCAAAAGTCGTTGCGCTGCTCGAAGCGTTGATTAGTTAGCGCCTGTGCTAGCGCAAGCCGTTACGCTGCTGGCAGAGCTAATTGGTTTGCTCCTGTACTAGCACAGACTGTTGCGTTTTTGGTGACGCTAACTTAGTTAGCGCAAGTGCTATATCGTTGCGCTGCTGGGAGCGCTAACCTAGTTAGCGTTTGTGTTGCTAGTAACGCTAACTAGTTAGTCCTATTTTTCATGTGCTAGTTTGTTAGCCATTTGGTATATTAGCTTTGTTGGCTTCACCATCTTTTTCAGGCCTTTTGGCATATGTATATGTCATTTATTTGTGTTGAGTTTGTGGCTAGGGTTCGCTAATGCTAGCACTTGCAAGTGCCATGGTTATTGCCTATGTACCACTAGCTTTTACATTTGTTAATGTCGTGGCCATATTTATTGCATATTTATGGTTTCTCAGTCACATAAGATTTAATGTTAGTATTTATGCTTAGCTTTATGCAGTGCATACATAACATATTCAAGAGATTCAGTCGTGGAAGTTTACAACTTGAGATTATGCTTGATGCGACTCTGCAATTAGATGGTATGCATCTAATTAGTGTTTTTATTCAGATATTGCGTAGCCTCTATTCTGAATGTTTGTAATTTTGTATAATCAGTAAATTCTGCTTTATACAAATAGTTTGCATGGTTGTACATGAAATAACGAGGATTCAATTGAGTAAAGCTCTGAATTTTCTATGGAATATATATATATGCAAAAAGGTCTACAAAGCTAACTTAGCCATGAGCTGAGTGTGAATTCTCAATTCTCTTGCGGAATGTAAGATATCAGTATGTATTCATAATTCTGATGTCGGGTCAGGAATTTATACATATTTATTTCATGCTTCTGCAGCTAGGCAAAAAGCAATATTACAATTTTCTCCTTTGTCAAAAATATACAATCAACATTAAGTCCCCTGCTTAGCACAGTACAGTAATATTTCATGGTCAGCACTAGATGGTGAATTTTCTTTTACTGATATAAGCAAAATAAATTATTGGGCTTAGTTTTTAGATATTACCAAGAATTTTTATTTGGTGACGCTCTATTGATGTCGAGCAATTGTTGTCAGAACAATAATTGAGGTAGTAGTGCTTGTAAGTGATAAAGCATCGTCTGGAGAGTGTAAGCTAGTGAAGTGTGGCTGATTTGTACGACAAAGAGACCAAATTGACCTGTGTGCATCACAAGATCATGGTTTCAAAGAGGAAACCCTGGTTTGACTTGGATTTGGAAACCAATTACTATAAAAGGGAGTAAGCCCTTGTATTTCTTTATTTTCTCTCTTTCACGCCAACACATTCTCCTCTTTCCCTTTTTCTTCAGCGCCACCAGCAGCAGCTCCCTTTTGATGGAGCTCAGTTGCAGGCCAGTCACCTCCGACAACATTCCGTCCAATTTCCAGCTGGCTTTTAGGGGTTTTTTTGGTTTTTTGTGCTTTTACATGAGTTAATACTCACATATATATTTTCTTTTCTCTCCTTTTTTTTGACGTGAGTGCTTACTTACCTTTGTAATTGTTGTTGCTTGCTTCATTGCATAACATGTTATTGACTAGATATTGATCTTTTCTTGATAATTTCTTGTGGGTGAACTCCAGCTACACAATTGTTGCCTCTGATCTTGATAGTCCTTCATTGGCTTCGCTGCAGCATTGTTAAGCTTTGACCAGGTACGCCAGAGTTCATAATATATGTTTCCTTTGATGTTGGTTTTAGTTTATATACATGATAACATATATATATATATATAATAGAATCAAACCTAGCATATGATTTTTCATTAGTTAACATGAATGTTACCCAATCTCGTTGTAGATGTCGAACGATTATGAAGATAATGCCACCACTGCTTTTAGTCGTGACGGAAGCAAAAACCTTGACATTACTTTTCTAGATGATGCGCCCGGCATCCATGATAAGCTCTTTGATGGTATTATTGAAGAGGTTGTTGGATCTTTTTTTGTCGGTACTTTTGTTCCAAACATTAATAGCGGTCCTCAGCTTCAGAGTATTTATCCGCTGATCCTTGTCAGGTGTTGTTTACAGAAAGGGGAATACATTCCTTTATTTGTTTATTTTAAGACATTCCAAACTCCTTGGTATGAATGGAATGGATGGAATAAAGTTTTGTTGAAGAATCCTCAGGTGGAGCAGGTTTTAGAAAATGCCAAGATATTCCATATCGTGCAAGTATCTGAGACTTTGAATATTATCAATGACACGAATGGTCTGCTTGCATTTTCCTCTCGTTGGTGTGGTCCAAATCATTCAGTAATGTGTGCTTAGGGTGAATTAACAATCACCTTGGAGGACGTGGCGATTTTGCTGCAATTGCATGTTGTTGGTAGCCTTCCACTTGAATGGTATGAGGAGGAGAAGAGTAATGGCATTGTCCTAGTTCAGAAGATAAGAGATTTGCAGAAGTCTAGTCATTGCAACAACAAGAATTATTCGGCTTGGATTGACTAGTAGTGGAACGGGAGTACAAGTGTTTCGGACCTTTCTATTGACGACCCTTTATGCATCACTACATTTATTTTACTTTGGATTTCCAGAGACGTGTTCGAAGATTCTCCTGGTGGTCAAGTGAAGTCCTCACTTGTTCTGCTTGCTGTTGTGCTCACTTGTGGAAAGGCTCTTCCCCTTGGTAATCTATTTTTTTGGCTCTTTATACTCGCATTTGGATAATTTCATTCGTGACATGAGAGTTTCTAATGGTCATGCCAAGATATAATCTTTTATCCTGTTATGTTATGCAAGCCTGGATGTGGGAACATTTTCCTGAATATACACCAAAGACCAAGCCTTCTTATCCGAGTACGGAGATAAAGTATGCTAGAATACTTCGTTGGAGTATGAAGAAACCTTCTTCTATTAGTCTTGTTAGTTTAATGGACAATGAGATGAAAGTGAATTTCAGACCTTGGGGTTCGAAGCTACTACATGTGATTCCATCTGAGACCTTTATTGATGGCCCTGATATTGTTTTACGCTCTGTTCCAAGTGATGAAGGCAATATTTCTACAGTCGGTGAAGCCACTTTTAGGAGTAGTTGTACTCCAGGGTATATTGTTGATGTTCGCGGCGATAGTTACGTCATGCAGGGGTTAACATCGATAGTGCGACTCGGAAAATGAGTTTTGATCAGTCTATTCCTCATTACCGTATCTGAGGCGCCTCCAATAGACATGCTTCAACAATCCGAGGGTGTCCATACCATTCCTGGTTTCAGCGTTCCTTTTCTTCAGGATGACAGAAAAGGACGTGTCACTGATGAGTATGCTGGTTTCTGGAATGCCCAGCTTATCCTCCTTGAGAGCTTCGTGTCTGGTGAGCCTTGTAATGCACGTGGTATGCCTTTTGAGCAGGAGTTAGGAGATCGAACAAACTTGAAGATTACTTCTGGAATGAGGAATGACTTGATTATCAGCTTGACACAGGTATCTCGAATCATCTCTTAGTTCTTTTAATCATTAATTTAACGTTTAATTTGTTTCTTGCAGTCATGGTTCCCCGAACACTTTGCACCTGATATTGCAGCGAACGTCGTTCCTCGGTCTAGGGAGAAGAGACCATGGGTAGTTGTGCTGGGAAGTGGAGATCGTCCTTTGAAGAAATTAAGTGTCTTGTATTCTCTCTTATTCTTCCTCTCTGTATGAAGTATAGTTATATCTTGTCTTAGAAAATACCTTTGTATAGTATGGGAGAATAACTCATCAAGGTGAATGGAGTATTCAACCTTTCAAGTTCGACATCCCAGATGTAATTGGCTCCTCAGCACCTTATGTTGCAAGTAAAACTTCTTTTGAAAATTCTTGAGTTGTAGAAATTTTCATCATGTTGAACTTAATAGATTTTGTTTCTTATGAATAATCATCCTTCTTAGGTGACTAGCAAAACGGATACGCTAGTATCAGGAGGTACCATTATAGTTAGAAGTACTGAGGAAGAAGACCAATATGACATCAGACCTAAAATATCGTCCCATACCGAAGTAATTAAAGAATCTGAATCTAAGAATGAGGAACTTGGTGGCGAGTCGGATTATGAGATTCCTTCTTCTTCTGATAGCTTATCGCAGTTTCAAGTAAGTTTACTTTATACTGTCTCATGAACTATGCTGCTTGTGATTTATCTTTTTTGACCCAGAATCCTGAACAGGTTCCTCCTAATGCGACTGTTGGAGAAAGCACTTCGAGTGGTATTGTTGTACAAAGTGCTGATGTGATGGAAATTGTTCCAGTTGAGTATCCGAATGCTGGAGTTATCTTCGACTTCAAGTTTGATAGGATTTGACACAAACATGTGTACATTGGGGGATTTACTGTTCCGTCCGACCATGCTGAGATGTAAACCCAGATACGGAAGAAATTGGCCATTTCTTCGTTGGTAATCCTAAAAACTATCGTACTCTGGAGAGGAATGTATCTGCACTGCTGCTAACTGTGAATGAGATGATTGTTATTCCCCGTAGAGAAATCTATGAGACAGTTTTTCAAGACTAGAAGGATGCCTTGGAGAAGGAGGAAAGAGATGAGCTTAATGTTGCATGGCTTCGCCGTCATTTAGAAGCTATTAAAAGTATTTGCAGGAGAAAGGCATATCTTATAGCTTGGAGACGGTTGCCAAGACTAAATGTAGATAGACTGTCTCAGGAGTTGAAGCTTCCAACTAAGGCGCATGAGCAAATGGAGAAGGCATATGCTGAAGGCGTTGATCCCGTCTTCAAGGACTTTTTATAGTTTTTCCTAAGTTCTTATAGGTTTAGAGACATACTGCTTTTTTTGTGGTTTTATTTTGGGGTTTTCGAGTAGATAAAGATTTCTGAATAATTTACAAGGATATATATATATTTTAAAAAGAAACAATACTTTGCTTGATTGAATGAATGAATTGAAATCCTAAGTATGAATGCAAGATAT
Organism: Papaver californicum; assembly: GCA_023531435.1. Classification (NCBI taxonomy): domain Eukaryota; kingdom Viridiplantae; phylum Streptophyta; class Magnoliopsida; order Ranunculales; family Papaveraceae; genus Papaver; species Papaver californicum. The sequence goes on from JAJJMC010030994.1 coordinate 4,884,522, forward strand.
TGCAAACATTTTGGAGGAATTATAAATATTACATAAAACGGGAAAATAAAACAAGATGGTGGTAGAATGCTTTAAGCGTTGTGAGTTGTCAGCCACTTGTCATGTATGACCACCCCTAATGGCTTGTCAATATTAACAAGCTTGTAGTAAAAGCCTATTAATACTTCGTGATGAGATATGTTTCTTCTTCAGGAGAGGTTGTTATCTTTTTCACCATAATTCTGATATGGAAGACATTGGGTTCATTCCCCTCAACTTCAGGACATTTCTTCTAAATAACCGGGCTACTAATTTTCTTATCTCCAGCAGAGACAATCCATACCCATTTGATTAAATTTTGAAAAGTATCATCTTCTCATTCCCATCGCCGAGTCATAGTAGGGTTGATATCCGGGTCAAGTCCCCAAACTTTTATGGGACATAGGATTGTTGGTTGCAAAGGAGTTGGTTGGATGTGACTTACTTGTGTGCGAAACCTTCAAACATATGACGTCGTGTCCTCTTTTGGTAACTGCTTCACATCCAGCTTCATTGTGCGGCTGAACTCATCTGATAGGGAATCTTCAGGATTTGCTGACTTGTTTGAGAGTCTTGGAGGAGTTGGCGCCGGTAAAGAGGATACACCTGCTTTCATATTGTTGCTACGGACCCATGGGTGTCCCAGAATCATGTCGTAACTTGGATCCTCTATGACAATGTGAAATTTGACATGTGTTCGTGTGTCACCTGTTTTCACCTCAAGAGTGATGTAGATGTAAGAACTCCTAGACTTCCCTTCAGAATTCTTGATTACAGTCGGCGAGTGCGTAGCTTCGTGCCTGGAAATCCCCATAGATCTCATAGTTTTGATAGTGATCATATTCACATCGGTGCCTGCATCAATCAATGTATTCTCGAGGAAGGCAGTGGTGAGAAGACTCCAGCTAGGTTTCTCATTGTGTTAGATGATCATGTCTGAGATAGACTAGGGATATACGGTATCACCTTCATCAAAAAGTAAACACTTGCCCGATACAAAAAAATTGAAGGCGGTGAATATATCTTTTCGTTGTACTTTTAACAAGTAAAGAAGCTCGTGAATGCGTTTATTCATGGATATGACAGTTTTGTTGACTGAGTCCCCAGAGAAAATGAAGCTCCTCACTGGAAGGGGACCTTTGTGGATGCCTTCAGTCCCCAGATGTATCTCTCTTGAGTCGATCTTTTCCCTGAAGATACGCCTTAGACAATTGCCTTCACTGGTGGGATGGTTGACAGATCTGTGGAAGTAACAGTATTTCAGGTTCGACATGTCTTCTTCAGTGGTTGGATGTCGCACATGTGGTAACTTGATTGCCTCGTTTTGTACCCAGAATTCCAGTAGTTCGAGGACCTCCTCCATGGAAAAGGGGAAATCTGGGATCGATAGATCTGTCTTGGTTTGTCGTGGCTGACGTGAAATTTTGGCCGAGCCTTGTCCTTGAGTTGATAATGGGGATGTTGCTAGGGTTGACGCGGCGCGTTTAGTCTGCAACGTTGATTTAGGGTTTGTTTTTCTCTTGCTTATTTCCTAAGTAACAACACATATGGAGTGTTGGGTAGAATGTTGTTTGTTCACGAGACATCTACTTCCACGGGTGTCTTCATGGCTTTCTTCTCTGGTGGGCCTCGCTCTTTCCAACAAGGTTGGGGAAGTTGTTGTCGATCTTTTGGCTGCCTCGTGTAGCTCGGAGAAGGTTTGAAATCGTAAGTTTTTTAATAAAGCATGATAAACAGGAATCATACGATTAATGTTAAGCTCCACCAATTGTTGCTCAATTACATTCTGGTCGTGGCAGTCAAGAGCTTGTGTTCTGAGCCTCTTTACGTCTTCGTTGGGGTGCTTGTTGTTCCTCTGGAACATTCTTCCCAGGTCCAAGAGAGTGATTTCTTCAGAGAAGAATAAATACTTTTTGTAAAAAGCATTGACCATCTGAGAACAACTGCAGATGTTGTTGGCGGCGAGATTATTGTAACAGGTATAAGCTCTTCCCGCAAGAGATTTGGAGAATTCCTTGAGCCGTAACACTTGGTTATATTCATGCACTTCTAATGATTCCAAGAATCGAGAAATATGTTCCTGAGCATTCTCGGTGCCATCATACAGTGAGAATGGAGGAGACGAATACCAATTTGGAAATGCAATCCTATGGATTTCAGTTGGGTAAGGGGGTTGATGTTGGTGGAATGAAGATGAATCTTCCTTTCGACGATTTCATAAGAGTCTTTCCAAATCTTTACGAGTGAAAAAATTTTGTTGTTGTTGACTCCTCTATGGTATACGACCAGCGATAACCTGTACTTCATTATCTGCTCGGGAGTTAGCTTCTGACGTGTTGGCGTCGCCGGCAGTTGTGTTCTTAGATTTCTCCATTTGGCGATGACGCTGCTCCGCTGACAACTGTTCTGTTAGAGTCTTAAGAAAGGTAAGAACTTCCTTCTGGGTAGTGGCCATTGCTACTTGAGTTTCTGCCAAGGTATCCTACCGCTTTATTAAATCATCCATTGTAGGTGACGCCTGCTCCTTGTTTTTGGCACCTTCAGTGGTACGGAGAGGAGTCTTGGTATTTTCAGTGGTGGTATTTTGAGGAGTAGCCTCTGGAATTCCGTCACTAGTATTATCGGGGTTAGGAGTGAGTGTTTAACCCGAATTGGGATTGGTTTCCGAACCCGACCTAAGATCAACATTTTTGAATAATTGAAGAATTGATTTTCAGACAATTGAAGAATTGGATCCGTGGCCGAGAGATTGATCTCTCACCTTTTTCCGCCAATTTTTAGTACCTAAAACTCTGATTCTAGGAAAAACAATATACTATAGAAGTACTTTATTTAGATTCAGAGATCAAAATCGTATAGAGACATCTTAAACCACGACAGTAGCCGTTCCTCCCTGCTTCGGTCACGATGAGAGGAAATGGGTTGATCTTATGGGAGAGAAGCAAAGAAAGTTGAAGGAAACGAATGGGTTGAATAGTGTGTAGAATTGTAGAACTATTGAGAAAGTAACAGAGCTTGAGAGATTCATAAGCTTTCTGTTTCTGAAATGGGATTAGTAGCCTATTTATAATAGTAAATAGTACCAACGTTTCCTTATAAAGTTGTAGAGATAATGAAGAGATGGATATGTGGGGGTTGTGAGGTTAATGGTTTAACCGCCGTGGAATCTTCGGGAAACCATTACTCCATTACTCCGTTAACAACTTCACAGTTCCACGACTTTGTAACTTACTTATCATGGGATATTATTACACCCATGTCACTATAACCGCCAGACCAAACCCCATATTTTATCCCTCTATTATGTTTCGATTTCGCGTAGAGTTAGTGTAGTCATGGACTCAAAACACGTGAGTTTGTTGTAAGATAAAGCTATTGATGAGTTCGTGGCAATTCATTATGGTAATAATCTATTATTGGAAATAATAAGTGCTAGAATGAAGGATGAAAAGACATGCAAACGGAAAAGAGGGGGGCATGTCACTAATGCTAGTGGTGTTAACTAGTTAACGTTTGTGCTAACACAGGCGCTTAGCGCTGCTGGAATCGTTAACTGGTTAGCGCATGTTCTAGCATAAGTTGTTGCGTTGCTGGCAGAGCTGATTGGTTTGCGCATGTGCTAGCACCGGATGTTGCGCTGCTGGCAGCGCTATCTTAGTTAACGCATGTGCTAGCACAAGCCGTTGCACTGCTGTCAGCACTGATTGGTTTGCGCATGTGCTAGCACTTGCCCTTGCGCTGCTGAAGCGCTAACTTAGTTAGCTCGTGTGCTAGGTCGTTGCGCTGCTGGCAGCGCTAACTTAGTTAGTATTTATGCTGCTACTAACGCTAACTAGTTAGTCCCATTTTTCCAGTGCTAGTTTGTTAGTTATTTGGCATATTAGCTTTGTTGGCTTTACCAGCCTTTTCAGGCCTTTTAGCACATGTATATGTCATTTATTTGTGTTGAGACAGTGGCTAGGGTTCGCTAAGGCTAGCACTTTCCAGTACCATGGTTATTGCATGTGCACCACTAGATTTGACATTTTTTAATGTCGTGGCCATATTTATGGTTTCTCAGTCGCATGAGATTTAATGTTAGTATTTATGCTTAGATTTATGCAGTGCATACAGAACATATTCAAGAGATTCATCCGTGGAAGTTTGTAACTTGAGATTATACTTGATGTGACTTTGCAATTAGATGTTATGCATCTATTACCGTTTTTATTCAGATATGGCGTTGCCTCTATTCTGAATGTTTGTAATTTTGTATAGTCAGTAAATTCTCCTTTATATAAATAGTTTGCATGGTTGCACATGAAATAACGAGGATTTAGTTGAGTAAAGCTCTGAAATTTCTATGGCGCATATATATTCAAAAAGTTCCACAAAGCTAATTTAGCCATGAGCTGAGTGTACATTCTCAATTTTCTTGCGGAATGTAAGATATCAGTATGTATTCATAATTCTGATGTCGGGTCAGGAATTTATACATATTTATTTTATGCTTCTGTAGTTTGGCGAAAATAAATATTACAATTTTCTCCTTTGTCAAAAATACACCATCAACAGTAACTAATTGATCTGATACCGTACCATGTTTTCCTAGATGCTCATCTGCTATCCTAATTTTAATGTCATTTCCATTAACCAACTGCTCGGAATATGACGGTGATTTTCTTTTACATGGTTCTTGAAAATCCTGACATCCAAATCCTTGGTTTACATTGTTCTCCATCATATTATCATCTAAAGTTAAGTGTGAAAATGTCCATGACCTATCCATGGTTCTGAACATCAAATTCTTACGGGTTCTATCATCAAAAATACCCCTAACATGAAAAATTCTAAGCAAAGAACTGCATGAACATGAAGCTAAGAAACAAAAGCATATCACCACCTTCAAACTGTAGGGGTTGAACTTGTACATCCTTACTGGCAATTTATCAATTAAATGCAAGAGGTAGGATATCAGAAGCTGGGGAGTTTAAGCAAAAGGGTTTTGACAAATAAGAAGTGTAATTGATGAGTAAGCAATCAAAAAAAAACATCAAAAAGTATTTCACTATAATATCAACGGAAAATAACAGCCAAAAAGACATCACATTCCAAGGTGAAAAGGACAACAATTATCGAACATACAATCTACTTTCCTGAGAAAATTTTAGTCACCCAATTGAAGCTGGTCAATCCCAAATTGACATTTGTATGCATGAAAACTAAAATTCCAAAATGTCAACCCTAGCTTTCAATGACCAATTAAAAAAAACATGTAATCCAATACCCAAATGTCAGCCTAAAAATTAAAAACCCAAACCCTAAATTACACCCTTATCCATTACCAAACTACCATGATCAAACAAAACCCCATAGTTACCCTCTCTAAATTGATTAACAAAATTGGTTGATCGAAATCATAATCGGATGTTGTATCTTGGAACTGTCATCTCTTAATATAGTCATTCATCCTTGATAAAACCCACTTCTCTATTCCTCCATTTAGACGCATAACATTTACAAGAAATGACATTAAAGATTATCAACTTGTAGTGCAACATAAACCGAAAAAACCACATGATTACGAAATAAAATTTAATATCAAAAGAGACATAGAGATATTAGGGAACGGTACCTGAAATAACTTGATTGCATCTGGCGAAAAAACAGAAGGCCTAGAAAAACCCAAATCAGAATCTCAAGAAAATGTCTCAAGAATGTGTATGTATATAACTAACAATTGTGACCAATTTACTCTGAGTAACTTGAACTCCTAACTTCAACTGAAAACTGAAATATAGTTCTACATTTAAATCGACTTTACAGAAACATATGTTTGGAGGTCAAAGGTATAACCCACCATCATATAAATGACAAAATAGATGAGAATTGTATTAAACCGGCCTAAGTATGAATCTCCTACCAGTTAACAAATAACAATTATAAGATTGAAAATTACTTGTAGTATTCTGTAATAAAAAATAACCATTTATTGAAAATTATTTGGTGTTCCAAATTCCAAATATAATGTAGCGCCTGACCACCATGTAGATTGAGAATTCTCAGCACCATGCTTGGTAAGATGGTCTTCCCATCTCTCACGATAAATACAGGAAAATCCAAAAGGAAAATAATTAAATATTGACTACATATACTCCAACACAAATGTTGTTACTACGCTGTCACAGAGGGAAAAAATTTGTCATTGACAAACCCATTCACATAAAACATGCCGAAGGTGATAAAGGTAATGGAAGAGTGACGGTTTAGTCATTGAGCATGTGAAGGATCCATGACATTGCGGGTCTCTCGGCAACATCTTCTTGAAAACATAATAATCCAAATTGGATGCATCTCATAAATCTTTCTCTCAATGTTTTACCTTCCTTCCAAATCCCCCAAACCTGCAAAGTATTGTTTTGAATATATCCGAGTTGGTCATTATATACAAATGCAATTATAAGTTTAAAAATAAAAATGACAGAAAATACATATTCGTCTCTAGTTATGAAAAATGTCTTTACTGTGCCATACAAAATTTATTACTCCACTCTTCATTACAGGTAAAAAGGCCTCTGCACCGAATTACTTCACTTGTGGCATGTACCACCGGGTACGGGTTCTTTTTTGCAAATTCTTCGAAGTTAGGTAAAACAAATTTATGGAATTTGAATGGTCATAATAAATACTTGATGCATAAAAGAATATAAAATAATCTAACTCTCTCTAGCATTCCTTGAAGCAAAACAATAAATACTTTGTAAAAGGCAGAGTGAAAATGACATCTAGTAAAAACAAATACTTGTAACGTTCGCAAACAATTATATGTACTGGTACCAAGTTTTTCCTTAATGAGAGTTCCTTAATTGAATAATGATACCAAGTTTTTCCTTCAAATAAGTAAATAAAAGGCAGAGTGAAAAGCATGCGACAACCTTGTTATTTCTGAAAGGGGTCGAGTGAACCACATTTTCGGTAAATTTTAAACATACCTATCAAATTCTCCTAGTTACAGATAGTTTAATAATACTGAATATTTGAGTAATATACTCAAAAGTAGAGATTAATGATTCACATATTTGGTAATAGTACCTGCAGATGGGTCTATTAACCATGGTGAAATTGAGGAATTCATCAATAGAGCAACCGATGAAAAAATTAGCAGACACCTGCATACAATTCAATTATTCATCGATATACCAAAATGGTTGAGAAATTAAAGTCTATTTGACGACATACAAAAATAATTGGGAAATCAGAGTTCATATAAGGACATATAACTTTGAAAACATACAATGCATGAATATGATAGTGGAAGAGATAAATTAAAATGAGTGAAACAAACCTGTTGAAGGGAACCCATTGGTAAATAGAGAAACTTGTCTCCATCTGGAGTTATGTTTTGCTACTAAACTTGGATGAGAAATGTCTTCGAACATTTATTGTACGTTTCCTGTGGTGAAAGGGTCTTTTCTATGAAATTTTAGCGAACACTTGCAGGCAATCATTCTTAATTCAATTCAACACACGCCATTCATTAACTTCACCCATACGGCACTGCTATTTCTTTTCTGTTGTTAGTTTCACATATCTCTATATTATCTTGTTCTTTTTTATTCCTCAAGTCAGTATAATTCTCTCTTAGCATCACTACCCCATTCTTCATAAAACTCCACACAACAGCAACTCTTCATTATCGTAGTTCCACAACCTCTCTTTCTTTTCCTTGTTTCTTGTTCATTTTACGGCAGCAACAAACTATTTCACATACTCATACTCTTCATTCTCTTCTTCTACATAATCCTTCAAAGACCTCATCATTTATCACCATCAATCTCTGTCAAAACTCAACGGTCACGAAAGAAATCTTTAGGTTTTTTCTTGATCAATATTAATTTTTGTTTTTTAAGAAAGTTTGATACCCTTTGATAATTAATATACTGTGAGAATATCTCATCTATGGAAGCAAAATAACGATGATAATGAAAATAAAATTTTCATTATTAAGTTTTTTAAACACACTTGTACGGTAAGAAATAGTAAATATTCTTATTCATAGCAAAATAACGGATAAAAATTACAATTTTACCATTGAACATGAGTTTTAAATCACTTGAACGCATCTCCTCTTTTTAGGGCTTTTGTGAAAAGTTGTTTGTTGGTATGCCGAATAGAAAGGTTCCGGAAAACTATAACGCCTATGTCTCAGGACAATGAGTGAATCACAGTCACAGGGAAATCACTTCATGTAGTCTATTGCAACTGAATATGATTTGTAAAATACGATTTCCTGCATTATTTTTTCTATAGACTAATATGCAAAAGCATATTTGTGTAAGAAAATAATAAAAAAATAGTATAATTGTCGAATGCTAAATTAGAACAATTAAAGCAATGTTCAATCAGTTATTTGTTCCATAAGTTTGAATAAGATAATTCTAATATCATAGGAATTTAATGAATAAGCAACCAATCAAAGCTTAAATAACTTGAACATAATCCCAATGATAAAAATTAATTTTCTTGTAGCAGGTGATTTAATTGGACTCTTATTATCATATCTCCGTCTATAGCACTTTGTTCGGACTCTTCTTCTTGGGGGTATGTGGATCCATTTTGTTCAATATCTCTGGTACTACTTCTTTTAATTGCACTTCTTTTCTGGGTAAGTCTCACCTCCAAATTTCTCAGAAGTTCTTATATAGATAGATCTATATATGATACCTTAAAATTGTCAGACGATTTGTTATGTTGCTTTCTGAAATCAATAATAGCTTAAGTACTAAGGTCTCGTTCACGATTCTATCACACACTTTCGTAGTTCTATCTGGGTCGTTAACTGTGGAGTATATTATGTACACCAATAAACGTAAATTCAACAGCGTTAAATATAAAAAGTCATTTTTTTGAGTAAATATATGTTTATCCCTGTATCGTACGATGCTCTTATAGGTAGAAGCCCCTTTACAACTTCCTATCATGATCATAAGAAGGGCATAGAAAGTAAGCAATTGGATATCTCTCCGTTTTCGTATTAGCCATCACTTTATCTTTGAAACTCTTATATTCATTATTGCTCCAAGTCTGTGTTAGTAAATTAAAGAAGCATGACACGTGAAAGAAGATCAAGTTAAGAGGCAACCAGATTAAAAAAGGCGAGAAACACAGGATCACTGTTAAAGATATCAAATTTCAAAAAGACACGAGACATTTCCTGACATCGGAGCGATGAATTGCATGAATGACACATAAGATCG
>JAJJMC010030994.1:4894081-4968050 GCA_023531435.1 Papaver californicum
CTACTGTTAAGTTCACAACGGGCCAACGAGCTTTGCTAGCTGGGTTGGTATCAGGTGATTTTATCCTGAATTCAAGTTTGTCGCTTAAAGGGTATAGCAGCATCTTCTTGAAGGTGTACCTGGCAAATATTGAGTTAAGGGCAGTCTGTTGAACAGGCGACTTCACCTCCTTGTTTGAGTGTGTGTGCAGTGTAATTCTAACCCTCCCTTAATCATCTACAAGTTCTCTGTGTTTGTGTTTTTCTGTTACAGCAAGTACATCTCCAACAAAAGATTACCAATGTTGACAATTAAAGTTTCTCGGTGCAGTTTTACTGAACCCATTTGGAATCCTTCGTCAACTGTAACCCCCCAACTTGATCTTGATGCAAAATGGTGAAAAGGTCACTATCAATATAAGGGATTAATCTAATCATTTCAGGTGAGATTTCACATTTAAGATAATACGTTAACTTTTAAGCTAATAAAGCACGTGTTATCATTTCAAATCTTGTCAAAAGTTGATCGAGGGTGGCCAAGATTCTTGGTTAGAACTCCAGCAAGTAATCATGCTAGTTTCTCGATAGCTGTTGCTAAGTTTTCCATTACGTACTTGCACGATAATAAGTCAGCCAGTAACCATGCAAATTACAATTTTGATATTTGCATATCGTACGGAAATACAATCAAGAAAAGGTTGGGAGAATGAAAGCATTTATCATTGTATTTTTATGCCCGTGTTACACACAACGAATAATTAACTTCTTTTAAAACTACATATGTTCTTGCAATCTCGGAAATAAAAAAATGGGTTTCAGAATAAACAAAATAACTACAGAATAAACAACTAACTATAGTCACATATGTGAGTTGGTAGTCGGTACCCAGGTCCTTGCAAATAAAAATTTGAAAATTAAAAGATGGGAAGAAATCTGTTGCTGAATAAAAACATTTCTTCCCACCTTGAATTTGAAGATAATACCGTATCCGTATGAGTGAAAATCAATGTTTCTCTCTAGGAACATAAGGTTTCCATATTAATCCATGGGGTTGATCGACTGATGTTATTAAAGTTAAGGGGTTGATCGCAATTCGCAAACGTCTTTATCTATTCTTTGGCATGGATACACTTTTCGAAAAATATATTTTGTTGTTCTCGTGTGCAATCGATTGCTCCCACTTCCTCTTATTTGAGTCTGCTATCCCTCTCGGTTACATCAACAATTATCAGGTGGGAGAACCGCTTCCATAGTGCTTAGCGACTGACCCAGGTATACCGGATTCAAAGTTAGGTAGGATCAAATAGCATAAATTCCACCAACATAACAATTTCACAAAAAAGTTTTTGTACATTAAAACGTATTGTAAAATTAAAGAAGATTTTTCCAAAAAGAAAAAAGACAACAACATGACAATGAAAGGTTATTTATTTTTATTTCGGTCCCATAAAGTGACCATGTAAGTTACAGTAGTTGCTCGCAATGACACTAACACCATGTACTGCACAATTTATAGTGGGCATGCAAATCTAACAAATCTGAACACGAAGAAGATTCGTCTGCATATTTTCCATCTCTTTATAACCATCTCTCTAGCTTGGACTCCACGTACAGTCAATTCCCCATACACTCACTATTCTCCCCTATGAAATAAATTACTTTCATTCCATTCTTTATTTTAGTACTATCACCATATACATCATCTTTAATAACTTTAAAATCCAAAGAAATGACAAAAAGGACATATGGTCAGTGATTATTAACAGGATCAAGGAAAATTTGGACTACATGGTGATATGATACACAAGGACAGTGTATAAGAATGGATGAGGCAACTAAGGCTATCGTATATGTTGTTAGGAATGTAGGACAACAGTTGAACTGGTTTGCTGTAAAAAATTGTGCTGGAATATGCAATATGCTTGACCAGCCATATACATAGTAAAGATTTTTTATTTCAGTTTAAGGTTCATGCCACATAGGCCTGGGAAATCTTAGGCCGATACGACTACTGTATGAAAATCATCGATAAGATTCATAATAAGCCAAAATAAGAAAATTAGTGCATTGCCTCATTTCCATCAAAGAGTACAGAAGTTTTTGCAGATTCAAACAGAGCAGCTGGCTAATAATGAGTCCATTTTAGTTTTTTCTCCATCAGCTTTAAGCACTACACAATTCTGTCTATTATTTTTCTTTTAATCATTATAAACATTATCTTCATTTGCCCTCTCTAAAATTATTCTACAAAGCTCTTCAAATATTCTCTCTTCGACGAATGGATTCTTATCCAAAAGTCAAAGTACCAATTCAAAGCAGCCAATGAACTATCTCTACCTGCACAAATACCCTAAAAATTATTAGAAAAATGAATTTGCAAATTGCAATTATCTGAACTTAAAAGTATTACTAACTAAAATATGGACACAAAAGGTATCATGGGGTGGAGAACTACGCAACGGAAGAAACCCAGTTAATAGTAATATAATAGAGTGAAGTTGCAAATTCTGTACCTCTCCCATGATGAAGAAGATCCACGCAATAACTTGGGGAACAAAGATGCAGCGTCATCGATTTTTATTTACGATATCAATTGATCAAGGTGTATTTTATTAGGATAATTGGGAAAATATCCTACAAATGGAATTCCGTTGGAAAAATACTCCGTAAAAATTAAAATTCTGAAAAACTATCCTAGTATCATTTCTTTCATCCAAAAAGTTAATATCACGAGATTGACTGATCAACATCTCGTCTGACGAGATATCGTTTGCAGATAAAATTACTGAATTACTCTTCTCTTCTTTAAACAATTAGGTAGAAACGTGTGTAGATCGTGTTTGTACACGTGTAAAAGAAACGGGCTAGATATCTTACACGTGCTAAAAAAGAGTACACGTGTTTATGTGGTCGGGCTAGGGTTCAAACACATTCATTTCCACTTTGTCTACAAAAAACCCTAGTCGTCGCCCTCCATTCTTCATCTTCTTCTGCTACGAACCTTCATTCTTCTTCTTCTTCTTCTTCTTCTTCTTCTTCTTCTGTTATGAACAAAAAAAAACCAGTTCTTCAAATCAATAGAACCCTATCCTTCGCCGTTCACTCCCTTCCAAACAAAAGTTAGTGTACAAAAAACCAGTTCTTCAATTGATTCCATCTGTTCATGTGGAAGTTAATTTTTTCAATCGATTCAAACTTGACAGTTGGTTATTTGGTGTCTTCCTGTTCTTCAAACTTGACAGAAGAACCCTAGTCTTCCAGCCGTAACATAGTCCAGCGCAGCTCTTCCTGTTCTTCAAATTTGACAGTTGGTGATGAATCCATTACAATCCAAGTAAGTCAGTTGAAACCCTATGATTATATTACATTATTAAGTATGTTAATTTGATTTTTAATGAAAATTGATTTCCTAGGGTTTTCAAAATTTGGGGGTTTTCTGTTTTTTCTCTAAATTGGGGGTTTTCACTGAATTTTTTCTTGGACAGTATGGTTTCTGTTGGTAATTTATGAATTTGGGTTGGTTTCAAGTTAGTGATTTTCGGTTAGTCATTGATGTGGTTATGTATGAATGAATGAACTGCATTCATTTCCTTTGTTGAGAAATATGTTTTGTTTTGTTGTAATTGGTGAGGTTTTTGGTGTGACGTAAGAGAAAGGCGTGAAATGGATACTTTTAGGGAATGCCTGGAAACCATGTGTACTTATAGAAAGTATGTTAGGTCTAAGGGAATGGAAGGGGTCGGTATTTTGTTTTCTTAATTTCTAGTGGAAGTAGGATAATGAAAGTTGGTAAATGGAAATTGGAAGTAGTTATTTTGGGTTAGTTGTTTATGTGATTATGTCTGAATGAAATCTTCATTTCCTTCTTTGAGAAATATGGTTTATTTTGCTGTAATTGGTTAGGTTTTTGTTGAAGAAGCTTGATCGTTGCTATATGTTATCTGTTGTGGAATAATATTTGATGATGTATACTATGTGAAGTCAAACATGGGTTTCTTGCATATAACTTCAGTTATCGTTTGTTAAAATAGAACCAAATGATGGAGAAATGTATATTATTTCCCGTATTTGGTTGGAAGTAATCTTTATGTTTTCCTGTATAAATTTTTTAAAGTCCTGGAAAGTACTTTTTTTATTGTTGTTAACCTTGTGGTTTTCTGCTTTAGGTATGACGCTGTTATGCAAAGCTGGCAACTTTCATTTAACTGGGGCCAAGGGGTTGCCTTCCAGATTAGGGATGTGAAGCCACACGTGTTCACATATGTGGCTTGGGTTACCATGAAAACTTATGTTGACGTTGAGACTGGACCATTCAATGTGACCAATGTTTACGATTTTCACAAAGGGCAGTGGTACTTGGTTCACCATCACTGCTTTGTGGTACTCATCACAAAGGGCAGTGGTACTTGGTTCACAATTGTTTGAAGATGATAACATGTCTGAAATTAAGGCCAGTCAATAAAGGTTAGAGCTTTTTGTTGTGTTCACAATATTAGGGATGTAATACGATCCTTGTGTCATTGTTGTTGTGTTTGTAATGGTGGTGTTTAATTCGGAATAAGGTTTGATATAGTCTTAGTTGAGATCTATGACTGAATTTGTAAATTATCACTTGTTCTTCATTGTTCATTTAGTTGATATATTCTGGTATTTGGTTTCAATTATTTTCTAGATACTTCATTCACTGTTAGAAGAATTGTCGTTGCTATCAAAACTCAGTAGAAAAGTAAGGTTAATAAACTAATGGAGGTGGTTATGTAAAGGGGAGATCCCTTGTTGCTGCCTGAAGACCCCGGAAAGAGTAACTTCTGATTCAGTCAAACTGCCACCGTTGATTCAGTCAGTATTAAATATCCATCGTTGATTCGGTTAAACTGCCACGTGTCAAAATCCTGTGAACTTAGAAGTTGAGGACACGGTAGCCATTTCTACAAAAGATTTTGGGTATATTTACATAGCTTTAATCCCCACCGTTCATTCATTGAGGCTGCCACGTGTTGAAATCGTGAAGAAAGGGTAATTTTGTCTAAAGTCCCACATGTATGAACACACATGTGTGTCTAGTTTGACTACTTAACATCATTTGGATAGAAAAAGTGACGGTGGGATAGTTTCCTAAAATTTTAATTTTACAAAATATTTTCCCAACGCAGTATCCATTTTTAAGGTATTTTTTCAATTATTCTTATTTTATTCCAACCTTAAAGTTAAAGGAGAATAGTGGGATACATAAACCACAGCTCTATGGTTGGTGAATCCCCAGACATAGACTTCTACACCGTTTTAAACACCAATAATTGGTGATCTGCAGTGGCCATTAACAATGGCGTGCATTAATTTCACCGATGCAATCTCTATACAACACGAATATAAACAAAAAAGCAAAACCTATTCTAAGTCATAGTCTTAGACACTTGATCAATATGTAAATAGCTGCAGTAGCTAGCTTCATACCTGCATATGTTGTATCCGTGTTGGCACAATTGATGTGTTGGGTTTGATCTCCCAAAAATAGCTTACTATTGTAACTACAAATGAAGCTTCAAAAAATTAAACAAAGACAACTTAGAACATATTTTCATATTAATGGTTTGCATTAGGAGTTAGACAATATACCAGCTAATATGTTTCTCAAAGCCTCATTAGTCAGTAGAATTTCCGCCAGTATAGCCTCATTAGTCAGTAGAATTTCTTTTGGATCTCCAGTTGTTCCACTCGTATACATTTACTTGTAGCTAAATCGTCTATTCAAATTTTCTAGATTTGTAGCTTTGGTCTCAACTCTTTCACTTTGGCCGTTCTTTCAGGAAGTGTGCAGCACCATGTGCAATCATACAATCTCGTTTCATCTCCCCAAATCGAAGACCTCCTTCGCGGATCAACCTTCAGTTGGCTGCCTTATGAGGATCTGAACTGGTCCCTTTACGCGCGAATAAATCTAATTGGCATCCACCATATGCTTTAATCTATGATAGTAAGTGGGAACCTAAGATATCATGGCAGTTGGCTTCCTCCTTGTATGCCCATTATACAAAGCCTCAAACCCTCACATCCGGTATCCACATTTATGAAGGCCTTTGCTAATATTTCACTTGCAGGGAATCCAGAACATGAAATGATCAGTGTTCTTATTCTTGCAGCAAGCTAATTCTTCAAGGGTAGATGGATCTCAATACCAGAGATCCATCGATAATTGCAACATAGCCAGGTTAGAAATACTTAGAACCCAGGAGCATAAACATGGTTATGTGTTATGACTTGCGAGATATCCACCCCGAAAGTTGGATACTCAAACTTCCCTGCAATTTGAGAGCTAAAAAATGTCAAAACTGGCAATTCGACTCGACTAATGATGACATACACTACATGCTATATCTATCAAGTTGGCTGTCAAAAGGTCTTTGGCTTTGAAAACCCCAGCTAAATCAAATCGGCAGGTGCCAAAGATCTTGAAAAAATATATTAGTAATGAGAGTAGCATCTCCCTCCTTCCCACAAATATATAATGGAAGCGTGTTTAGGTTACTGTTTGTTGGGGTTACCAAGATATGCCAACCTCTTTCACTATTTTGATTTCCTCTTTCAGTTTTCTAAATCAGGTGGTCTCAAGAGGA
The DNA here is from genome assembly GCA_023531435.1 of Papaver californicum. Taxonomy (NCBI): domain Eukaryota; kingdom Viridiplantae; phylum Streptophyta; class Magnoliopsida; order Ranunculales; family Papaveraceae; genus Papaver; species Papaver californicum. Next base: position 4,900,674 of record JAJJMC010030994.1, read on the forward strand.
ACTACCAATGCAAGAAGGCAATCAAAAGTAAAATGTACATTTGTCTTGTGCTTTTTCCATACACATGAAAATCGCCACATGACAACAGGTCAGCTAACTGCAAAGGTGCCCCATAACATAAATAACTGTGAAATGTAATTGGTTGTAGAATCTTACATTTTTCCTATAAGTTACATATTCCAATTGGGTTTTGATAGAAGTTATTTAAGAAAGTAATGTATTTAGTCTTACCGCTGCAATAAAATTAAAGTATTAAACACTCACAAGTTCTCTCGTGATCATTTTGTGACCACCTACTTAAGATTACAATAATTTTATTATGCTTTTCTGTTTTGCTGACAAAAACATGTTATTCATTCATATATGATCCATTATTAACAGCATTTGTAAGGAAAATTAAAAAAAAAAAATCCAGCATCGCGGTGCCATGATGAAGAGCAAACAGAAAAGAATAGGCTCACTATCCAATTGTGAAAACATGAAAGAGATGGGTCTATTTAGGTTTGCATGCCAAAACATATTCAGAAGGTGAACTACTCATGCCTGTTGATATTAGTCTCTCAAGAATATATTTCCCTAGAGAATTGAGTTTGCTGAAACATTATATCTAGCTGAGCAGAGGGCTAAGAAACTTAGACAGAATATGAATATATAACACAATTAAACGGCTACTTTGATCAAAACAAAAAATTAAACTGCTACAGGTAGCTAACACCACGTCCTACGCAAAGTATAGACTTCAAAAGAGAACCATAAATAGGATCAGATGTTCACAGACTGAAATACTTTCTGCAATTCCAAATCCTCGTTAGATCCCAAGCAAACGCTCGCATCATTATAACAAAATAGCAGAGGGATCTTTGGAGTAAAGGGGTCCTCTGTAACAATCATAACTAATAGAAATCATCCATGAATCCTTAAAACAATTCAAAAACAACATTAAATAAAGTTAAGAAGAAGATTAGGGTTTTTCTTAAACTGCAAACCAAAAACCTAGCAAAGTGGTTCTTCAACTCATTTCCTGTTGGAAGCCTGTCTCTAACTATAAGCTGAATTCCATGTTAAGTGAACAACAATTCCATATACAATGACATTAAGAACATGATTAGCAGAAAAGATGCTATTTTTTAGAATATAATTTGCTAGAGGATATTGTTAGAGAAAATGGGCTTTATTTAATAAATGTTTTGTTTTTGGTCTTGGATAAATGGACTTATGGTCAAGGGGTAATTAAGGAAAACTAGCACATTTTCACTTTTGTGAGTGAATTTTTAGTCTCATATTGGAGAAACTAAAGATGTTTCCTCTTCATATTACTTAGAAATTTGCACCTAAGGGTGGCCCCTTAGGGGTTAGACTCTTTTGCGCTTGCGCTTGCGTTTGCGCTTGCGCTTGCGGGCGTGGCTACGGCTGCGGGTCAACCAAGACTTATCTTTTTAAACAGAATATATTTAAATTATTTCCCTAAAGAATTCAAAACTATATTAAATTTTTTTTTAATGTGGGGGGGTGTCTGACCCGGGGAGTATAATTCTTGTCATAATGGAAAATAAATTTTTGACCGTTTTAATTCCGTTTTAACCATTATGACCGTGATCCATGCACGGAATTGAATTTCAATCAATGTCCATTAAAGTTATTCTCTTCTTTTACTTATAAAAAAAACGAATTTCTTCATTTGAACTTACACCAGAAGCAACTACTATCCTGACTTCTTTTCCCCTCTTTCTGCTTTTTTTTGCGCACTGCTTGTTTATTTTCCTTCCACATCTATCTTGTTGTTAAGTTCTTGAGGGTAATTTGTATTGTGCTTATACAAGTCATAACGGGCAGTTCTATCCTGTACACATCTCCGTTGTGGGGTATAGCATCTCTCATTCTTGAGGAGTACCCGCAGACTATTGTGTTAAGGACAATTTTCTGAGCAGGTGGCTCTGTCCATTGTGTGATATCAATTCAGAGATTTCATTAACCTTAACATCTTCTTCTGTTTAGTGTTTTTTATTGTTGCAGATCATAACAATCTTAACACAATATCACTTCTTCTGTAACAATGGGTAAAAATGATGTTGACATACCAGAAAAATTCAGTGGCAAAGATTTCAAAAGATGGCAATCCAAGATGTTGTTCTTTCTGAGTTTCCATATGCTAGATGAATTAGTTCTGAAATCCTTTGATGAGACTTTGAATGATGCTGCAAATGAAAGGGAGTTGGAAAGTTGGGTTAGACAGAACTATATGGAAAAAAATCATATTTTGAACCGTTTAAAAGATGCATTATATGATTTTTATAATGCAAAAGACAACTTTTCTGCTTTTGATTTATGGGATGATTTAGAAGCAAAATACGAAGCTGAAACTGCTGGAAGTTAGACGTTTTTGGTAGCCAGGTTCCTGGAATACAAAATGTCAAATGAAAAATCTGTGGTTGATCAATTCCTTGAACTTCAGCGTATTATCAATGAAATTCTTGTTGAAGGTATGATGATAGATGAAACGTTTCAAGTGTCTGTTGTGATTGAGAAATTACCGTCTTCCTGGTCTGAATACAAACGAAGATTGAGACATGAAACTGGTGAAGTCAGTATGGTTGATTTGGGTAAGAAGATTCAAGTAGAAGAATTACTGTGCTCCAAAGACAAGAACGTATCTTCTTCAAGGGACATGTCCAACAAGGCTCATGTAATTGAACACAAGTCTTTCAATACTAAAAAGGGAAACAGCAGCAAACGCAACCCTAAGCCTGGTCATCACAAAAAAGGTGTGTTTCAGAAACCCAAATCTGGCATTGGTAAAATTAAAGGTGCTTGTTATGTTTGTGGAATTCCTGGCCATATGGTAATGCATTATAGAAAACGTAAGGATTTTAATAACAAGAAAAACAATGTTAATTTGGTTGAAAGCAACAAGAACGAGTTTTCTGGCACGGTGTCTGAAGTCAATTTGGTAACCAATGTGAGAGACTGGTGGGTAGACTCTGGTGCTACCAAGCATGTCTGTGGAAACAGAGATATGTTCACCTCCTATAAGAAGGTAGGGGAAGGGGAGAAACTCTACAAGGGTAACTCATCCGCAGCACAGGTTGCGGGAAAAGGGAAAGTTGGGCGAAAGCTCACTTCTGGAAAAACTCTCACATTGAATTAAGTTCTTCATGTTCCGGACATCTGTAAAAATCTTGTATTTTGTGGTGTTTTAGATTATAAGGGTTTTAAACTTGTTTTTGAATCTGGGAAAGTTATTGTCACTAAGGGTAAGGATTATGTAGGAAAGGGTTATAAGACTGAGGGTCTCTACAAACTTAATGTAACCTCTGATGAAATGAATAAAATTGATTCTCCCGCTTATGTTTGTGTGTCATTGAATGTTTGGAATGGTAGACTTGGACATGTAAATTATAAGTCAATGATTAAACTGGCTAGCATAGGCTGCATACCCAAATTTAGTTTGGATAATGAACATAAATGTGAAGTATGTGTAGAATCAAAATATGCTAAAAAAAACTTTTAGAAAAAATATTCAGAGAAATTCTAAACCCTTAGAATTAATTCATTCAGACCTAGTTGACATGAAATCAGTTCAAACTAGAGGTGGTAAGAAATGGTTTGTAGTTTTTATAAATGATTGTACGAGGTACTGTCACATATATTTACTTAAAGGTAAGGATGATGCCTTAGAAGCCTTTAAGATGTATAAACTAGAAGTTGAAAACCAAATGAGTGCCACCATTAAAACCTTTAGGTCTGACCGTGATGGTGAGTATGTAATTCATATAGGATATTTTTGCATAGAACACGGCATTATACACGAAGTAACCCCTCCTTATTCACGACAATCTAATGGTGTGGATGAACGGAAGAACCGAACCCTTAAGGAGATGATGAATGTCATGTTAATTAGTTCAAGATTACCTGCAAACTTGTGGGGGGAGGCCGTCCTCTCAGCTTGCTATGTCTTGAACAGAGTACCCTTTAAAGGATCAGAAAAAACTGCATATGAGTTACGGAAAGGTATACAACCTTCTTATGCATACTTTAAAGTGGGGGGGCGTTTGGCTAAGGTTTCCATTCCTCCATCTAAGAAAACCAAGATAGAACCCAAAACTATTGATTGTGTCTTCACAGGGTATCCTGAACATACTACTGCATATAGATTTATGGTTGTAAGTTCTGAAATTTTTGAAATTGGTGTGAATACAATTATGGAATCTAGGGATGATGTGTTCTTTGAAAATGTTTTTCCATTAAAATCTGATTCTCGCATGATATTTGTTGATCCCCTAGATGTCTCTTCCACTAGTCAGACATTACCTTTAGAGGAAGATGAATTTGAATTTGAATTTGAGCCTAGAAGAGGTAAAAGACTTAGAACTGAAAAATCTTTTGGGTCATACTTCATAACATGCTTAGCTGAGACTGATTCACAGACTTCTATAGAAGCCATGACTTCTTCTGAAGCTCCATGGTGGAAAGAATCCGTCATTAGTGAAATGGATTCCATTATACAGAATGGTACTTGGGAGATTGTATATTTACCTCTAGGGTGTAAAACCATAGGTTGTAAATGGATCTTCAAAAGGAAACGTAAGTTAAATGGAACTGTGGACAAAGACAAAGCTAGATTAGTATCTAAAGGCTATAAATAGATAAAAGGTGTAGATTTCTTTGATATTTATTCACCTGTTACGAGAATTACTTCCATTAGGATGTTAATTGTTATTGCTACCATTCATAACTTAGAGATACATCAAATGGATGTAAAAACATCTTTTCTACATGGTGAATTATATGAAGAAATTTATATGGACCAACCAGAGGGATTTGTAGTGAAAGGTTGTTAAAACAAAGTTTGTAAACTGAAAAAATCTTTGTATGGTTTGAAACAAGCACCTAAACAGTGGCATGAAAAATTTGATAATGTAATGATTTCTAGTGGTTTTAAAATCAATGAATCTGACAAGTGTGTTTATACTAAACTTGTGAATGATGCCTGTGTGATTGTATGCTTGTATGTTGATGATATGCTTATACTTGGTACAAACATGGATGTAATTAATTCCACAAAGAACATGCTAAATGAGAATTTTGAATATAGTCTTAGCCAATCTGATGTGATCTTAAGGATGAAGATTAGAAGAAATTCTAATGGATATAGTCTTAGACAATCTCATTATGTTAAATCTGTGCTTAAAAAATATAATCAGTTTGATTGTAAACCTGCTTGTACTCCGTATGATCCTTGTTTTAGACACAAAAAGAATAAGGGTAATGAAGTTTCACAACTTGAATATTCACGTGTTATAGGAAGTTTGGTGTATTTGATGAATTGTACGAAACCAGATATTGCTTATGTTGTGAGTAGGTTGAGTAGGTATACCTGTAATCCAAGGCAGTAGAATTGGGATGCACTTATTAGAGTGTTAAGGTACTTGAAGTACACATTGAACTTTTGTTTAAATTATGAGAGATACCATGCGGTCCTTGAAGGATTTTGTGATGCAAATTGGATACCAGACTCAGAGGAGTCTAAGTCTACGAGTGGATATGTGTTCACTCTAGCATGTGGGTCTGTATCTTGGAAGAGTTCCAAACAGACATGTACAGCTCGATCCACAATGGAATCGGAGTTTATTGTCTTAGATAAAGCAGGAGAGGAAGCCGCTTGGCTAAGATGCTTTTTAGAAGATATTCCTCTTTGGCATAGGCTTGTGCCAGTTATATCTATACATTTTGATAGTCAAGCTGCAATAGCTAATGCTAAAAACAGCAACTATAATGGGAAGTCTATACACATTCGTAGAAGACATAATTCCCTAAAATAATTAATCTCAACTGGCGTTATTTCTGTTGACTTTGTGAGGTCTAAGGAGAATATCGCGGACCCTTTGACGAAAGGTTTGTCCAAGGAGATAGTTAGTAATACATTAAGGGGGATGGGGATTAAGCTCATCAAATAAACTTACCATGAAGGATACTCAACCTTGCTAACTGGAGATCCCAAGATCAAGGTTTTGAAAATGAGACAACTAATTTGTGGTAGGTTAAAGGAAACACTATCAGAGAATTTCATTCTCTGTCCCTTCTCTATGGTGTAGACATGATAGTGTGATTGTATGTGAAGGATGACTTTTTATTAAGCCTTAATGAGTTTTATAGTTTCAATTTAAGATTGAAGTGGGGTGTAGCAGTAAACACTCTTGATAGAACTCACCTATCTGAATGAGGAAGTGGGCCGCTTCTTATGAGAACTGAGTTGATTCTCTAGAGCATTCTGAGAAACGGGATACGTCCAGGGCCAAAATGGACACAATGGCACGAACTTGAGAGCACCTAGAGTGATATCACACGTGGAAGTTATTGATGAACTACATCAAACGATGGTAGTTCAAGACATCGCGTTCACTGTCCATCAAGTAGTTCCGGTAATTTCTCACTAAGCAAAGGTTCAAGACCTTATGGACACCTATTGCTTATAGTAGTATTTCTTGCTTTCTGATTTCTGATTTTTCATCGGGATTTTCATTCATGTGGGGGATTGTTAGAGAAATGGGTTTTATTTAATAAATGTTTTGTTCTTGGTCTTGGATAAATGGGCTTAGGACCAAGGGGTCACTAAGGAAAACTAGCACATTTTCACTTTTGTGAATGAACCTTTAGTCCCACATTGGAGAAACTAAAGATGTTTCCTTTTAATATTACTTAGAAATGTGCACCTAAGGGTGGCCCCTTAGGGGTTTAGACTCTTTTGTGGTCGGAGAGGACTAAGGATATGGGCTAGTTGGTGCAACCATACTTTTCACAAACGCGCGGTGCTACGCACCGAATCACGCACACCGTCGTTCGGTCGGTCGGGTCGGGCTCGGGTTCGCGTTTGCGGGTGCGGGTGCGCTTGCGTTTGCGCTTGCGTTTTCGGTTGCGGCTGTGGCTGCGGTTGCGGGCGTGGCTACGGCTGCGGGTCAACCAAGACTTACCTTTTTGAACAGAATATATTTAAATTATTTCCTTAAAGAATTCAAAACTAAATTAAATTTTGTTTGAATGTGGGGGGCGTCTAACCCGGCGAGAATAAATCTTGTCATAATGGGAAATAAATTTTTGACCATTTTAATTCCGTTTTAACCATTATGACAGTGTTCCATGAACAGAATTTTGAATTTCAATCAATGTCCACTAAAGTTATTCTCTTCTTTTACCTATAAAATAAAAAACGAATTTCTTCATTTGAACTTACACCAGAAGCAGCTACTATCTTGACTTCTTTTCCCCTCTTCCTGCTTTGTTTTGCGCACTGCTTGTTTATTTTCCTTCCACATCTATCTTGTTGTTAAGTTCTTGAGGGTGATTTGTATTGTGCTTATACAAGTCATAACGGGCAGTTCTATCCTGGACACATCTCCGTGTGGGGGTATAGCATCTCTCTTTCTTGAGGAGTACCAGCGGACTATTTTGTTAAGGACAATTTGCTGACCAGGTGGCTCTGTCTATTGTGTGATATCAGTTCAGAAATTTCATTAACCTTAACATCTTCTTCTGTTTAGTATTTTTTATTGTTGCAGATCATAACAGATATAACACTTAGTCTCACCTGAATATATACTTACCATCTATTATACGATAGATACTTACCATCCTTAAAGCATAAATTCATTGAATGACCAAATTTAGCGATTCATTAATTGGCATCTTATGTAAAACTTAGAGACGGAGATATGTTTCTTTCAACAAATTTATTTCCCGGAGTTTTCTTAATGATCAAGTTCAAGAGGTATATATAAAGGATACAACTATTGTTTTCCTCCTTAATCAACAGAAAGCAATCTAGAAAAACTGTAATTATGTTAAACGATTACCACAATAAAAAGTTCAAGTAATTTTTTTAAGCAACCCAAGAAAACATTGTGAAAAGAGAAAATGATTTCTTCTTACATATTTTGAAAGGCTAGAACTTTGCCTCAAGTTACACATTCGCATAAATCAATAATATTTTGTATTATCATGCTCCTACTTAGTACCTTCATAGAAGATTGTCGTATTTCATTTGATATCTTTTTTCTTTTCTTAGCAACATTTTGGATGTTATATTTAAAAGTAAAACAAAGAAAATTGAGAAGAAATTAGTTAAATTTACAATGGGCGCGCAGTGCAAAAGATGGTTGCAACTAAAGTAGTTGAGTAATTGATGTCATGATTCCACAATATAACTTCAGCTGAAGCCTAGGTTAAGACAGAACACTGGGTCTTGCCAACTGGGACTCTTTCTTCTTAATTTAGTGTTTTCAGTTGTAATTGATTTTGGGTTGTAAGTTTTTTTCTTTTCCTGAGGCTCTTTTCGAGCTTCTAATTCTGGGTCTTTAAGCACTTTGAGCCTCTTTTCTCTTACCTATGGTAGGCCTTCTATAAAATCTCTTACCTTTGCCGATCATAAAAAAAAATAACTTAAGCTGGGTTAGTACTTATATTTCTAATTACAGTTGTTTCCAAGAGAAGCACGGATTACACGTACAAATACTAACATAGTTCAGTTAAGAGTGGTTCCTTCCCCTTTCCATACTACTGGGGCAAAATGCATCTTGTGCCAGGTCCCATCTTAGTGTGTTCTCCATGAGCATATAAGTTTCAATAGAAGATTGAATATTTCAAAAAAAAAAAAAAGTTGTTCAACAACCATAATTAGTCCCAGTAGAAAAACATAAAACTGCCTATATCAAAGGCGAACAATTCCCGATATATCAACTACAGATGAAAAAAACATATGATCGATATAATTTACCGTATTAAGATGGGAGATCCTACTCCTAATCTTCTAAAGTAAATAGAAAAATGATGATTCATTGTGTAGCGAAGAGTCCAAGACACATGAGTTGATACAAAAATTTTAGCATGACCACCTTCCTACACCTGCCAAACATTAAAGGTGCGAGTATTGCCAATTACAATCTAATATGTTTACAAGCATCAGAAGGACTCCGGAAACACAACAGTACATGACCATTTTAAAAGATCTTCCTCCCAAGTAATTGCTGCAGCAAGATATCAAAATCACAACCATGTTTATTCTGATTATGCCAACAATATATGCATGAATGAAACACCCCTTTGAATGAATTTTCCACTTTTAAATAATCGCTGACTCTTCCAATTATTTGCTTAGTCCCAAGATCTGTAAGTCTTTTATCCAGCTTCTTTGTCGCAAACTACGGCCAGTTCATGAAAACAAATTAGTTATACTGAACGTAATTTTATAAGGCCAGCTTTCTCATCGAGATATAGACGTGATAGAAAAATTCAACAAAAACATCATCAAGCATCCAAAGCAGAAGTAATTGTCAAAATTTAAATGTGATAATGAAAATATGAGAGTAGGTTGTAATTTTAGCATCTACATAACATATAGTAACAGATAACGTCTAAGCAACTAACGACATATTATGAAAGATGCATCACCTCCGTTATGTGTGGGAATTGCCATAGACAGTCAATTTTAGAGTCTAATTACCAAAAATGTTATAAATCACCAAAAATAGTCGCTACAGTGTTTCTCATAAGAAAATAGCCAGACTTTTTAATATATTTACCATAAAGGCAAATGTCCGCACATCATTGGGAGAAAAGAGTAAACAGAATTAACCATCGACTCATTTCTCTCTTCCTCGCTGATTTCTCTCTTCCTCACTATTTCCCTCTCTAATCACCGGATCCTCTTAATCCTCGTCTGAAGTCAGAAGATTTTGGTTTTTATCAACAATCTAGATTTCGGTTTTTCCACCACTAGGTTTCGATTGACTGTTCATTAGAACTATTTTTCCTCGTCTGAAGTCAAAGATTTGGGTTTTTCTCAACCATCTAGATTTGGGGTTTTCTTAACTAGGTTTGGATTGATTGTTAATTAGAAGTTAAAGAAGAAGACAGGCAATTTCAGTTTTAGGTCAAAATCAGGTAACTTTTCTAACTAGGGTTTTCTGATTTTCTGATTCATCTAGGTGTTACTTACTTAAGTGTTATGTGTACTCAGTCTTCCTTTTGTGACTGTGTACATAAAGCATTGCATATTAGACAAATTTTTGGAAATATCGTTTTGATTATTTGATAAATCGTACCATATCTTGTATCAGCAGTACATTATACGATTAACTACAATGTTGTGCAACATTTATTTTTTTATGATCTTAGACTAGCATTTGCTTATTGATAAATCCTTAATCATAGTAATATGTTCTGATTTCAGCGTCGCTTATTCTACCCCAATGATAGCATAAAGAGTCAGCTATTGAACCCCAAGGAGAATCCCAGAATTCCGAAGTTTTAGCTCTCATTTTTATTGTCCTTCTCAGAGTCTCTAGTCCCCAAATCTGCAAGTGAAGGTATTTTAGGCTTGAGTGTGATCTATTGTCCTTCGGCAATGCCTTATTGTCCAGTTGTTTAGTAATCTAGAATCATGTTTGTAGGTTACAAGCATAGGTGCAGGGAAACGTTGTGAGGGAAGTCTTAAACCTGCAGTAGTTGTTGAGAAAAGGTAAATATGTGAACTAGGAGTGTAGTAATGAGTTTCATAGTCTGAGTAATGAGTAAGGATCTTTTTACGATATCAAAACAAATAGAAGCATTTTATTTTTGAACTTTTACATTGTTTTTTTATGACTTTTTATTGTCTTATGCAGGGGATATGTGTACCCAGATGAGTACCGACAAGGTTACTTCAAAATAAATACTTACTCCAGCTACGGTGTACTAAAATCTATATGCGTGTTGAATTGTCCGACACTGAGAAAGCCCTTTTCTGATCAACTGCAATTGGCCATTTCCTTGACATTCCTAATGATTAAAAGATGTCTGGGCCGATATTTTGTTTCTTAATGACTAGGCGTATTTTTGTACCAGGAGATGAAGATATATGGTTCAGAGTTTGTGGTAAGGATATATGCTTTGGAAAGCGGCAGTTTTCCGCAATATCAGGCCTTAGCCTCAAGGATATATGCTTTGATATGACTGATACCCCTAGCAAAGCGACTGAAATTAAGACTCCTAAAAAGACCAAAAAGTCCTCTGTGAAAATAGATTACTTTGGAGATTTCAGGAGGGACTTGTGAATTACTGAGAAGGATGTACAGGATGTAAATGATTACATCCACGAAGGGTGAGTCTCCTCAATATATCTTTTATTTATTTATTTTGGGTGCCCCTGTTTATTTACACTGTAACTTTGATTCTCGCCTTTTTATGGATGTTTGTATGGTATATTGTTGACTGCAAGGTAGACGACCCCTTTGCGACTTGTGAAATATTTAAAAAATGCTTGAATGATGCAGGATGGCTGGGTGATCATGTAAGTTCGATTTCCAATTTGTTTCATAAATCCCCAAACTCTAAATTGAATTGACTCTGGTGGTTGGGTTCTTGATAAGTTTAGAGGTGCAATATAATTTGTGGTTTCTCAATTGTGACTGTTCTGTTGTGCTTTTGGAATTATATCTCTGCAATACCAATAGTGATCGTAGCACACTGCGCACCAGTTGGTGTACAAAATTTTAGCTTCCTATTGCTATTTTTGCTGGTTCATACTTAGGTGCTATAATTATTTAGAGTCCGCCTTACCAGCTTTTACTGCTAATATCAAATTCGGGGCTCTTAGCATTAAAAATCAGATTGTTTTTGTGAAATATGTAGCTCTTAACAAGTTTGCTACATCAAAAACTTATGTAGTTAATGAGATGTTGCTCCTTTTGTGTCGTCCTGCATCATATTAATGAGATGTTGCTCTTCATGCGCCAATCAACAAGTCTCAGCGCCAGAGGGAAGTGGACAACCACGGACACTCGCTTTAAGGTCTGTTAACTGTAAAATTGTGTCTTCAGTTTGTGTATTGACTAATTTATGTGTGGTAAGTAATCTTCCATGATGTTGAACAGCCTGATCCGGAAAACAAGTTTAAGTACGCTGGTCGTTATGCAGATGGAGATATGCCTATATGCAGTAAACCTTGGAAAGATACATGGTGTGGTCAACTGTTCAAAAAGGAAGCACTGGGTTGTATTAAATTTAAGGATGAGAAAATTATTATATATGATTCAATTAGACCTACTAAAACTACTCACTCAGATGGAGTGGATAAGGAAATCATAGCGACTTGCGAATGTTTAACAGCTCGAAGAAAGGGGGGTATATGGAAAGCTGTATTCGAGGAGGATCTGCTCCCCCCTCAACAAGAAGATGGGTAAGTACTCTCTACTTGAAAGGAATTTTTCCCCACTCCGCCTTTATATATATGCATGTACACATGTAAATTAGCAATAGAAACGATATTCTAAGAGAAACTCTGTTGTATGCAAGTTGGGTGAAATTGAAATAAGTGTATAATGCTTAATCCGTTAATGCAGAGGTTCTTGTGGGGTATATGCATTAAGTCGAGTATCTCATCAGGGGGGTTCCTCTGTCATGCATAAAAAAGGAGTATCTTCATCGGTGTCGTTGTGAAATAGCTGTACAGTTGTTCAAGAAGAATCCATAGAGGTAAATATATTTGCAGAGTAGTGAATAGTTAGCTGCATTTGTTACAACTTTAGCATCCCGATCTGATGCAACATCTCTAATTTTTGGTGCAGTTTTCATGCGGTTAGGAGTATCTACAGCTATGGGTTCTTCCTGGTTGTGGCATAAATTTTTGGACGGCCATATTACCCAGGATTGGCCAAGGGAATCCTTTTGCTCCCTGTTTTTTGTATATGTATATATTTTATTCATCATGTTGTAAGTAATAGCTTCTTGAAGCTTTTGACAAGTTAATTTTGATCTGGGCATTGGCCAAGTGATGAATGAAATAGGTTGACATGTAGTTACTTTTTCCGAAAGCTTGAATCTTAAATTGGGTGTTATTACCAACCAGTGATGGGTGCAAAGTTAAAAATAAAATGGTCATATCCCACTGAACAATGGAAGATAGACACAAGGATCAAATATATTAAAAAGACATTACATGGAATTCAATTTAAGATAACCAACTTAAAATCAGGATATTAAAAAGACACAAAATTCATTCGTTGAAACAATAGTATCCATCCTCGTCAAAGTGTGCTGGATCATCACTGTCGTTGTTGGCTCTTAAATCAAAGTAATCACCTTCGTCAAAGTCTGCTTGATCATCGTCGAGCCCAGGATCTAAAACTTGTTCTGAATTAGGCATGGTTATCACAACTTGTTCCGAATTAGGCGTGGTTATCGCAACTTTAGGAATCTCATAAATTACTTCATTTTCTTCTTGTTCAGGTATTTGTTCAACTACCTCCTCCTCAAGACCATTGTGCGTCTCAATCAATTTACTGTCATCTGCCATTGTTTTTCTGGTCGGTAGTTTATATGTGAACTAACCACTAATCCAACAATGTAAAACCACAGTTTAACTTTTTCAATTAAACTTACCCAAACACGAGACTCGGGTTTGTTTCATAATAAATACCCAATTACAGCTATTAACTTTATGTAATGATCATTAAATTATAGAAATTAGGGCAAAAAAATTCACTAAAAATCTATTTTTATTCTGAAGTACAGAATAAAGAACTCAGAACTAACAACAATTTTAATGTTGAAAGAAAAATAGGTTAATCTTGTTTTTATATATGTAAATACCGACTGACTGTGACTGATGTTTTATTGAATCAAATAAGCAATTGAAATCTAGGAAGAATAATATTTTATCTATGATTCAGAGTGCTCAGACATCATATTTTGAAAGACCCCAATTAGGAAACTCTTGTCTTCAATACTGTCGTCATCGTACCTTTTTGATCACTGAATTAAGTCGAATGAATTGTAAAGATGTTTATCTGTAGTGTTGGTGATGATAGGAAGGAGAGGGAGAGGAACTAGGAGAGAGAGATTTTTGAGAGATTCAGAGAGATTAGGGAAGGAGGCGTTGAAATTGGATATGGGAAGTGAATAATCTTAGGGTTAGGGTGCGTTAATAGAACGAAATAGGTGGTTCAAGATTAACAATTTATCGAAATCTGACGGTCAGGACTAAGAAAGTCATTTCATACATCTGACGGTCCAAGATTAATATCTTACCCTCATACGGATCCATATCCGACGTTCACAGGTTAAGAAAGGCATGTTTATACGGATTGTAGATCTGATGGTCCAAGATTAATATCTTACCCTCATACGGATCCATATCTGACGGTTAGAGATTAAGAAAGTCATGCTTATACGGATTGTAGATCCGACGATCCCTATAAATTCATATCTTCATCATTTTTTCTGCACCAAACACCCACCTGAAGATCATTTAGTTATAATCCATTAAAACATCACCCTCAAAGTTTTTATGGCTAGCTTTGATCCAGCAGAAGATTTAGTTATCTGTAAAACTTGGATCACCCAACAATCTCGTCCTGATGCTCGGCAAGGTGCTTTACCAACTGAAACCTTCTGGAACCTAGTATGGCATCACTATAAAATATACTTTGGTAATTCTCGCCAAAGAACAATGGAAAGCATAAGGGACATGCATGTTTTAATACAAGAAGAAGTTACGTACTTAATCATCCTCCAATAAGATATTTTTTACCAACTACAGATGTCCTGAAGCAATGACCCATGATCGACTTGTAAATCTTTTTCTTGTTACTTATTGAAATTTTACTTTATATATCTTTCAACTATAAAACACTAATTGTAAGTTTGAATGTTGCAGGAGAGACTAGAAAAAGTGAAGTACAATGAACAAAAAGGCAAAAAATTTGAATTTGATAAGTATTATCAGTTTTTGAAAATAAAATTTCCTGATCTACTTACATTCATGAAAAACCATACATTTGAAGTTGCTTCTGATGAAGACTAAGTTTGATAATAATAATAATAATAATAATAATAATAGGTTTTGTGGGTACATCTTCCGGTAAACCCTCACGAAACACAACTCGTCCACTATGGTCACCTAGGGGTTAAAAAGGCATGTTGCACAAGCTAAGTGTAGCCTTGATTCCTACGAAAGTGAGTTAGGTTTATAAAAAATATTTTATTTTTTTGACATGCTATTAGTAAACTATCTTTCAGTAACTATCTTGCTTTCAATAAATATTAATGTAATTTAGATATCCCTGACATGCTATAGTGATTTTGAAAAAGGTCTTGACAGGCTATTTGATGGGTCTTGTCACTTCATCATCTTATCATGTCGATTGTAGTTAACTAAAATAAGACGCGTCCTTTCTGCCAGAAGTGGCCACAAAGACATTACTGCATTAACAGTCTGCCTCTCCACGTGATGGTGATAATACTGATAATAAAAAATTAATTTAAAACAGTGTCATAGTAACAATTGAATATAGGTAAGCATTGCATAGTGCTTCAAAATAAAATTCCTATTTAATAATAGGAATTTCATGCACAGATTATGCATCATATATCTATATTTTTAAAAGAGGTCTTGACAGGCTATTTGATGGGTCTTGTCACTTCATCACATAATGGATGGGTTCTGAGTAACACACGTGATTCTCATCATGTTTCACCATAACCTTTTGTAATTACTAACATTATTACTATATATATCGAAGTCCAAAACTAAGTTACAATATGTATTCAACCAGCCAACACGCGTATGCATTATAGCCGGTAAGTATCTTTTCCTTTATTTTTATTATTTCTTTCCATATTTACATTAGACTCCTAAGGTTTAGAGTGTATGACCTTTGTATCTTAGTAGGGTTAGGGTTTATGGTTTAACATGGACTATTAAAGTTGAATATGGCGGGTGACGATGTTTGGGAATATTTTGACGAAGACGAGTTGGCAGCGGTGTTGGATAGTTATTCGGATGTAAATCATCAAAGTCACATAAAATCCACAACAAACACACCCGTAGTTGATAACACATGGAACCCGAATGAGTACCGCAATAAATTAGTGGTTGTCGGTCTCAAGCCATGCCCAATGGTAAAAAAATCAAAGGGTTTTAGATCCAACTCCATCTGAGGCTCGACTAGCCGATAGAAAATAGCTGGTCCAGTAAGAGAACACAGAAATTTGGAAGACACTAAAAGGTAAGAAAGAGAGCAATAGGAGAGTTGGATGTCTCTACACAAGAACAATTAGCAAGGGATGAAACAGTAGGTGTAAATGATATCCATTTTCAAAGTAACCCTTGGTTTTTGCGCAGCATTTTTATGCAAAAGGCAGAACTGGGTTGGGGTTCATCAAACCTGGTCGTCAAAGAATCCTCGGTTGGTTGTTTTGGTTGAGGACAAAAGACCATATGGTCTGGGTAACTTTATCTTGATCATTAAGGTGATTATTAACTTATGTGTGTTTATCTATTTAGTCACTGACTACAGTTGAGAGGTTCCATGCCTCACCTAGCAAGTGCGTTATTTTTTTTATTTTTTTTTTGACAGGACATGAGTGTTAAAATAAAGGAAAACGTCAACAACAAGGTAGTTGAGCAGTTTGAGTATGAAAAGCAAATTAAGGTGTGGTCAGTGTTAGTTTTGAAAAATGCGGTTATTTTTTCTCCGGGTAAGACAAACTATTACATTAACACCGCTCTCCATAACATTGAGAATGTTCGTTTAAAAATTCTGCATATATGTAATTCCTTTGTAAATGTTGTTAACTGAGTAAACATGGATTTTAATTTTTCATGTGATGAACAGATCATCGGGTTATGATCCTGGTACCAGAGGATGAAGTCTTAGCCAGGGGAAGGGTGTATGCTCGTCTACCCACAATTACACCAGAAAAAGGGTAGTATCGTAGGCAGGGTGATCACGAAATACCGTACAACGTGTTTATTATAATAGTTATTTATTTTAAGTTTGAATTACAGTCATGTGTCTTAGCTCGGTGTAGTAGCCGTTGTTCGTCGATAATTTTCTAATGAAATAATGTGATTTTAGTTAATTTAACGCTATGGACCTTTATTCCTTTTTATATAATGTTATGAATCTTATAATTGGGTGCTTCCATTGCGATAACTTATGTAATGCTTCTTCCAAAAACCTACCTAAACTTTTTAGATGTTTTTATAAAATATTATTAATATTTTTAGTATTTTGTTATAATTTTTTTTAATGTTTATTTATTTTTTATCTTTTTTTGGTTTATTCATTCGTGATCCGTATAACTGAATTGAACAGTTTATTGACCATTGATTATTTGTAACGAATCCAACGGTTAGGGACCAAAACCTAATTGTCCAGCTTATTGGACCTAACCTTATTTTTTATTACATCCCACGCCATTGAATATAAAGATACCCTAACCCTAATAGAAGATGATGCTAAACAAAACATTCCACCTTCATCGCCTCCTTCCCTATTTCCCTCTCTTGCTCCCTAAATTTCTCTGATCCATCAGTTTCATTTAACTTTGTCGATTTTAAGACACAACAAGTTCAGACATAAAATATCAGCGTCATGGCAATGGTTCTCTTTGCTCATCTTGACTGTTATCATCTTCAAATTCCCCATATGATTTTTCCTTTCTCTTATGTTGAACCTGTCATGTAAGTAACTCTGAATAACAACCCATTTTTTTTAACAAATTTGGTATTTATTTTTCTCTAACTATTATTTTGTTTGACTTATTGTATTAGGGTTGAAGATTTGAATATAGGAGGTGTTGTTCACACATGTTATCTCCTTGATTTTGTTGGTCTTAATGGATTCTTTGTGGAACTATCCAAGGCATTTCACAGGTAAATGGGGTTGGGGGAATATCATTATCTTGATATTTTATTTTTGATGGCTATTATGTATATAATTTCTTAGAATGATGATTTGTATTTTCATTAAGGTTATAGTTTTTGATGCAAAGATTATTTTCTAATGTTTTTTAATCGTTTGATGAAGGTACCACTGCTGAGAAATTGTATACAATTAATCAAAGGCTTAAAAATCCCAGGGTAAGCTTTATATTATCAATCAATTGATGGGTCTGCGTTTATTTTCCAGTTGCACTGATTGTCAGCGAGTTTGGTGGTTTATATTATGATAATAGAAGATGATGTTAGAGATTGTATCTGGCTAATGTTGTATCTTTGCTATGAGACATGTTATATACTTCCGTCTGGTGGTTTTATAGTCCTAGTTTGGTATTTTGAGATACACTTGTTTGTATTATTTACTTGCAAAATCTAGAGACCTCTAGCCACTAAAACACGAAATAGTATAGTCCTAGTGGTGATATGTTGAGCTACTTGTAGCTATTTATGGGTATAATCCAGGGATTCGGCAACCCTACCCACCACTACGACTGCTTTGGTTCTTTATAGGCTAATATTGTTAATGCATAGTTATTTCTTGTATTTTTTTCATTCGGTTTCATTTACTTACTACCATTCATTTATTGTTTTTTTGAGGAATCACTAATGCAAAGTCCTGAAGCTGGAGAATACATACTGTTGAGAAAGTTGTAATAGGATAGGATTGAAGATTTGAATATAGGAGGTGGTATTCACACATGTTCCATATACTTGATTTTGTTGGTCTTAATAATGATATGTATTTGTATTATGTTTATAGTGTTTGATGTGTTTATATTGGAGGTGGTGTTCACACATATGTAAGGTAGAATATGTGAATAGAAAATACAATCGTTAAAGGAAAGTTGTTAGAAAAAAAAAAAATTCTATAATAGTTGTCTTGTTCCTAATGGTTTGAAATATAATGTTATAGAAGGCATTGGGAAGGGATGGGACATTGATATGCTTCATTTCTAATGTTTTAATATATTACAAGCGGATTTTTAAAAAATGACTTAAAACCAATCAAACTAATCAAAGTGTACAAGTTTATCTACTTTCCTTTTTTTTCGCACAAAACATATTTTCATGGAGTGTTTTATTTTATTTTTAGGTTCATGAGACATTTTTTTCTTACTGGTATTTTTTCCTTCAATGATTTTTAACATTGATAATTATTTGTTAGTTCTGATTTAAAAGTAAAAGATATTGCAAGTTAAACAAGGACAATATTCCATTATTAAAAATAGGAAAAAGTAAGCGAAGTATATATAGCTATTACAAATGTTGAAAGAGTTACTATTAATACTACCATGTCCGGTGGAAGCTGAGTAGGATCTAGCCAGCTATTCCAATTTTGCCTGCCAATCAAGCCTTAAAACAACCCACCTAACAGCTTAATACTACTGGCATAGAATAAGAACCTACTACCCATATAAGCCTTACATATTAGTCACTCGGAGGGAATACTTTTTCAATTGGATAATCGTCTACTAAGTTGGTTATTCTTGCCTCTTAAATATTTAACACAATTTACCAAATCATCATGGAAATGGTGTATGAGATCTCCGAGAGATGGGAACGGTTCGTATGCATAAAAATCCGCTGCAACACATGCCTTTCTTAATCTACGTTCTTCTTCAATTGGGTCAAACAATTCCTCACACGAAAGTATTCTGTCGCCTGAAGTAACCAAATTATGAGTGGGAAAGCTGGTGGACTAAAAGGTGTTGGTTTTGATATGCTAGGATTCTTTTTGGGATAAAAAATTATCTTCCCATTTCTCTTTGATGGACAGATGTTGAAACGATCTTCCTCTTGCTCCCAAAACATGAGCTTTTTCATTTCGACCGGCGATTTTTTTGCTCCAGATTCATGACTCCTAAACATTGATATATATTACTATATATAAATCCAACTCTCTAATAAACAGTAGATGAAAGACAAATTTAATTTATGTTGAAAAAGCTAGTACGGTATGTGTATAAAGAAAAGTGAGAGAGAGGGAGTGACTAGTGAGTGGTAGACTAGGGGGCAGAGAAGACTAGAGAATGAAATATGATAGGTGCAGAGTAGACTAGAGGCAGACTTGAGAGAAAGAAAAAAATCCTTACACACCAAAGAAAATAAAAAATTTAGTACTACAAATAAGGTGATTAATAATTTAACCCCAACAGGAAAATTAAAAGATCTTCATCTGATTGGTTTACTCGGTGGAAATTTGGGTCTCATATAGTTTGTGAGCATCTAATTGTTCTTTAACCTTCACGTTCTCATTGTATAATTTGGTTAAAACTCTATCCAATTCACATTCCGTATAAGCTATGAGTTTGTGGAGAGGACGCATCACGGGAACGGGAACATCTGCACTTGCCAATTCCTTACGGAGCTTACGTCCTTCTTCTACTAAATGAAACCACTCATCACAAGAATATATATGGTTGGATGCTACTACCAAATTTGTTATTGTTATTTCCGCAACGCCTTGGTGATCATGATCTTATTTTATATCTCCATCGATTTTGTTTTTTCCTTTATTCTTCCTGACCTTATTTTTTGATGGATAGATACCGGACAACAACGAAGACGAAGACTCCATAAAATTTTATATGGAAAACTTAGGTATATTGATGTTGAGTAGAATTTTGTTTGGCATAAACAGACTTACTTATAGTTTTTTCTCTATTACAGTGATAATATTACCCTCTCTAGTAAAAATAACACAATGATATAATAGACAATATACATACACTCGTGATATAATGAAATGTACCATTGCATTCAAACCACGCTTGGTGAGTACATCTGACGTGATTCATGTTTACTTTGCCTGTAGTAAACTAGTAGTACCATTTTTGAGCATTTTTACGTATGCCATTGATTAGTAATGTCTTTGAAGCATCTTTCCGTATGTCATTGATTAGTAATGTATGTGATATCTAGGTACGGAAGTCTGATAGCCAGAGTGATGGTTGTTAAGGATTGTGATACATGCATCTTGTATCATATTTCTCATTGCTCTATCTGCAAGCTACTTTGTTTTGTAGCTGAATACACTACTAAATTCACATGTGTAAGTACAGTACACTACTGAATTCACATGTGTATGTACCGTTTATGTTTCTCAAAAAGAGATTTAAAGAGATTTAGATACCGGAACATATAATGTAAACTTGTTCCTCCATCTTCATGAAGCTCTTTTACAGTTTTATTGAGATATAGTTCAATTCAATACAAATTATGCTTCCCTGCTTTCTTACAAAGGGCGTGCAAAGGGCGTGAATCGTATTATTTTCTTAAAGTTACTGTATGTGTGGGACAATGCCTCTATAGATCTTAAATTTTACCCCACTATCAGACTAAAGTATAATCCACTCTGAATCTGTATAATAATGCAACATTTATTAGAGGGTAGCTAGCTTGAATACATGAGCTTGAGTTGAGGTAACTGATGCATTTGAAGTTGACCATGATGGATGCATTTACAAAACTTGATAACGAAAACAGGTGAACGAAGGACTGTAGTACTGCACTAAATTTAACTGCAAGTTAATCTAATCACCCATATTCATTAGTAAACTTAGTTTAAAAACTTAAAATATAACATAAACTAATACTACAAAGAAATAAAAACACAATAGCTTCAACACCTTAAACAACAACTTAAAAATAACAAATATATTTCTTCTTAATACTTGGCCTACAACTTCTTCTTAATACATTAGTTGGAGTTGGACATTTGGTCTCTCCATAGGCGCTCTCGTTCGCGCTCCTCCTGCTCTCGATAATGCTTATCAATTTTTCCCCTTGATGCACCATTCATTAAATCAACAAGTATCAGATCTTCAAATAATCTCTGGCCAAACTTATCCTTCGGATAGGTTAATTCGTCGCCACGACATGGAATAATAGGCGAGGGGATGTAACGCAACCTTAATCGGGTGGACTCTTCATCCAATAGGCGATCTTCCTCCACCATTGCGAACCATTCGTTGCAAAATTCACTCTCATTTTCAGTGGTAAAATAGTTGGTTACCACCTGTTTGTGAGAATCAAAGACGGGATCCCCACGTATATAATGCCCCCCATAAATAGTAGTGTAATTTAGGTTTTGATTGCGATTTTGATTTCCCTACGAGGAGGATTTCGCCTACGAAGAGGGGGTTGAACAGATTCAAATAAGGTAATAGAGGTAGTACAGAATTGTTTAGAATTGGCTTCAAAAAGTGGGGTATTCCTAAAAAAACAGCTCATTCAGTCATACTTGCAACAGTGAGTCATATTTGCAACAGTGGGAACTACCAATACTATTGGATTACTCATATGTTATACTTACAATAATGGGGAAAGTTTAAATGCAAGAACAAATGTATATTCTTTTGGAAGGACGGACATGGAATATCTATCATTGCTAAATATGGATATGATATGAACACGTGGAAAAGATCACATATATCAAAATTAGGCCCTTATGCATCAAGACCTACATTATGCTTGCAGGTGTATTTAAATCAAAGATGTATATTTCAGATAGTTGATGTAAGTCTATCATACCAAGTGATCGAAACAAAGATTATTCAATTTGATCAAACACAATGAATGATTTACTAAACATGAGTTATAAAAAAAGTATCGTAATCAAAACTTTATCATAAAAGTTAACTGAACATTGCATCAGACCTAGTGGTAACTCACTAAGAGGGGAACAAACAGAATATAAATAACTAAAGTGTTAAAGTCTGCGAGCATCTAACTCAAAATCAATTGGCAATGAGTGGAGTGGCCCTTTCATATTATATTTTAAATTTATTATAGGGATATTAGCAATATGGGACTATTATCCTTCACACGTCCCCTCACGTGTAGGGCACTCTCTGTGGGCCTCTAACACGTGGACCATTGTATGTAGGGTAGTCGTTGGGCTTACTCTCGTACGGATCTGGCTCTGATACCATGTTAAAGTCTGCGGACATCCAACTCAAAACCAATTGGCAATTAGTGGAGTGGCCCTTCCATATTATATTTTAAGTTTATTATAAGGATATTAACAATGTGAGACTATTATCCTTCACATAAAGTACTACACCAACTTAAAGAGTTGACACGGAAGCACTGACTGATGCAGAGACATTATTGTATTAGTAGTATCAAGTCTCGTTACCATATCAATAAAATTTCATAAATAGGAGGGAATCACAATAACAAAAAGAAAAAAAGTGCAAGGATAAGAGAAAGAAACTTACCAGGCAGACTTTATTTAGTTGTTGTGGCAATTAGTGGCGTAATGACCAAACTTATTACACTTCGAACGAGCTCTTTTCTTTTTTGGTTTCTCAATGACAGAAAGATTTCGATCTTCCTTCGGACGACCTTTGCCTCGGCTTATATCGGGGTTCAATATTATTCACGCAGCACTCTGATTCGGGACATCCCAATCTTCTGCACTCAAGGACGGGTAAATAGCAGGTGCATACATTGATCTCCATCTACAAGATTGGTAGTAAGGTCCACAAAGGTCAATTGTGCTCAGTTTATATTTCTCACACACCACAAGGACATGTGGGCACAGCAAATGCTCGTATTTGATCACTTTACAGGTACAAGACTTCTCCAAAATTATGACTTTGTGTTGATCCTGGTTATGAACCTCCACCACTTCGTACTGATCTCCACTGATACGGCAAGGATTAAACAATTTAGCCAATTCCCACTGATCCCCTAAAATCTTCTTTGCATGTGTACTAAAAGTAAGCGTCCATGAAAGAGACCACTCTCTACAAATCTCAAACATTTCCATCAGCGATCTCCGAATAAAATCAATTAAATAACAAATGGGTAGAGTTTTAGCCTTCAACATTTTAGAATTCCAACACTCGCTTATGTTAGTAGTCATAGAGTAAAACGTGCTCTTTTAGCGTCCACCCTAGCCCACATATATGTACCAATCTCTAGTACATACCCTACTGCTGATGAGCTTTGTTTTAAAAAGTCTTTCATAGCATTGTTATAATGATAGGGAGTATATGCTGTGGCAGCTCTGAAAAAATATGTCGCCGCATCACCGTCGTGGAATCTCCTAGTGATATTTTATGTATTTTAAAACAGGAAATTAACAACCCAAAGTCCTTGATATGCAAACTAAAAACATAAACCACTAATACGGTTAATACTGCAGTTAGAATTTCAATGTCAGGAAAGTTTGCCATGAATTTAAAACTAACATAGGTACTTGTCTTATTGCACGGATGCAACTGTGCAAATCCACAATAGTGGAGCTCCTACTTTCAGAGATAGGGAAGGTAATGATAATACTAACAATTGGAATGCAAAGTTTCTTACAAGCCTATTTGATAACCAAAACATCGAGATTATCGACAGAAACATATTAAGCAAGTGATGTTTTCACAAGAATACACACTAAAGCATATAAAAGTTTAATAGGTTGGAGTTGATCATGGAATCACAAACATAGTTGACAAGAAAGACCAAAAACTGGATAGTATATGAATTATGAACAACTAATTTTATTTTGAATGAAATATAAGGATGTGTTGTTGAATACCTTTAATATGGTAGGCGCAAAAAACATGGCATACAGAAGGATAACGATTTGACAGGGCTTTATATATGTGATCCGATCTATCTGAAACCACAACAAATTCTGGATTCTAATTCAAATATTCACTCCCAAGCGCATCAAACAACTATTTCATGAACCAATCCCACGAATCATCACTCTCAGAATCCAAATCGCCAAACGCAATTGGGTATATATCTTCATTAGCATCCAACCATATGGCTGACAGTAGGACTCCATTGTGTTCCCCAGTAAGATACGTTTCATCGATGGAAAATATCGTTCTCGAGAAATTCTTGAATCCTTCTAGACATACTCCGAGTGCCATGAAATAATACATAAAATGATTGTGTTTCAATCACTGTAACAGTACCTGGGTTATGTTGTTCAGGCATATAATTATAACCAACAAGGTGCGGATATGATTCATCTGTCGTACCTCTAATCATTTCAATTCCGCGTTTACAACCAGTGTAGCCCTGCTTGTAACTGATTTTTATACCATATTGCGTGTGCATGTCAGCTCTCAACTCATTAGGTGTATACATACTATCACACTTGCCAAAGTTGGTGTCGAAAAGTTTTTCCATGGCAGAAGCCATCCCTTTTATCCTGAACTTGGGGTCAGTCTTGTTCTTGCTCTTATCATAACTGTATTCATCAAATGTGCCTACAATTATCCGCCAGCTACGAGAATCCATCCTTGTAGCCCGCAAATACCAATTGCATGTCATATCAAAGCATTTGGCATGCAAAACCCTATTGTTGGATGTTTGGGATTTGTACTTAAATGATCCTTTTATTGAAGCAATTTTCAAGATAAGTTGCAGCTCTTGTTTGGTTTTAAAAAAGTTACCACAGACGAGATCGTCGTACTTGAATTTATTTGATGTTGGGAGGGGTAAACTAGCGGATTCAGGTTCCGGAGTTGACGAGCAATCATGAAGTTGGGGAAGTTTCTTGGCAGGTGCAAGGTCCTCATCGGCGGCTATTAGACGTCTCCTGATCTTTACATGCCTTGGAGAGACTGAAAATAAATAAAGATAAATATCAGTTAGTGTCAGTTATGAGGGTGTTTAAATCCATTTTTTTTTGGGGGGAACTATTCATGTTTTGATCAATGAATTAAATTATGACTCTTGCTATTTACAATCCACTATTCTTATTAACCAATCCATATACTTAAACTAATCCAATTTTTTTAACATTTTTATTAGTACAATCCTATGGATTGTATTTAGTTTTTATAACTTTTAAAAACACACCTAATCTAATTTCTTCATCTTCTCCAACACATATATGTGTTGAAGAAGATTTACCTAAATTTGGAGAAAATTGCACCGCTGACCATTTGGTACGCACTCTTATGATTTACAGGGTTTATGAACATGTTATTTATAGATTAGATATAAGAAACTAGAAATAGAAAAGAAAAAGAAAAAGGAAAATAGATTGGATTGGATTCATAAATTTTACTTTGATTTGGTTTTTGAAAAATAGTAGAATTTTGTTTAATTTTTTATTGGATTGTATTAATAATAATGGTGGATTAGAAATAGCAGAAATCTAAATTATTTGCTTATAGAAAAATAAAAACGTAACATAATAGCATAATAGACGCATAACAGTAAAAGAAATAGAGGAATAAAATAACTAACTGACACCACTGCCATCTCCATTGCCGGGTCCTTTACTGGAATCAACACGCTCATAGGAACTGACTTTAACGTCGTTGGAAGGGGTTAACGGAGTCCCAACATTCGACAAAACTACCATTCGACTGGAGTTATGGGAGGAGGAACTAATTTTAATTCTACCGTAAAAAAAATTGGGCGTTCCATGTACCTCGCCAACATAAACTTTCAAAGATTATTCGCATGTAATAATAACCCATTTTGTAAATCATGTCGCGGGAATTCGTACCAGGACATAGACATCAAAAGCAGGTCTGTGCAAGAAATCAATACACCTAATTTCCTTTTTCTTCAGATCCTTAACGGTGTAGACCGCTGGTTGTATAGTCCCATCGTAGTCATCGTTACAAACTTTTTCACCCATTTACCATTGTAGTGAATCAAAACATGTTTGCTTATACTTATCATCTGGGGAAGAGGAATAATTTTTGAAAAACACCTGCACCACAAGCATAGGATTATCAACACAATCATGGCGACTCAAAGATTTTTTTTACAGTAAACTAAAACCATTCAGAAAAAGGACAGACATTAATGAAAATAAAAAATACTGAAAATATTTCATATATCAATCATTTTGACACCATGCCATCCAAGGTAACTAAAGTTAAACCAACTAATCATTTTGTTATAATAACATACAAAAGAAAAGATAAACAATGTTTACTGCTAAACCAATTACTTGTGTTAATATTTTCTTAATTACTTGTTATAGGAAGCCATATAATCAATAATATCGAACATCTTTCTTTCATATCAATACGTGTGCACCCATTATCCAAGTCAAAGTGCGGTCAAGAAGTGTTATATATCATAAACAAACACAAATACATTCTGGTGTAGCATTGTTCATTTGAATATTTCAGCAAATATAATGTTTATCAAAGCAATTTATTTCATTGAAAAAATAGAACATTAAAGGGGATAAAAGTAGAATTAACATTTTTGCACATTTAAGACTTAGCTACCTATAATTGCTCAGTAAATCAGTAGGATATAAATGGTTAACAACATACTAGAATATAAAGACAAATGTAGTCACTGTCAGTACTAACAATTAAGGGAAAGAATGGCATATACTATCTCAATCAAACACTTCACTTCACCAAAATACCATCTCAAGAAACAGAAACTTAAGTATAAAACATCGTACCCACAACTAATTTTTTGCCCATATTTAGTTCTGACAAAACTTAAGAGTTTGGATTGATAGCAATATGGAAGCAGTGAACTAAGAGAACCACTTCAAACGTTTACATAATACAATGATTTAGGGTTTTACATAGTTATCGAAGTTTGTTAGTCCAAGAGCTTCTGTGCATCTACTATATGTACACAACACAAGGAAAGGGCATTCTTATTTTTTTTTGTACAGAGTCTCATATGAACTACCATTACAAAGACAACAACAAACAAGAAGAATCCAAAACATATAGTAGCAAGAACTCCACCTTCTACAAATTAAAATCATCACATAATGAGCTAAAACTAAACCCGAATAATCAGAAACAAAGATTGAAAACTTTATTCTTGCTTAAAGCATCATATGTGCAGTCCCAAAAAATCAAAGAAAGCAACCTTCCACACAGTAGAATTATTAAACAAGTCATGTGTAATTGTGTTTTAAGTGAAGTATTTGATTGAGATAGTAAAAGACTGGACAAGAGTAAGTGGATTACAACATTAAACATTCATATAAAGTTACCAAGTATGGCAACCAGTATAAATCTAAACCCCTCAAAATTTAAAGAAGCACATAATCACTAACAAACCATGTTAAGTAAATAAATACATATATCGGTTTCCTTCTATCTATTCCTCACCGTGTTAATACCTTTTCGACATGGACACAAGAAGGAAAAATTTGACACAAATGGAAATCAAGCAACAAGAGGATATACACAAATATATATAAAAACCTAGAAAAAAAATGAGGGGGAAAATGAATTACAAATTAAGATGTTGGCACATATCATCTATAGGATTCGTGTCATACATACCTAAACCAATAAGTAGAATCTGAAATCAGCAGAATTGAGCAAGCTATTAAGAAAATCATAAAGCAGAAGCAGAACCAGAAACCATCAAACACAAATAAAACCCCAATTTTAAAGACCCCCAAATTTAAGAAGCATAAATCAGTTGAAAAACCTAATTAAATAAAACCCCCAATTTTAAAAAAGTTACTCCCTCCATTTCAGCAAAAGTGATAGTAACACTTTTGCTGAATCGGAGGTAGTATTTTATAACATGAAGCTACTGAATCTCTTAACCCGAAGATAAAATTATGAAAGGTTTCCCAAAATCTAGTCTAAACCCCAACAAAAAAAACTCAGAAGGAATAACATACCAGATTTTTCCGGAGAGATAACTGATTTAGAAGCTAAGGGTGCTAAGCTAACTAATCCCTAGCCCTAGAACTTATCATCTTGGTTCTAAAAAAAAGATGGAACCAGATGAACAAGAAGAAGATGAGGAGATTAAACAAGAAGAAGTTAACATCATCATTTTTGGTGAAGACAAGGAAGATACAGTTAAATACGGTCTCTAATGGCGGTGTTTTTCATCAGATTCTCATATTCTCGATAGATTGATAGAAGGTCTCTAACCCAAAAAAATCTTTCTTCACAAATGCTGAAGATTCTCAAGTTTCGTTTCATCACCAAATTTCCACCCAGTTTCTGTCAGAATGCCTTAATTTCTACCTTCTCAATAATCCCAATTCCCCCTTTTTCAGTTCAAATGCCCTAATTTCCCCAATTCCAGTACCAGTTGCTCTAAATTCCCCTTTCCCCCCAAACCCATCCTTGCCCGAAATGGTTTGAATAAAATCCCCCATCAATTCCAGTACCAGATGACCTAAAATCCTCAATTAGGTCATGAAATGTTCTAACAAAATCCACAATCCCCCAATTTCTTCTTCCAATCCTCAGCCAAAAATGTCCTAAAAAGCCCAGATTTACCCCAGTATCAATAGCACTGTCTTTATTGTTTCCTGCACTCTAATTTTTTCCAATCTCTCTTTAATGGCTAACTAAAGTCTTACCTGTTTTGTATGTTTGCAGGATGAATCCTAAAGGTAGCTCAGTCTCCATGATTTTGTCAACAAATGTGAATCTCCCTTCGTGTGAAGCTATTATCCAACAGATACTTCAGGTACCCATCTACTCTAATTCAATCAACATCACCGCATTTTCTTCCCATAGCAGTAACTTCTTTAAAGTAATGCTCAGACTTCATAGAGTCTACTCTGAACAATCCCTTCACCAGCCACCCCCCTACTCTGCATCCCTCACTAAGGCAAATCAAACCTTTTTGAGGGTCAATGCCATGTCACATCCCAGCAATTACCCAACCCATACTGCTCAACCCTCCACATCCCATCACCATAATACCCCATGCTCAAACAAAACTAAATGGCCCCCTCTGTATATTCATACAACCTATTCCATTTGGATCACTTACCAAGCAAAAAACTATCTAGCAAATTCTTATTTCACTGCCTCAAAAATCAGGAAGCAAAACTCCTGCACTGTCCCAATAATCACAAGAATGTAAAATAGTAGCATCAATAATATAGGCATCAAGATCAGGGAAATCCAAACTGGAGAAGGTTCATCATTGGGACATAACCAGACTAACAAAGTAACCAAGATCAATGTTGTAAGCCAAGGAAAGGGCAAAGCCAGAGCAAGTCTCTCTGAAGATGAAAATAATGATGAGAGGGTCTTCATGAACCATGAGTTATCCAGTGATGAGAATGAAGGGAAGATGAAGATATTAATTGGAGCTACTCAATAGTGGGGAAAATATTTGCAGAGGAAAACTTGGACTCCATTGAGGTAACATGAGAGAGATATAAGAAATTGAACAAGTATCAGCTGAAGCAAGTAAGAAAAGAGGGGCCAAATCTCTTCATATGCAGATTTGGATCAAGTAAAGATGTTCAGGAGGTCATACAGTCTGGACCATGGACCTTCATGGACCATCTCATGGTAATGGAACCATGGAACCCTGCCATAGACATGAAGAAAATTAGCTTCCAGCACCAACTCTTCTGCAATCACATCAGCCAAATTCCTACAGAATTCTATGGCAAGAAGATACCAACAAAAATGGCAGCCCTGGTAGGAAAAGTAATCATGATAGACCCCCCTCAGGCAATCCTTCCCACGGTAACATTGTCAAGGTGCTGACAAAGGTGGATGTATATAAAGCTATGCCTAGAGGAATAACAGTCAGCAACTTAGCAGGAGTCACAGGATGGGTTAGATTCTTTTTCAAAGATAAACCCAAATCCTTGTGTAATGCATGTTTTCATATCAATCATAGCCATGACTTTTTGTGTTGAAAGAGCAAGGAAAGTGCAAGAAGACTCAAAAGTGATCCACATCTTCAAACCCAACATCTCCATCATTAACCCCCTCACTTGGCTCCCTTATACTCCCACTGCAAGATCCATCAACTGTGAACCCAATCCCATATCAATCCCATTTCAGATACCAAATACTGGCTTCTCAATATCCTCACTCAGCTCTCACATAGCCAACCTAAACATCTCCAAACCAAATGTTGACAACAGCTCAATCCAGGAACTGCAACACCCTACAGCTGATTGCTCTAACCTGGAGGATGACTGGAATCTCTTCCAGGAATCCAGAAGCAATAAGCGACAAAGAAACCCTGGAAAGGTCGCAAGTTCTAAAACCTCAGCCCACCAAGCTTCTGACAACAATTAGAAGGAGAGCTTCACACTTTCAAGCCATGGAGAAGCAACCCCAAAGATTCATCCAAGCAGCATCACAGAACAGGTAACTACTCCCCCCAACCAAAAGAATTACATTATCTCTTTGATCACAATCCTTTACTTCATCTCAGTGAGTGATTGCAAAAATAAACTTAGCATCAGGAAGTTTCCAATCCATCACAGACCCAATAACTGTGAAAGGAAATACTATCACTGGGAGCTAGTCTCCAAGGATATAGCCAAACTCCATAACCTAGTGGTCACCTCCAATGGTAATCTTGGGTCTGTCTGGAATTGTGGAAAAAATACATGTTACATTCAAAACAGTTCAAGAAATTACATCCTTAGCTACAGGGAATACAACCAAAAGAATCTTGAGATACATTCTCAGAAACCATCTCAGAAACCACCTCAAACACCTTCTAAGATCAGTAACCTTCTAAGATACATTCTCAGAAACCATCCCAAACACCTCAGTCAAATCCAGCAAACCAATATCTCCGGCTACTCCCCCCATGCTTTAATAGTGGCAATTCAACATCCAGGAAATTTCAGTAAACCTCAGAAAGAAAATCTCATCAACCAAAACACCACAGTCCATCCCAACTACTTTTATCACAACAGCCTACAAACTCATCTAAGCCTAGCTATTCTTAATCAAAACAATTTCAGCAGGTTTTTTTTTAAGGTTTCTCTCCACTGGCCGCATAACCCAGCCCAGCAACAACCCCATCCCACCAATACACAGAAAACTAATATCTATTTCTCCCCCGTTACCAGCAAAGATTATGGGTTTAGCTTATGGGCCTTGTTAAGGCAATTGAAAAAGTATCCCAAACAAGTGCATGCATATGTCCGCTCAACTTCTCTTAATTGTGAACCCAATTCTAAAACTTGTAATAAAATAAACAGTACCCTTAACACTCATAAAGGGCCCGTAAGGTATTGGGTATCAAATTCAATCCATAAAAACTCACAAATTAGACCAAAATACCCTAAATACGATACCCAGGCCCTAGATAACCAAAGGACCACCAAAAAATATAGAAAAGCTCACTTGTGCCCCCAAAATTTTTGCATAATGAAAATCCTATCTTGGAACTGCCAAGGCTTAGGAGGAATAAAAACAAAACAACATCTAAAAAACACCATCAGAAAAGTTAATCCGGATATCATCTTCTTAGCTGAAACGAAGACCAATGAGGAGAAAACTCTAAATCATGTAAGACATTACTGTTATCCTAATATGTGGACCCAATCTTCCCGTGGCCTCTCAGGCGGCCTGGCCCTAATGTGGAAAGACAATCTCGACATCACGATAACGTATAATGTCAGAAATTTGGTGAACCTTAGAATAAAAATTTGCCTAATGAAGAAGAAACCTACATAACTTGTTTATATGGTGAAATCATCTATGGTCCAAAAAAAGCTCAGTGGGAGCACATTCTGGAAATGAGCAGGGACATCGAATACCCTTGGATCATTCTGGGAGATCTCAACTTAACCCTCTCTGCGGATGATGCGAGCAATCGCCATGATGACTCGGATAGCCCAAATGATCCCATCCCTGCCATTATCCAAGATGCGGGGCTCATAGAATTAAAACACTCTGGCCCAAAGTATACCTGGTCCAACAATAGGGAGAAAGATAATTTGATCCTCAAACGATTAGATAGAGGGATAATCAACCAGGAATGGGAGTCTCGTTTCCCTACTTCCATCATCAAAAACCTGTCATGCATCGGATCGGACCACAATCCGATTCTGCTAGAAACCGAGGTATCTCAAAAGAAATTAAAATCGTATTTTAAGTTCTATGAGTGCTGGAAAAAAGAACCCTCTTGTAAGGATAAAATTTCCGAGAGCTGGCACTCAAATGCCCAAGGTTCAGAGCCGTTTATTTTAACCCAAAAGCTTAAAAACACCAGGAATGCCCTTCAGATATGGAAAAAAACCTCTTTCGGCTCAATAGAAGGAAAAATTGAAAACCTAGGGAAACAACTTTTGCACTTAAGGGACAGCACTAGAGAGAGTGATAGGGAAGACCAAAAAAGTCTGGAAAAGGAGCTGGAACATCGGTATGATATCCAGGAAAGCTTCTGGATCCAAAAATCGAGAGAATACTTCATTAAGGATGCTGACAGAAACACCAAGCTTTTTCAAGCCATTATAAATCATAGGAGAAAAACAAACAACATTGTCAGTCTTAAAAATAAGAATGATCAGTGGATTAAAAATAGGGAAGAGCTCGAAACTCTTCTAAACTCCCATTTCGAAGAAATCAGCTCAACCAATAAAAATACAATAGATCCAAACATCCTGCACCTATTCAACCCCACCATCACTCAACATGAAAATAATATTTTAACTGAGGTTCCTACCTCAGAAGAAATCCAAAGTGTCGTTAGGAGTATGAAACCTTGGAAAGCTCCTGGACCGGATGGCTTCCAAGCTGGGTTTTATCAACACAATTGGGAAATAGTAGGGGATGATGTTATTAAAGCTATCAAAGCCTTTTTCATAACTGGCTACATTTTAAACGAGCTAAATAACACATATATTTCTCTTATTCCCAAAACCAAAATCCTTCAAACCCGCGCTGACTTCAGACCCATTAGCCTTTGTAACACCATCTATAAAATCATCTCAAAGATCCTAGCTAACAGACTAAAACCTATCCTCAATAGAATAATCTCCCCGGCCCAATCGGCCTTTATCCCTACCATAAATATTCATGATAATGTCATCATATCCCAAGAAGTGGTTGAGGCAATGAAAAGGAAAAAAGGAAATTCTGGCAGATTAGGGGTAAAACTGGATATGAGCAAAGCCTTTGATAGGATAGAATGGTCGTTTATTTTAGCTGTAATGAGGAAATTGGGATTTTCTGAAAGATGGTGCAGCCTCATAAATCAATGCATTTCTACCTCCACCTACTCCATTATTCTTAACGGAGAGCCCTGCAAGTTCTTCAAGCCATCCAGAGGCATAAGACAAGGGGACCCACTTTCTCCTTATCTTTTCATAATTTGCATGGAGGCCCTGTCCAAGATGATAGACAGTGCAAATGACATGTGTGTTCTGAGTGGAACAAAAATCTCCGTATCGGGCCCCCCGATTTCTCACCTCCTTTTTGCCGATGATTGCCTTATTTTTATCAAGGCTAATCAAGTGGAGGTAAATAACCTGCTTTCCATTTTAGAAGGATTTAGCCAATCAAGTGGCCAATGCATAAATTTTCAACAAATCGGGGATCTTCTATAATAAGAATATTGGAGAGGGGCTTCAGGAAGCTATGGGTAAATGGCTTGATATGCCAAGGATGACGAAAGAGGAAAAATATCTTGGTTTCCTTCTCTTCCGGAAAAAAGCCAAAACATTAACCTTTGAGTCTATTCTGAAGAGTATGGAAACCAGACTCCAAGGTTGGCAATCCAAGATGCTTTCTCAAGCCGGAAGAGCCACCATGATCCAATTGGTCATAAATACCCTTCCAAATTATGAGATGGGGTGTCTAGATATACAAAGAAATCTATAAATTCTATGGACAAAATCCAAAGAAATTTCTGGAAAACTAGGAAAAGCAATACCGTAGGCCATTCTATGGAGACCTGGGACTCTCTTTGTCAGCCAAAGAGTATGGGAGGCTTAGGCTTTAAAAATATGAATTGGTTTAATGAAGCCATGCTTACTAAACTTGCCTGGAGACTAATTCACAATGAGACCGACCTTTGGGCTAGGGTTTTGAAAGCCCGTTATTTCCCCGATTCCAGCCCCCTGACTGCTCAAAAAAAATACTAGAGACACCTGGATTTGGAGAAGAATCTTAAAAGGCATAAGTAATATCCGAGACCATCATTTCTGGTGAATTGGGGATGGGACCAAAGTCAAGATTTGGGACTATAACTGGCTAAAAAGTATGAAAGCTGAGGAAGTTACTGAAGGCCAAAGAAACTCTAGGCTAATCTGGGTAAGTGAGATCATTGACCATGACACCCTCTCCTGGAATTCTCCCATCATTAGGAACCTTTTCTCCAGTATCCAAATTGATGAAATCTTAACCATTCATATTCTCCAGGGAGGAAGGGACGAAATGGGCTGGAATCTTACCACCAATGGGATTTTTTCTGTAGCTTCCACCTACAAAAAATTAGTCCAAAACAATATGTCCCCAACTAGAACATGTCAAGTGGAAGCTGGGATATGGAAAAAAATCTGGCTAATCAAAACCCTATATAGAATAAACATTCTCATCTGGAAATTGGTAAAACAAACCTTGAAGGTTAGAAGTAAAATTCTCAAACATATGGACATAAAAGACCAACTTTGCCCAATTTGAAACAAACATGTGGAAACCAACACCCATCTTTTTATCCACTGTGATCTAGCAAAGAAAGTCTGGTTGACCCTTTGGCCCAATTTGTATACCAACATGTTGTCTTACAATAGCATGCTAGAATGGATAAAATCTTGGAATAAACAAAACATCATGATTTCTTTCAAAGATAAAATTTCGATTGCCTATATTGCCCATATTATCTGGAGGATCTGGAAGCATAGGTGTGACATTATCTTTAATGATGTAAAACCCAATCCCATTACAGTTCTTCATATCATAGCCAAAACCACGGTCTCACCTCATATCCAAACCATCAATACCACTCACATACATCCCACCACCCCAATTCAACTTCCAAATCCAAATGACTCCCATCTCCAACCCGTTTCCCAGCCGCAAGGCACCCTCAGTCACCTCTCGTCAGGTAATGGCAATTGCCAAACCCCCTTAGTCCACCATCAAAACCCAGTCGATCACCGCATTCATGAAACTTCAGAAGCAGTTACCATATCCACTAGGGAAGTTACCCCAGTTTGCCAACCAACACTCCAAAACCCAATCCAGCCTAGCAGCTCCCGTCATCCCAGTTCCATTATCAGTCAGGCACCATTTACAACCATACACGTTCCCTCTCCCCAAACTCAGACGAAACAGCGGAAGAATCTTCAGAAGGCCATTATTTCTGAAAAAGGACTTGTGTCCACATGGGTCTCTGCAGATGTTGAATATGTTTTTATAAATTTTGATTGATCTTTTTCTAAAAATGACTATGTAGCAGGATATGGAGCCGTAGCCCGCACTCCAAAGGGTTCTTTCATAGCAGGTTTGTCAGGAGTGGCTAGGGTTGGATCTAGTCACCAGGCGGAAACTATAGCTTTGAGAGAAACTATTTGCTGGGCTAAAGAGTAAGGCTGGGGCCACATTTTGTTTCGAGGAGATGCTAAGACGATCATCGACGACGTCAACGGCACCATGACATCGATCCCTTGGTCCTGTCATACTCCAGTAGAAGATTGTAAAAGATTGTTAAATTTAATTAGTTTCTATAATTTAACTTTCGTTGGTAGAGAAGAAAACAAGGTAGCAAACATTATGGCAAACTATGCCCGTTTAGAAGGGTCGGGAAAGAAATGGAGCGATCCCTCCCTTCTTCTTACCCAACTAACCAAAGACCTATGTAGCCCTTTTTTCAATTAATGAATCGGTTTTTAGTCAAAAAAAAACACAAGAACATGGAGAAGAAGATCCAGAAGACTGAGATTGAGATGGAAAAAAGCAGAGTTCGAGTTCAGTGTGTGAAAAAATTAAAATTGTGGTGGGGAGGAAGAAGAAAACGGCTAATTAGGACTTAAGACATTTGAATGTAAAAGGTGTGTGTGAGGAAAATGTATGGAGTCACATGTATAAGGCAAGTGTGTGAAGTAAATGTATGAAACAAGTGTGTGAAGGAGTGACGTGCCGGACAGAATGTCCGCACAAAACAATTCCAATGTGCGGACATCAGAGTGATGTGCGCACATTGATTCCCAATGTGTGAACGTTCCGTAACATACCATTAATTTAGTGTTCTTTCAATGTGCGTATATTAACTCCTCAAGTGTGGACATTATGAAGTTCAATATGCACCCAATGTGCGCACATCATCACTGGACAAAGAACACAAAATAAATTAAAATATTATTATTTATTTTTGTGTGCACATTGGGATGCAATGTGCGCATATTTTTTCAATGTGAATCCAATATGTGCACAATTCACTGGACAAATTTTAATTAAATAATTAATAAAAATCGTACTTTAAAAAAAATATTAAAAAATTCAATGTGCGGGACAGAAATGTCCCAAAAAATTATATTTAAGAATAAAATCATTCAAAAAATATAAAAAACTATTTTTGGTAATTCTCTAAACGAATCCTATTTTTAGTAATTATGTGTTTTCTGGGACTATTTTTGGCCATTGCCCCATGTTATGTTTGCTTTCACACCTACTCGATCAACGCATATAGGTGGAACTTCATTTACCCCTGGCCCTCCCGTGAAGACTGGGCTCAGTTTACAACGGTTGAAACAACTTGAACGGAAGGTGCTGTTGCAAGGATCTTTTACACCATCAAGATACGGATGTACATTCTCAAACTTTAAAGCAAGATCATCCTGAAGATAAAAGTCATATATCCACGCTGTGAAACAATCTCTATATAGTGTGCAAAGATAAAACTTAATCCGAGCATGACAAAGACTCGGTGACAGTCCATTGTGAGTGCAAAAATTAGTGCTTGACACAGGAAAGGAATCTATTTTCTAGTACCCAGATAACATTTGACAAAAAATATAAAGTAAACAACTAAAATTCACAGATTACCTGAGGATCAATGAAGTTACTGGTGGTTATTGACCCAATTAAGGATCTGGTCAGCCCTTGGAGATTATGATGCTCAATTGTAACAGTACCACCAGGTTGGATTGAAGCCTGAAAATGGAACATTCATATTCAATCAATGTTAAATGCCATAGATGGTGTACATAATTTATGAATATTCCCAAAATTTACATCTTTTGAGTGATGAACAACATGTTTCAAAGAATATAAAGATATGTTACCAGGGTGGGACAACCTTGACGTCCTGGTACGAAACTCCACTATGTGCTCACTTCTGCATTCTGTTGCTCAAGTTCTTTAAGCTTTATTTCAACTATGATTCCCCCATCGTTCTTTTTATCTGGTCGCGGGTTCACTCAATATTAGAAAACAAAGCAAGCGAGTTTGTACTCCTCAGAGCTAGCTTTCCTGCTTCTATGTTAAACACATGACCTTGTCGAAGCTGCGAAACAAACAACCACAATTATCAAAATTAACAACAAGCATTCAAAATTGGAGCAACTGATATTCATATTTATGGTTCTTGTAATGGTTTTGTTTTAATGAAGCATCCTAGGGGTTATAAGTTACAAAACGATACCTATGTGACCACATTGAACCCATTTACTTATGAATTCAAGGATATTGATTATATAACGAAGACAATAAACGAAGTTCCAAATGATTTATGCATAAACGACCAATTTCTAAATTGTCTAGTCATTAATGATAAGAAATGTCTAATATACAGGGTATGACAGGTTTAGCAATGATTATTTATAAGCTTGTGAAGGTGAGGTTCTTCTGTAATTCCGTTGATAAGTGGTTTCGAAGCTCAGATGTATACATTAGGGTTGAAGTCGTGGAAAACAATATCACAAAATCATCATACAAAACTATCCTAATTCCCAAAATAAAAATGGATAAGCACAAAAAAGAATATATCAAAGACAAAATATTAATTAAAATCCTAATAAAGAATCACTTGTACTTATTAAGCATCTTCTTAGGCTTCTTGATACATATATCCGTTATTGGAGTTGCACAAAAACTGCAGGTGTTTGATTCGATTTTTTGACAAAAAAATAAAAAGATATGTTTATATTCTAATGTCAATTAACCCAGATAAATGAATCGGAATATTTCAGCTATACAAACCTAATATCCATTAACCCAAATCAGAGAGAATCATACCTGGGAGTAGGTTTATACTTGAGATTATATTACAGCTAAAATTATTGTTTCTCAAATAGAGGTAAGCCATCTTCTTACTCATTCATTCTTCTCATCTGCGAAAGAAAATAGATTGAAATAATTTCACATACAATTATTTTCAATCTAAAAATAGATTAATGAAAATAGCAGAGGATCAGGAGGAGGACTTACATAAAGAATGAAGCAGTAACAATAAGACTGATTGTAAGCATAAGAGCAGCTAAAGTTGGAAACAAAGTAACTGAAACTGGATTTGAGATTGATTTTACTGATCCTGCCTTCAAATTCAAAATAAAAAATCAGGTTCCAAATCAAAACCCTAGAAACTCATACAAATTCATATTTTAATGTAATTATTCATAAGGTTTCATAAACTTACCATTTTTAGTGATTGCAGAGAAAAACCCTAAAAATCTTTAATTTCTCTTCTTCTTCTTCTCTTTGAAAAATCTGAGGAAACGGTTTCCTGAATCTAATAACTAATTCAGAGAGATAAATATATGCTAATGAATAAACAATTACCTTGACAACAGGGACGAGCTAATCTGGATCATGAAGTTTCAAAAGAACCAAACTTCTCCTTTTGTTTCACCTCAAATCAGTACTTATGAGCTCTTATTGCCGACATTAGTTCCAATTGATGGATATATGTAAAACAACCAACAAAACTAAATTAGACCTTGCCTTGCAAGAAAGAAAAAAAAAATGCAACGAACGTGCAAAACCATGAAATTCTAATGCTTTATAGATAGTCGACGTACCCAGAAAACTCTACGAAAAAAGTTTGTGAATTTTAAATCGGGAATGTAGTATCGAAAAAATCTAAAAATGTTAAAACAATACAAAATTCTATTTAAAATACAAAGTTCTTGTCTAAATTCTTTTTTTTTACTTTATTCTATATCATGAGATCCACATATTTCCTTGTATATAGGAGCCTTAGATTTATTTTTTAAAATAAAATATATGATTTGTCTAAATTTATTTAAGAATACACTAAGTAAAATAGACAGTTTAAATTTGTGAATTTTAATTTGGGAATACAGTGTTGAAAATATCTAAAAATATTAAAATAATACCAAATCCTGTTTATATTAAATAAGTATAGTCATTTAATTAAGGAATATATAGTCTTACATAATTCATTAAATTCTTTTTTTTTACCTATTTTTACTAATTAATCTCATTTCTAACAATATTAAAGAATATTGCATAAATAGCATGCCTCAAATTGTTAATTTTTATTTTTATATAGGATAAAATATTTTTTATTCCGTAAAAAATAAATATAGAATTTAGTTATTTACTTGTTTTACCTATTTATTCCCAAAATTATAAATTAAAATAAAAAATAAATAAAAATATTTTATTTAGTTACTCAAATTATGGATACTTTCTAACTAAATTCTCAAACAAATTCGACGGGTCATTTAAAAAATATGTGTAAACATGGTGTAAGAATAATAAACCAAATATCAACCAATCAGGACAGAGGGTTTCGTCGACCCACTAACGCATAAGAGGGTGGTCGCTACCATTTAATGCGGAGCCTAGGATAAAGCAGATTAAATAAAATTTCAAAGGCCATAAAATGTAAGGGGGATAAGTTGTTTTTCAGCCAGTCAGAGGTCGGGGTTTCGTTGACCAACCAATGGGAAGGGAGGTGTGTGCAACTCTCAACGTGAAGTGAGGGATGAATTGGAATGTTTAGGTTATTGGTTAATTAAATAACACGCTCCAGCATTACAAAGCATGACAAAGTTTTTTCTTATTAGATCTCGACCCTTAACTTGGATATTAAGGAGTCTTATTTTTAGGGAACATGATGACAACGCCTCATGATTCGGTGTTATATAACATGTATACCAGGGTTTAACCCGTGTCGTAAAGGCACTGAAATAAATTTTTGTCGAAATGTATCTCCCAACTTATATATCATTAATTTTGTAAAACAATTTAGCCCTTTGTATTTGTAGTCACAAAAGTTAGATATCTCGAGTCCTTGTGTAACAAAGAATTCAGTATGCTTGAATTAATTTTAATATTTTGTAAAATTAAGTAAACAACAATGTACATAATCAAACAAAGAAATTAACAAACTATATGTTAACCCTCGATAACAAACTACATGTCAACCCTCGATATTTTATTGACCTCAGTTGCAGACGTTTCTTCCCTTCAATATTCTAACATCTTAAAGTAATAAAAAATATTAAAATTGAATCTCACGCACTACTCAATAGATGGGAAAGACGATACTATCTATTTCTTAAAATACTATTGATGTGTTGAATATTGAATTTGTATATCCCTGTAGAACTCTTTATATAGTCAGCATAGATACTCCGCTGATTGTTATTTTTCTTATATAATTTTTGAGTTTCAACGCTCTAAGGTGATAACGTACTCACTAACATTAAATTTAAAATATAAGAGGTTAGATTGCAGAATGTTAAATGTTTTCCCTTTTTGCACAATCAACAAAGATCCATTTTATTGATAAGACTAGGGTATCACCCGTGCCTGGTCGATATAGACTATTTCACAGGGTCGTTTACTAGGTTTTCTAACATTGTGGAATGTTGGTTTACAGTTGCCAATGTAGATGATGCATGTTTAAAGGGTCCTCATATATTAAAACTATTTTTTAACCATGCTCACTGTTACTGATCATATTCGACCGTGGTAATGCTAATATTATCATCTACACTTCGGCCTACAATTCGAATCCTAGTAGAAATTCAATGAACATTGTGAGGTTCATAGGATATTGTGCAGAGGTCGATGAAATACCGTATGGTTATGAGTTCGTACCCACTTGTACAAATGCAAACTTTATATCCACCAAGAATCTTTCATTGTTGTTGTATTTTAGGCCTTACTACCCGCCTAATAAAAAGAATTTGATAGTTTTAATTACAAATC
This sequence comes from Papaver californicum, assembly GCA_023531435.1. NCBI lineage: Eukaryota > Viridiplantae > Streptophyta > Magnoliopsida > Ranunculales > Papaveraceae > Papaver > Papaver californicum. The sequence continues at coordinate 4,942,266 of JAJJMC010030994.1, forward strand.
TACAATACCTTCTTCTAATTTACTTTTTCTTTTTTGATTCTAAGATAAAATTTTATCAGAAAATAGATGATTCAAATACATAAGATTTATCCTCTAAGACCTTTGCAAGTATAAAGGTTGGAGGATGCTACCACCAATATTTAGTGACCATATACTTTCTAGCATGCTTTGCCAACATATTTGTAGGCTTATTACAATTTCTTGGAATATGTCTACATATCCAACTTCTAAAATTTTGTAAATAAAAAATAAGGTCTTGAACAATAATATGGTTTTCTCGAAATAACTCCTTAGAATCTCCATTAGTCGTTGCCATTACATTCTTTGAGTCCGATTCAAAGATAACATTCTCTAGGTTTAATGATATAGCCCATAGGAATCCTTCCAAGACTGCACGACACTCTGCTTCTTCCGCATTCAAATAGCCATTTCTGTAGATATACCGTGAGAAGTGATGATCGCCTGCAAAATCACCTTCTTCTGATTTACCTTATTTTGTTCAGTTCCTCTTTCAACCGAATTCAACATGAACCGTTTCACTCACCTTAATTTGATTTTATAAAATCATTTTTTTAACATGATTTCACATGTTTATTTGCATTTTTTCTATCAAAATATAATTGTAGTGTTTCTTTGGTTTTCTCATTTTTCACTGTTGCATCCAACCCAAACATTTCATTTCTTTAATCACTGAATGCAGGGCGGAGGCAGCCAGGAAAAGTGGGTGTAACTATCCCACTTGCCCGTTGAAACTTCAGTACAACCCATAGTTTAGCTGCAAACGATAATGAATAGTATAAAAAAATGAAAACAAAAACAACGTTTAAGTATAATAAGTTTCCAGCATCACCACTAAAATTGTACCAATTACAGAAAAATAGGAAGTGAATGTATGAAGTGTTGATGCGAAAAATAATATATAACTCGGATTCTCTAGAATAACAGATTCTGAATTAGAAATTTCAGGGATACAATATTCTTATTTTAGATAGGAACATTAGTAAATTTCGAATGCTAAAAAAATGTAGAACATTTTTTTAAGTAGAGTAAAAACAATGTAGTCGGTAAGCACAGTGAAGGCGGGCATCACAATGGAGTCCAGTTTGGAGCCGGTATCCAGGCTTCAGCACCGCTAAGCACAGTGGAGCTGGACTCGTTCGAACCCCTTTTTGTCATTTTGAATGGCGTCTCATATTCGTCTTCAGGGTCTGACTCAACCTTGGGAGCTGAGTAAAGGAATGCAGTACGATGTTCTTATACTCCAATAGTCAGACAGCACATCCAGACCCAGATCAGATGACCAATAAAAAATCATCATGTTGAAGTTATCATTTGAAGAAAATAGGTTACATTTTTCTCCCTAAATTGGTCTTTAAACAAAGCTATCAAGCCATAAAACCCCTAATTTGAAAATAGGAAACTGACAACAAAATCAACTCCTCGCAAATTTTCATACACTAAACTTCCAAATATCTGCAAGAAAGAAGACTTAAACAGAATCAATTTTAACTTAATGGTTATGTATTGAATATTTTCCCCTGCACTACTGTATTGCACAACATAACAACATCAATACCTAAATCCTGGTTTACCAAATTTATTCAAGACACAACACACAGCACAGCAGCTCAGAGTTATTTCAAATTTTTAATGTAGAGATTTTGTGTTAATCTTGTCAACTGATTTAGGGTACTAAAATTTCATTTAGAAGGTATTTGATAAACCTAAAAGAAACACAATGAAGTAAAGAAAGAAAGAAAATACCTCCAAAGATCGAGTTTCTTGTTCAAGTCTTTTAAGTTCAGCAAGAATCCTATGTTTCCCTCTAGTATCACCTGTCAATACAGACCCAGCCTGGTGGTTCTCACTATCCATATCCGTACCTTTTCTCTCCATCTCCATCTCCATACCTTCTTCTCTCTAATATCTCTAACAACTTCTTTTTCCTTTAGTATGAAATCATAATAAAAAACATTGTCTTCTCTATATCTCTTTACAACAACTAAAACACCATCAAGCATGTCAGACTTGAAATTATAATGACCACAAAGTCCCTTTATATCCTCAAGTCTTTAGTCCTTGAGGACCTTGAGAGTTTCTTCTACAGTTTCAAGCACACTGTCTTGTCCAAATCAAGTGCCTCAGCATAAAAGACACAAAATGACGAAAATAATATTTTAACCATGAATTTATAAAGTTTTGCCATTATTGAATCAACATCAATTTTAGATGTTCAGATCCTAAACATGTTTTCGGGATGTGGGCAATAGGGCTCTTCATTTCAATACTCAATTGGAGTTTAGACTCCAATAGTAATTTATAAAAATTTGTAGAATTGCATTTTAGTAGTCGACAATTGAAAATAAGATTGGCAAGGAATTAGGGGAGGGTAAAATTTGTGTTACTGAAATATCTACAACCCACACGTCAACAGAGTTTCGATAGTGAGATCAGGAAAAAAGCTTCCCATCATGAGTACTAAGGTCATCTAATTTGGACCACCCTATATCAACAACATCGTGACACTTTATAGGCTCCCATGAGAAAATATAGGGTTCAAGAAAAAACAGAAAATGTGTCATGTAGTGTACTTTTGAGACATAATATTACAGGATACATGATAGGCGTCCCCATACCTTCAGTTCATCGTCCAGTCTACAAAATAGGGTACACCTGTCAGGGTGGAAAGTCAAAGAGCGTATCCTAGAAGCCTGGGAAGGAGCAAATGAATTAGTTTTTGGACAGGAAGCAAAGTAACTAATACATTTTGTACACTAAGTATGCAGAATTGCAGAAACATATCCTAGTTAGAAGCCTTTATGCCTGAAGCAGGCATGCAGGCATAGATTTCTAGAACAACAGGTTGTTGTACAGTGATACCTAATATATTGGTCGGCCGCCATATCCTATGTTAAAAATCACTTATGCAAGTCTAGGAGTTCTAGACATATATATATATATGGTGTTGCACAATGGTGCTTATCAGAAAATCATGTACACTTTTAGGATCTAGCCATCTAATGAGGTCAAGAGGAAGCTAAAAGCATGACATTCTACATTATACTCGAGCTACGTGTCAACTAATTCTAGAAAGGCCAGTCTCCATTGGATAACCAGCTCCAGAAGTCAATACCATCAGTGACTCAGTATATTATTTTACTTTCAACATCAGAATAGAATATCAAATGCTCCAGTGTCTAGGGAAGCAATACTGATCAGTTAAGACTCGTAAAATAATAAAAATAACATATAACCTGACTCTAGAAATAGTAAACCAACCACCAGTCAAGATAACTGAGTATGCTCGACCTAACTGCTAATGTATGTGTTTGCTTACAGACTCATGGGTATACAGCCAAGGTACATTTTGTAACACAAAAAAAAGTAAAAAACACAACTTGGAAGGATAGTGAACATTACCTCAGATCGATGGTTCACGATTTCATGTTCTTCTGTGCTTACAGGCTCGGTGCATTCTCTACATTCAAACAGAACATGTCAGGTAAAACTCTCTGAATGGATCTGAAAACACTACCCCATGTAACATGTTGATAACCAAGCAAGCAACAAAGGTCGTGATGCCGAGATATGACCGCAAAACCAAATTGAAAAATGCTTATCTGCAAAAAGATTTGGAAACAGCAAGATTCCATAACCACTTCATATCAAATAAGCATTTTTAAATTTGGTATCAGTCCAACAGACAGAATACAAAGGCTATATGAACACTGAAAGTAACTGAAGTAATTGATCTACAACTAAGCTAATACTGGAAAACAATCTAGAGAACTTACAGATAACTCATGTATGGTCCGTAAAATCTAAGCTACTGCCTGATAAGCATTTGCACAGAAAAGAAAAATACAATTACATTTTCCTGAAGATATTAGGGCACACCATCAGATGTTGTCCCCGTGTCAGGTACCAATGCATCAAGGTCTGCTCACAAAACAACACAACGAAATGAGTCACAGGATCTTAGCCTATATAAAGACATCAAAAACTAAAAGAAGTCATACTGATCATGTCTTGTAAATCGTTATGCACAGACAAACGAGAGGAAGTCATTGCAAAGGATACATCACCTAGCTACAAAATTTGCAAATAAGATATACACCAAAATGAGACAGACAAAATAGCTCAAATGTCTGTAACCCTAGCCCCCAAAAAATTGTTTATCCCGCTAACAAAGAATTCGCACAAATTAAACAAAACCCAGATCCAATCAAGTAAATCAAATAAAACTCTGACAACCAATTCACAGAAACACTCTTGGTTAACCTAATCTTTCAATATGACCAAAGTAAATGTTGTGTTAAGACTTAAAATCGATGTTTTCAGTTTAACCTAGGAACACATCGCTTTCAGCTTTCGGTCTAACTTCGAAACAAATATCTTTCAGTTTCAATGGTCATTCAGGCAGTAGACAAATGTTTTGTTCAATCAACAAAAATATATGAACAAATTCATTACGGAATGTATCATTTGATGTGCAAATAATTGATCCATCAAAGAAGTCTTCCCAACCCTACAAATCACAATCAAAACCCATAAAAGACTATATAGTAGAGTTTCTACCCCTGTCAACAACCTGTTAGCCGATCCAACAAACAACTGACCTGAATCATTCCATTGAAGCTATTGTGAGACAGCTATAAGCGAAGAAAAAAAAATGATTTATTGGAGAACCGAGAGACACATGATAATCTACCATTTTCTTACCAAAAGAATAACATCTGGTTGTTGAGCAATTACCAATATTCAAAACAAATACAGAACACAAATACAGAACTTTTGCAATTTACCACTATTCAAAACCTTTACAACTTCATCTACCACCAAGATCTATGACCCGTAACCAATAAGAGGTCCCTAACTCCTCATACTGTCTTAGAGAAGCAAGATTTCAATTTGAAAAAAATTCAAACATCCAGAACTTTATAGCAATATCAGAAAAGTTAATAGGATGCTACAACAATCAAATATTACAATATCATGCGATTTGTGGCGATATCATAAAAAATCCAGATGGGGATAAACAACAATATACCTATTGTCAAAAATCAAGAGATGTGAGGCAAAGCTTTGACAATTGCTCAAGAATCTCCATTTTTCCCCCAAATTGCACACAAACCAAAAGAAAAAATTAGAAAAAAGTTGAATAGAATCCAATCTTTTTATTTTGCTTACACAAACCTAAAATTTTAAGACTAGACTATCTGGTCTAATAGAAAACACTCTTGTTTTATAAGCATACATAAGAGATTACAAAACACAACAAAGTTGATTGCAGAATGGGAGCAAAAACAGATTTGTCATATAATCCTTTTTTATTATTCTTTAACCCTTCTCCAACGCCTTATCTTGACAATGCTTGAAAAATCATTTTACCATTTCTCTAGTATGCCCTAAATCACAAAACAAAACCTCAATAATGGACAACAGTGGAAGCAATTGGATTCCTTGTTTCCACTCTCTCCATTCAGATGGAGCAAACCAGAGTGCACCATCATTCATATTAGCCCCTACTACAATTACTCTGTTCTTTATTAAATTTTCTTCTTTTACATGCCACCATGTCTGTGTTGCTTGAATCTCTAATGCAACTAAAGTTGATCCCACAACAGCTAAATCAACATCACCATAGCTCAACCCATTAAAGCGGCTGAATAGTAATCATTAACCGCTTCAATGTATCTCTTTGATTCTTTTCGTATCCAAAATCAGTCAATCCTCCAACCCATGAATATAGCTTCCACAAATCAATTTCTCAACGCTAATATTGAGAATTTGATTCTTTACCCAAATTCATAATTGCAGCCATTAAGTAATGAGAAGTTAATACAGTCTAAAATTTAAACTCAAATGGTTTCGCATGTATGATTCCGAATAAGGTTTACAGGGTCCGCTATAATGCAAATGAAGTTTGAACTGAAGTGTAGCAACAATACCACCACAAAAGAAGGTTCATAAAAAAAATTCTTAGATGATTTGCAGTACATAATGATTGCAAGTTGCATAAAAGTTGTTGGAAGAACTACTTGAAGAAATGCATCCTACGATAAATCAATGAAAATTATCACCCACACCATTTCACTCAAATCTTGCAAGAAATTGACCTTCTGAGAAAGTAACTATTAATGCCAGCAGATAGGTACAATTTGCATCCTCAAAATATAACCTTGCAGACCAAAAGACTTATCCACAACTATTTCCCTTTAAGCATCTCAGCTACTGAACATCTGGAATCCTTATAAGAGGGTTCAATAAAACATTGATCAAATGGAAGCTTTTTCTGCTGTTGTTGCAGTCAACCAGATAGTCTAGTCTTAAAATTGGTAATTTTAACTTCCTGCTGAAAGGGAATTAACATCTCAAACTTAAGGGCTCAAAAACAGCACTTAAGTCGCAATGAACTAAAAACTTAAAATATCATGCGACTACTTCTACCTTGGTCTTGTGATCTGAAAGTGAATGTTGTAATCCAACTGATTGTGACCTTCAGAATCCAACTCTGCACTCTGTAGGATGGTGTTCAATATACTCACTCAGTCATGCTGCAATTCAGTTGCATTGTAAAGTTATTCTACTTCTTGGAGGTCAGCATCTTCCTAGATTTTATAGCTTGTAGAATGAGTTTCTTAAACTTGATATCTTGTTCATGGAGCTACTCTTGAAGAAATACTGTTGGAATTTTTGAATGTTGTGGAAGAATACATTTTGTCCTTCAGTAATTACTATACATTCCTGGTTTTTAAGTAGCTTTTAACATGCCAGTTACTTGCTTCTCTTTCAGCTTTTTCGAGTATTTTTGTCCTTCGGCAATTGCACACACTTGTCATCAAAAAAAAAAAAATCGAATTAGACAGCTTATCATTGAGATGAACGCATGGAAGTTTAGAAAAGACAGCACAATCGGAAAGGAATTACCTCCATAGGCAAGTATGCAGGCCTTGCATCACTGCCAGCTTGAAGGCATGGCCAATGTGGAACCTTCGACCAAATACCGTACTTCTGTTGAAAGTACCGAATTACAGACTCATTTGTGTCATCCCCAATAGGAAACCTGATGCGTGAAAAGATAAAAGAAGGTTTATTAAGTACAAAGATACATCAGTGGAGTATGCCCTTTTCAGTTGAGTATGCCTTTTAGATTTCATTCTCATCTTTGGATGCAACATCTCATTTTCATCCCACCCGCTGCACCAAGGGCCACGACAGAAAGGATCCATTGACAGGTTAATGGTTTTGGAACTGGTGGAGGTGCTGATGTGTATGGAAGGTGGAACTGAATTGCATCTTCGAACAGGTGGTGATGCAGGTTGGAGAGAGGGGCTGATGCTGTGGACTGACTGGTGGCGGTGGAACTCGAACTGCAACAGTAGACACAACAGAAGACCTCCGATCAGAGTTTCCAAATGTAAAAAACGCACGACTAAAAACTAAACCATTAATACATATTAAAGCTGTAAAGTGATAAGTTTGCATCTTTTGTTCTTGTACAACCATAGATGTAGCAGCAGGTCTAATTTGCATAACCTATGAATCTGACGTTTTGCCAACAAAAGTTACATGATCCCAATTCCAACCATCTGAGGATTATAATGAGTAGCTAGTGTGAAAAAGGACTCTTTCTTAGGTCTAGTTTTGGGTACAGAGGGCCATAGGTTCGAATCCTGTCACCTTGACTGTAGATCCTCTCCTTTCAGTCGAGTTCCCAAAGTAGGCTAGATGTGAAGCCGTTGGCTATACGTATGTGTAAGCAGCCATCATCTCGAGAAAGGTTGTCCTTTCTCATATTCTATAATTCCGATCTATATCGTAACGATTTTAGGGCGGGAGATGCGCGATCATCTTCTTTTTCAGACCGTGTTGAATTATTTAAGCAAATAGGTTCCTTTTACGATTCTAAGCCAGGCAGAACCTCTCATCTTAGAAGAGTCTTTCGGTCTTTGGGCTAGGGTGGCCACAATTTGCCTGACCAACCCCGGGGAAACTCCGAATACGGGCCTAGATCGTTTGTACAGACAGACTTTGGGTGCTAAGATCCAAAGTCGAGAGGGAAACAGCCATAATTGTACGCTAAGGTCCCCAAGCAATCACTTTCTTAGGGAAGAGAAAGTCCGGGTTCTGTCCAGAAAGTCTGGTGGACTTCCCTATTGACTAGCTTTAGGAACTCTGAATCGTGGGCTTCAACCGGGAAGACTCTCGCCCGTGGTCACACCTGTGTCGGTACAGTCGCCCCGGGATGAAGGGACTCACTTGCTTAGAGTGAGGGACTTCCCGAATGACCGTACCGGGGAATTCTACCGTACTCCGTGCAGCTATTGCTGTTGATCCTGCAGACCAAAGGTTCAGGCCAGATTGTAGGAAGTGGGGCTGCCTAGTCCCCGTTCGATTGGTGACTCCTATTCATTGGAGAGCTTCCTAGTAGCCTATGGATTTGAGGTCCCTGAAGTTGAGTAAAGTCGTAGTCGTGCCAATAGGAAATATGATTCCAGTATTGATTCCCATTAATTTAATATGTAATTATTTTAGGCATTTAGTTAGGAAGAATAGGCAAAATGTTAATGAATCACTGAATAACTCCTCCTTTCATTCAGTTCATTTGTTGGAAGGGAAATGGATTCGTTCAGTTCATTTGTTGGAAGGGAAATGGACGATCTGCAAGATCTGTTAGTCTATTTGATCTCTCTCCCTTCCTAGTGCGAAAGCCGCCGATGTCTCATTTGCTTGCTAGGTCTCAGAAATAGATGTGTAAACAGCGGATCCGTCGATAGAGGGGAAGACAGAGGTATGAGCTAGCTAATGTGTCTCTAAAGGGCTTGCTCAAGTAAAGAACAAACTTCTTTGGGCGGATGGGAGCCGTCGTACAGAAGGGCGATCAGATATCCATGTTAGCTGGAAGAGTTTAGTCCATGCTTGGTTCAAATCCATGCTTGGTCTTATGCCGAAGCAAGAACTTGTTGTCCTCATTCTTTTTATTTCAAATTCAATGAATTCGTTTATCGAAACAAAACTCGAGTGCATCTTTTTTCTTATCCATATTATATTACATACAGGCACTCCAACTTCTCGTTACAAGCAAGTACTTCGCTATGATTGGCTCCGCCATCTGAATCAGCGGCTGTTGACACTGAAGATGGTGGATGATATGGGATATGGGCGTAAACGCTGGGTGGTTCAAGCGCCCTCCGCCCTCTTTCTCTATCGCTCCACTCGAGCCTTTCGTCTCTTGTTTTCGCTTGTGGACCAACCTCAGGAGAGTAGATTTAATCTGTATTGATCGAAAGAAATGTCTTGCAAAGAAAATTTGAATTTCCGGATCTCGCTGCATGCCTCCTGTAAGGATAAACTTGCGGAAGATTCATTCGTGTCTCAGACGAGCAGGTATCGTTCATCGTTCAGTCTGGAGCATGTGCTGTGATTTTGCTACGACATAGGCCTACTTTCTCTACACAAGTCTCAGTCCGGGTCCTAAGACAAAGATTCGTTTACGAGGTGGAGTCGATCATCTAAGGTTTACGAATAGGCTTCGAACTGGATTCACAGCCGCCGAGGCACCTCCTCTGACAAATGCGGTGGGGGAACCTCCTCTCACGAATGCGGCGGGGGAACCTCCTCTGACGAATGCGGCGGGGGCACCAAATGTTTCACCAGAAAAAGCAAAAAAAAATATCTTACTTATGGGGCAGAAAGATTCGATTAAGTTTAGGGAAAGGAAAGCAAACAAAGAAAGCCAATCGGAAATGATTTTATCACTACGCGAATCAAAAATAAAAGTCGGAACGAGAATCACCGTCAGGGCCAGTATATTGATAAAGATTCGTTTTTTCCAAAATCAAAAGAGCGATCGGGTTGCAAAAATAAAGGATTTCTAACCATTATAAATTGGATTAAAAAATGGAGGAACCGTTGATTAGCCTATCTGTATCCGAGGTGTCTAGTCTTTTATTACTATATACCTTGTTTTGACTGTATCGCACTATGTATCATTTGTGAACCCAAGAAATCTGGAGGAAATTATGCAGGACCTGTTTAGCTCGGAATTGCCCTGACTTACCCGATAGCTGAACTGCTTTGAAACGATCTAATGGCAAAAAATGACGGAAGTGGGCTCTCGAGATGGACTGTTCTGCGTATGCTATCGACTCTGCCTGCAGGAGGGGGGTTACCAGATTACCTTCTACTACCGTCGGGATGAGGTGGACCACCGAGATGCACTGCCCCGCCAAGCGGATGACTGAAAAATAAGGGGCAAAGGGATTGATTGAGAAAGATCTCTTGTTCGTATTATAAGATCGTGATTGGATCCGCATATGTTTGGTAAAAAGAAGAATCTTCTCCTTTCCTTTGATAATAATCAAAAAAGAAAAGTGTTCAATTGGAACATGAAAACGTGAGAACAAGCATAAGTGGAATGCTTGTTGGAAAGAAATCTCTCGATTGATGACTCGAACGACTACCTGCCCACCCTGACTTAATTGAGAAGCAGCCGACTTGGCGGGAAGAAAGAAATGCTTCTTTTTTTTATGTATTAATTCCATTCTCGATCCCCCAAGAGTCATTGGTTCAAATCCAATAGTAGGTAAGGTCGCTAATGACTTGCTTTGGAAGAGAAAGAAGCTTCCAATTCGAGGACTTTCATCGTAGTATAATTCTAATACAAGCTTCCATTTCCCGATAAAGGTATTAGCAGGGGAAGCCCACTCCGGGGCTTCTCGCTAGAGTAACAAAGTGAGAAATTCAAACAGTTTTAGAATAAAAGGAGTAGGTAGCCTGCTTATATTATAGATTAATAAATAAAGTATAGCCTATAACAAAACAAACATAAAACGCTACTGCGGCTGTCTGCTGCTGTGTATTGAAGTCAGAGAAGTAAAAAAGCCTCTGTCTAAAAGTGCTTTTCGGTATCTATTTATGGGCACAAACTGGAAAAGCGGAAAAGGTAAATGTTTCTTGTCCCCACTGCTCTCTAAATTCTGCAGAAGAAGCTAAAGAAGAGGAGCAATTCGCCCTTACTCAACCGAAAAAAAGAATCTGTCTTCAGTGATTCTTTCTTTAAAGCGAAAGCGCAGATCGAGGCTTGTCGAATATAAGGGACTCGGCTTCCCCTGCCTTATTAAGGACTTCCCAACTTACCTAGCGGAAGAAAAGGGCAAGGACCTAAAAATATAAATATGTCTAGGTCACTTCCACCAACAACTAAAGCTATTTCTTACTGGTGTGGATTCTCCACAAGTACTAGTTACCTTTTGTATTCTGAAACATTTGTTGCTGCTGAAACTTTTGTTGTTGGTGGTGGTGGTGTACTGGTGTTGCTTTTGTTGAATAAACATAAGATTTTGCCATTTCAGATCTCGCTTCCTTGCAATGTTGGAGACTCGGTGGTGCTGTTGTGTTGCGATTGCACGCGCATATGGAACTCACTGGTGGTGTTGTGGTAGTGCAGACGCAGGACGTGAATGGTTTTGGAATTGGTAGCTAGCCATAAGATCCCATCCAACTTCAACGCCCTCAGTCACAGAACCAAATTGGTCGACCTTGCAGAAAAGCCAATGCAACCATAAGATGCCAATGTTAATTAACTTGGGATTTTGGTTCGCTTCTCAAAGCAACTGTTGACATATTGGCTAAAGAGTAGGGCAGAGGAAAATGGAAAATGCACTATACTTCCAAATGAAACCATATGATGCCTATGTTGATTAACTTGAGATTTTGGTTCGCTTCTCAACACCATATGATGCCAATGATGGATCCATAATCTGCAACAAACGTAACAAAACTACGAACAAACAAAACTTGTATGCTTTAATACCCAAAATTTAAACTCAACCATCTTATAAGAAAAAACATCATACCTTAACATGTAACACAGCATCAACCATAATACTGACATTATCTTTAGAAATAATATCAGACTGATCCGACATCCGAATTGCTTCTTCTTTAACCGAATAAACATATGCAATTTGATCGAAAAATGGAACCAATAAATGAATTACAGAAGTTGGGATTTTATCCTGACCAAACATATCCTTCTATAAATTAGTTTTATTTCTGGTTTACAATTGGTTTAAGATAGCATGGTGTATAAAAGAAAATCACAAAGTTAACCCCAGCAACTGAAAATCACAAAGTTAAAACAAAAAACTAAAAGGAAAACAAAATAGAAAAGAAATCAATTGAGAAGAATAGTTACCTAGAATCATAGGTTTCTTGTCTACTCCAGCAATGACTTTGAAGGGCCATAGCATGATATCACTTTGAACAAAGCTATCGTCAATATTTCTACCACTTCACGTTTGACATCTACAACACAGAAAACAGATTCAGAAAAAAATCTCGAAATGCTAAATCTAATAGTATAGGGTCATGATATTATAACTGGATCCCCTTGGCATAACTCAAGCATAACATAACTGGACAAATCAACTGGACATATCTACACTTGGACTATCAAAACAAAAAACATAACTCACAAATCAACTCATATTGTTTTAATCTAACTAATCCACCATACAATCAAAGAATCAAGACAATAGAAAGTAGAAACATAATGCAAAATCTAGGAACTTATGACACTAAATAGTTTCAAAATGTGAGATATACAATACTGAATAATAATGCAAATAACCAAAAACATGAAATTTAGATATCAAAGTTGTCAAAATGTCAAAAAGCTTACCGAAAACGGTGTTAGTAGGATTCATAGCAACCTGATCTTTAGCAGCACCACCAATCAAATGCGGAGTATCAGATCCTAACATTAGACTCATGATTTATGACACGATCAAGTTCACAAATTTGTGTTCACAAAAAAATAAAAACCAGAAATTACCACTTTGTAAACCAAGGGATGAGCAATTCATAATTATTACAGAAGAAAGGAAATATTAACAAAATCAGAATTGTGAGAGTGATAGATGAAGTAAATGAGTTTAACAGATTAATCAAGCAATCTAAGGTCATCGGATGCTTACTTTCGTATCTCTGCTGAAGAGCTTTCAAACCCTCAGTTTAGTGGGAGCCAATATCAGTACAATGTGCTTGACGCTTTTCCTTATCAAGGACTCTGAGAACGGCAAGTCCACCACCTGAACATACAGGGTTGCCACCAAATGCGTTGAACTGGATTTTTTGAGCCATTACACTTGCTATTTCTGGTGTTGTCACAACCGCTCCTAATGCTAAACCATTTTCTATACCATATCACAATTCATAAAGCAGATTACTCAAAATGCATGATTGATTGATTTTTGGTTACATGAATATAGACTTGTTCAAATCAAACAATGTAAGGATCTGAATCTTCACGCACCAAAAAGTATGTGAGAGTGGTGGTGGTGACCTTGGCCATAGTAACAATGTCAGGAATGACACCTTGTGTCTCAAAACCCCAGTAACGGCTTCCAGTAAGGCCAAATCCTCTTTGTACTTCATCCGTTATACACACCCCACCTGCCTTATGTACCACGTCATATACTTGCTTTAAGTATCCACCTCACCTGCCTTATGTGAATTTGATACCTATTGTTTTATATAACGGTGTAAGTAATGTATTAGTGTGTATCGAAAATACTGACACATATAAAAATTAGTAGATAATACTAACTAAATGATCTAATGTACGTCTCACTCAGCTGCACACCTTTGCAATGACGGTAGGAAAGTGCTCCAAGTTGTAGATAGTGTGAAGTGACTCTCTTTCCGGCGTTGTTGCTATATTACAGGAAATTAGTCGTTGTTACTATGTTAACAAACAGTTAAGTCGTCGTTAGTATGTTATCAAACAATTAGTCGCCGTATGTGTTTTATTTTATGCATGACGTGTAGAGTGATGCATGATTGCAAACGTACTTATTTTCAGCTAGGTGCAAACCAAAACGTACGAAAAATATATATGTGATCATTTCGTAAATACCAACCAATTGCCAAATTATAATGTGCGATCTGACTAATATTTTAAGTTTCTCTCTAAGTGTCTCTATCAAGATGAAACCAAAATGGTATTGCCACTAAAGTCTATACAAAGGAAAAATGGGTACCTGAGAAAACCTCACCTTTCTAGACCAAAAATTCCTGAGTAGATTGAAACCCAAGTTCAGCACCCTGCGGTAGAAAAAATTTCATAATCTGAAAAATAACAAAATACAGACAACCCATAAATTTCAACCATGAGATTATTGTAATCAATTAGGCCATCTTCCCAAATGTATACTTTCAGTTAAATACAACAAATAAAATTGAAGAAAATGATAGAACCCTACATGAAGCAATGGAAAAAGAAAGGGTTTTCCGAAAAATTGTTACCTCAGAGTAGTTTGATTGATCGGTGGCATACGATTAAGAGAACAGAGAAAGAAGATTGAGCGCAAGTCGGAAAAGGGAGTGAACCGGAGGGAACTGGGTCGATCTGAAATGGCGAAGCATCCGAAGCATAACTGCACACTCAGGCCTCCTAAACCCGTTAGTAGTAGAAGCAAGTGAACCTCCTCTGGAAGTAGGTCTATTAGAAAGGATGTTAAACCCTCTGACTCAAGTTGAGATAAAGAATACAATTCCCTTTATTCGCGAAAGCATGAGTTCGGTAAACGAGTCCCTTTGGCGGTAACTGGACCACCTGTAGAGGAAGTTTAAAACAGAGTAGCGTAAAACAAGAATTGGAAGTTCCGATCACCCAATCGGAGAGCCCAGGCAGTCACTCGCCCAAACGATTAAACCATTACGTATATCACTCAATCCCCGCTGGGCGATGAAAAATAAAAAAAAAAAGCACGAGCTTTTGTTCTTTGCCCTTCTTTTCATTCTAAAGTTAACCAACTTCTTTAAAAATTGTTTTTGCTTACCATCCAAGCCTCCCATATAGCTTATAATTTCCGAGCACTTGGAAGCCGACGAGGCCGGGTAATCTTAAGATCTTAGAGCCTTTTAGTGGCCTTCTGCACGAGAACTACCTTTTCAGTAACGAATTAGCTCGACCATAGGTAGGGACTCACTCGACCATAGGAGAGGGAGAGGCTCAAAGAGACTCGAGCGTATGCGAGAGGGATGAAGTCACTCGACTGAAAGGAGAGGCCATTTATGGACTCGACCAGCGGGAGAGGGAAATACCATTTCAATTTTTTCGGTTGAGTAAGGGCGAATTGCTCCTCTTCTTTAGCTTCTTCTGTAATAACGATAGTTAATAGCTCTAACGATTGCTTTTGAAGATAGTAATTCTATTGGGTTCAAGGTGACAGGATTCGAACCTATGGCCCTCTGTACCCAAAACAGATGCGCTGACCAGACTGCGCTACACCTCGTCTCTCACCCTGCAGGAACTTGAGGAAATCCGTCTCGCCTGCTGCTTAGAAGTGGATTTGAACCACTGGTCAGAGGAGAGCGGGATCCTGCTGGCTCGAACGGAGCACACCACACCATACATACTATTAAAAAGAATCTAGATGTCGCGCTTGTTGAAGAAAATAGAGATTGACCCGACTGGCCCAGCCTCTCGATAGTTGTTGGTGTCTCGACCAGACCAGTAACCAGTGAGAGAGGAGCTTGTGGTGATAGTGGAGGTGATAGTTCTAGTGTTTTGAAAAGGACGCCTAGAAAGAGGACGGGATTGACGCTACATCTGCTTTTACGCTAAGCTACGAGAGGAGGAGAGTCAAAGGTCTAAAGCACGTGAAGTATTGGTCTACGGAAGTCCTTAATAAGGCAGGGGAAGCCGAGTCCCTTATATTCGACAAGCCTCGATCTGCGCTTTCGCTTTAAGTATGTCCTTGGATTTAAGTTTTTCCTCTCTGCAATCTATCTCTCATTTCCAATTTTATTTCTGATTTTCTTTTGCTCAAAAGTGGGGAATTAGGGTTTCTAAATTCACATCTCCTTCCGGATGTGAGCGAGAGAATCAATTATTTAGTTTTATGGAAGATAGGTTTGTTCTTTTCAGTCGGTCAAATTTCTCCGTTTTGATTTTGAGATGGGAAGAAGAGAAGACATAATGCATTCTTTGCTCAATTGAAGCGTGTGTATTCATGGGGAGGAAGTAGATGGGGAGGAAAACCATTCCCTGACTTTTGATATGGCCAGGCGTGTGAAATGTTGTGTTTCATCGGGGAATCCAACCATTCTATGCTCTTTCTAATAATATCCTTTAAAAACTTTTAATCCTACCGTTTTTTATCCATCCTTAAAGATAGATCCTATAATTCTAATCATTATTTATCATCATTTTAAATTCTATCTCATTCTTTATCATCATTTTAAATTCTTTATCATCATTTTAAATTCTATCTCAACTGCTTTTTATATTTCCCAAGACAAAATTACAGCCATCACTTATAATCCAAATTTGTTTTATTTATACTTTTAAAATCTGGACCGTTTTTTGTTCCCCTTAACTTTCCAAGATAAAATCCAGACGACCACTTATAACTGTGTTATATTTTATATTCTTGATTAGTTTAGTTATTACGTACATATATTAGGGTAATGTCATTATTGGACTTGGGCTCACCATCTTACAGTTGTATTAGGTCTTTATATACATATGTAGATAATGATTTCCATAATTTTCCCATTTGAGTTCACTCTGTCTTCCGCCATGGTTTATTTGTCTCTCGCTTAGAGAAAATGAGATAAAAAAATATGATTCTAGTTTTGTTAAAACTAAAAGCGATTATTATAATTTTTATACACAAGCTTCTCCTATTTATGAAAATAATGAGTTTTTTCAATTATATTTAAAATAACTAGTTATTATATGTGTGTATGAAAGTATTTTTCAGATTTGTTTACATAGTGTACAAATTTGTACACCTTCATGCTATTTCGGATATATATGGACTGTTATGTGTGTATGAAAGTAGTTTTTCTTGGATTTTTTAGGTAGTGTACTTATTTGTACACCAGCATGCTATTTCAAGGATGTATGGTCTGATTTGTGGGTATATATGTTGTTTATCTTAGATTTGTTTAGGTAGTGTACATACTTGTACACCTGCATGTTATTTCAGGGATGTATGGACTGACTTGTGGGTGTGTATGTTGGGTTATGTTGTATTTCACTATATGTGTAGATGTTTGTACACCAGTATGGTAGATCATGGATAATTAGCCTGATTTGTGGGTGTAGATGTTAGGTGTTGTTGTGTTTCAGTACTTGGGTAGATGTTTGTACACCAGCATGCTAGATAATGGATGTATGTACTTGATTTGTGGGTGTGAATTTTAGGTTTTGTTGTGTTTCAGTACTTGTGTAGATGTTTGATAATGGATGTATGTACTTGATTTGTGGGTGTAGATGTTAGGTTTTATTGTGCTTCAGTACTTGTGTAGATGTTTATAGACCAGCATGCTAGATAATGGTTGTGTGTACTTGATTTTTGGGTGTAGATATTAGGTTTTGTTGTGTTTCAGTACGTGTGCAGATGTTTGTACACCAGCATGCTAGATAATGGATGTATATACTTGATTTGTGGGTGTAGATGTTAGGTTTTGTTGTGTTTCAATACATGCGTACATATTTGTACACCAGCATGCTATACCATGGATGTATGGTCTGATTTGTGGGTGTAGATGTTAGGTTTTGTTGTGTTTTAGTACTTGTGTAGATGTTTGTACACAACATGCTAGATAATGGATGTATATACTTGATTTGTGGGTGTAAATGTTAGGTTTTGTTGTATTTTAGTACATGTGTACATATTTGTACACCTTCATGTTAGACCATGGATGTATAGCCTGATTTGTGGGTGTAAATGTTAGGTTTTTTTGGATTTCAGCACTTGTGTACATGTTTGTACACCAGCATGCTAGACCATGGATGTATGACCTGATTTTTTGGTGTAGATATTAGGTTTTGTTGGATTTCAGCACATGTGTAGATATTTGTATACCAATGTGCTTTTTGGTTATTATTTTCATTTTTGCATCTTTCGTAGATAAAGGGAAAAACTATAGATCCAGTTTCAATGGCCTCAGAGAGTTTGTTAATACTCATTTTGAGAGGGATGAGGAAGAAAGAAAGAAAGATCCAGAAAAATTATGGTTCACTGAATTGCAACTAGAAAAGCAAAAGGGAAGCCCATTTCGGAATGTGATACAGGTTATTTTTATAAATAAGAAATTGAATAATATAAGAAGAAGAGAGAAGATTGGTGGAAGAGTCCATAATCAATCTTGAAGATTGTGAATCAATACTGTCATGATCATAGTAAGGAACATTATTTTGTTTTTGGTGATAAGAAGAAGAAACAAGTGAAAGTAAAAAGCACAACTGAAGAGTTATCTTTCATTTCTGGAATTGAGATGGTAGCATCAGAACCTGGAGAAGGACAAGATGTAAAAACAAATGCTGAAAAAAATATGGTTCAGTGACAAATAGATTAAAAATGGAGAAAAATGGTCAGTTGGGGAAAGTGGAAGTCGAAGAAGCAATCTTAAAAATAATGAGGGAGAAACCAAAACAGAAAAAAGCATATTGAAAGAAATGTTGAAGATTTGGTCAAGTTATTTGGTTTGTACTTAAGCATCACGGTATTTTTCACTTAAGAAAATGGAAGCATGTTGAGTAAGAAACAATATGAACGCTACTTTGAATTAGAATGAAGAGAACTTGCTGGCCAAGTCTTATACACTCTTATTTAATGAAGAACATAAAAGATCATATCCAAACACCATTGGTTGTTAATGGTTGTGTGATATATCTTTTGGTAAGTTTAAATATACTTATGTGCACAATATTATACACTTATTTTGAATGTGCACCATTATGTACACTTATATTAAATGTGCACCATTATGTACATTGTACACCATTAAGTTGTTCCTTGGCTTTTTTTTTTACATTTCTAACTTTTTAAGTTTTTGTTAATGCAGTATTGGTTTGCTAAAGATAACAGAGTATGACGCCCAATAATAAAGAAGTAATGCCAATGATGGTGAGGTGGATAATAAGTAAAATCAGTAATACCATTGAAAAGGATGTGAACGAGGCAATGAACAAGGTATGACAGTGAAAAATTCTCTTAGAATTGGTATTCATATTAAATGTGCACATCAATGATCACCAGTAATTCAGGTGAATTGGATTGTACACTAGTTTTATCATATGTACACTGTTGTTCACAAGATTAAGTGTTTTAAAATTTGATTAATTTTGGCATGTGTGGATGTTTTTATATGTTACCAGATTGGGTAGAAAATTATCTAGCTAGAGAGAAAATCATTTTGGATTATTATCAAAAGAATAGGAAAGCTAACAGCCCAAAAACACTGAAAGAGAATCTTTTCAAATATAAAATGCAAAGAGAAGAACTGCAAGAAGAGCTTACTGAATTAAAGAGTAGGTATGACAGGCTTGTTGGTTTCATTGAAGAAGTAAGTAAAAAAATTCACAACATGGATCCCAGCAATATGGAAAAACTTGAGTTAAATATAATATGCATGGGTTCTTTGACAAACATCTTTGCATTTACAAGGAAATTATAAAAGAAGGCTGGTGGGGATATTGAGGATGAGAATGATGATGATAGGGATAAGGATGAGGAGGAAACAGAAAGTGAGGATGGGGATAACAATGATGAGAAAGCAGAGAATGACGATGGGAATAATAAGGAAAGTGAGGATGAGGATGATGATGATGGGGATGAGGAGGATGAAAATGATAATAAGAAGGACAAGGATGTGAATGATCCAAGGTATGTATATTTTATGACTTGGTTTAAACTTCTTTGGATACTAAAGGTGTACAAGTTTGTACACTTCCTTTAGACTTGGTGTACCAGTATGTACATTGTTATTTACTATATCACCATTGCGCATTCAAAAAATAATCTTAAATTTACATTTTTCAGCAAGGATGGGGAGGATGAACTGACTGATGCAACAGGTAATGAATCTGAGAAATCAGTTCAGCCTGAAATTGAAGATCCAAGATGTGGTATATTTGACATTTATAAAACTTTTTTGGATATTAAAGATGCACCAGTCTGTTCACTTCCTTTAGACTTTGTGTACCAGTATGTACATTGGTATTTACTCTATCACCACGTGCGCATTCATAAACTCATTTTAAATTTACATTTTTCAGCAAGGATGGAGAGGATGAACTGACTGATGCAAGAGGTAATGAATCTGAGAAATCAGTTCAACTTAAAACTGAAGATCTAAGGTATGGTATATTTGACATTTATAAAACTTCTTTGGATATCAAAGGTGCACCAGTCTGTACACATATTTTAGACTTGGTGTACCAATATGTACACTAGTATTTCCTCTATCACCAATTCTGCATTTTAATTTTGATATCAATTTATATTTTGCAGCAATTCTTTATCCAAGACAAATGAAAGTCCTGAAGATATAGAAGAACATGATGCAACCATGACAATTTATGAAGAAGAGAAAAAAGAAAAAGAGAAACAACAAGAACAATAGAGGAGAAAGATGAAGAGAAACAACTAGAACAAGAGAAGAAATTGGCTATTGATACCTTGGATGTTCTTATTACTAGCTTGGATGCTGAAATATTGCATGTTAAAACCTCAGTTGATGCTACTACTTCCACCTTGAATGGTGTTACTGCTATCTTTGAAGTTGCTACCTTAGATGGTGTTGCTGCTATCTTGAATGATGGTCCTACTATCTTGGATGCTGGTATTACAACCTTTGATAAGGAAGTGAAGGAATCTGAAATTTCAAATGAGAAAATTGATGAAATATTGGCATATTTTTCGCATGATGTGTGCAAGAAGCTTGATGTTGGTGGTGGTAATACCACCTAAAATGAAGCAAATGGTGTCATATTTAATCCTTGAATGTCCAAGCTAGTCATTGGGATTGAGTCAAGAAGAGAACCAAGGAAAATCGTCGTTTCAAACTTCATTGTTTAACAAAGACGTTCATTCTAAGATCATAGAAGAAACGTTGCAGTTCATCCACCAAAATCATAGTGAATTTTCCAACATCCAATAAGATGTATCTCACAAGAAATAAAAAAAAAAGAATGAATGAAGGAGAAATGTTGAAGATGAAAGCAACTGGCAAATTGTCTAAAACACCTGTTGGAAAGAGACCCCCAAAACCGAAGTTGGATCCCAACTTTACCACTGGTAAACCTAAAACTAGAGGCAAATGTAAGAAGAAAATTGATACATAAAAGTTAGAAGATGACGAATTAGTGGTATAAAGACATAATAAAAAATAAAATACTTACTTTCCTAATAATCTATTGGGCCAAATCCGTGAATCCGAAATCTACAAGTTGGTGGAAGCAGGACCAAAGAAAAAAAGAATCCAAAAATTCTTTGACTATGCACATAAACTGTAAGTTCACAAAACTCTACCTTACACATCATCAATTTTGTTTTAACTTCTAACTGACAAAAGTGTGTGTACAAACTAGTACACCACTTATAAGGGTTGTGTACAATCTTGTGCACATGTGAGAAAAATGTTTAGAATCTTGTTTTATCTTAACTTTCAACTAAGAAAGTAAGTGTACAAACTAGTACACCTTTTATAAAAGGTTGTGTACAATTTTGTGCACATGTGACATTCTGGTGCACCTGCATGTAATATTTTCTTATGATTATGCAGATCTGTAGCTTGGGAAGTATCAAAAGAAGCAGATCCTGAGGCAAAGAAAGAAGTTCTAAATGAACTGATGTTCAATAAAGAACTAGACCAAGAGGTATTGTGGTTCTACACATATCGACCAAGATGTGCAATTTTCAGAGATTCTATGAAACCACCAGATGCTCAGAAGTATTTGAACTGTGATTTCATGAGTCCATCAACATAGGTAAATATCTAAATTACATAATGCAACTTTAACATAATTTAGTACGTATTAATCTAATTCAATGGGTAAAATACTTAAACTGTGAATACAATTTTGATTGGAGTACTATGTGCGAAATAATCTTGATGAAAAGATAAAAGAACTTGTGGTTGATTTCTTAAAAGAAATGCCAATGAATCTGGATTTTCTTGTAGTACCAATGAACCATTCTGCAACTGGACAGGAAGCTAACATGGGAAAACACTGGTCGTTATTGGTTTTTGACTTTGGAGCACTTGAGTGGAAATGGTATAACTCCTTTCATTTTGATTCAACATCTATGTTGGATGGAAATGACACCTATCTTGCAAATGCAAAGAACATGGCAACAACAATGCAAAGTCAAATTGATAAGAAGAGAGTTGAATTTGTGGAATACCCAATATATGCATTTGAGGTGAACATCATGGATTTCCCAAAACAAGGGACAAACCCATACTGCCTAATCTACACATGTTACTTCATGAAGAGAGTTATCAAGAAAAACTAGTTTATTCAAAGAAATGAGGAGATTTCCAGAGACATATGCCATCATATGAAATACAAAATGGTATCAAAAATGCCGATACCATTCATTACTGTCAATGTGTGGGATATTGTAGATGATAAAAATCATCAAGATTACCATGAGAGTAACAATCTACCAAGAAACAAGAGAAAGAATTTGCTTTAGACTTGCTTAAACTTCAGGGAGAATTTGTTTGTAACTTACTTCTGTTTCTGCTGACAACTTTATTTTTAATTTATTCCATGTTTAATGATTTTGTTACTAAAACCTTGAATTAGAACTTAACTATTGTTACTTTTGTTCTTAAAATATTATTGATTATCCATGTGTGTTAGAATGTAGATGGTTTGCAGGTGTTAAACTAGCAGGGTATATTGAAAAAATGAACCATATTATGTTCATTTTTTACAGGTGTACCTTGTTCATTTTTTTGCAGGTGTGCCAAAATATACAAATGTACTGAAGGTGTATATAGTTATGTACAAAAGCATTTTTTTTTTACAGGTGTACCTTGTTCATTTTTTTGCAGGTATACCAAAATGTACACAGGTACTGAAGTTTATAATGATAAGTTGTACAAAAATGTACATAAGCATTAAAACTAGATTATTTAAAAGAAATAACATAGTATCATCATCAAAATATAAAAAAGAAAGTGTAGATATTGTACAATTACTAACAACATGTTAAAAATTAATCTATTCTTACGTTAAGTTTGTGTTCATTTGTTTGATTTGACTTAACTTCATATTGATATTGTGAACCCTGGACCATGTGAACACAGATCCCTAAAACCCTAAACCCCTGAAACCCTAAAACTTGAACCCTTGAACCCTGAAACCCTTAACCCTTAAACCCTTAACCCTTGAAAAAATGAACATAAATGTACACATGTACTAACTGGGGATAAAGATGAAGGTTTACATAGTTGTGCATAACTACTGAAAGTAGGTTAAAAAGTTAAGGTGTACAAAAATTGACACACATTATTGACAGGTTATAAAATAAAAAATCCAGACCTGGATAACCAAAATTTACAAAAATAATCAAACCATTAAAACTAGATTCCTTAAAAGAAATAACATAGTATCATAATAAAAAAAAATAAAGAGTAAAGTGTACATAGTGTTGCACAAGTACTAACATATTATAAAAGAAATATCCATACCTACAAATTTGCAGAAGTATCATCCATTGTAACTAGCTAAAAGAAAAAAACATAGTTCATCAAAAATAAAAAAGAAAGAATGGTATTAAATGATAGTTCAACAAGGAAGGGGGGAAAGTAGCTCTGTTGTGATAGCCAAGGTGAAGCACTTTGTGTGCACATCATAGGTCTTCTTTGCCTTTCCCATGCACTTCGAACGCGCTGAGTTCTTGGTCTTCCAGGTGGAGGCCTAGGTATGGGATGAACGATCATAATCCTCAGGCTTATCATGGTTGGAAATATGGCATATTATTTCTTGATACGAAAGGTTAAACCATTCGATGGTGAAATATGGCTCAACATATTCATAGATGACATCACCCTTAGCTTGAATAGCAGCACAACCATGTGCACACTGAAACCTATTCACTCGCCACCTATGACATGTACACGTCTTTTGCTCCAGATCTACACAGTGTGACCTTGGTGAATGGACTTCATATAATCTATCCCCTGACTCGCTAACATTCCATGTACGACCAATGATGCGTCGGAAAACCGACTTTGTTTGACTTTGTTTTACCGCAAGCGCACAATGTCGAAAGATGTAGACAAGAGAAAATACGGTTCGTTCCCACGAGGAGTTTGGATTAAAATATTTTTTTTAGGTTTTATTTATAAAGAATTAAATTAACTAGTGATTTAAAACTATTTAGTAAAGTTTGAAAACAATAAGAGGAAAACGTTAAGGTTCCGGGAATCCGTTGTAGATTAGGGTTTAATTGCGTTCGTCACATAGGGTTTCGATTTCAAAAAGAATTGTTTGTTCTCAACCTAAAGTAGAATTTCGAAGTACTAAGTATACGGGGCATAAAGAGTCAAAGAATATTCATAAAACAATTTCATACAAGGTTTCAACGAGTCCTTCTACTAATTAAACAATGAACTATACGTGGCATAGAACATGAAAAATCATCGAGACGGTAAAACGTTGAGAGAGAGACAAATTAATGATATTTAGTTCATATAATTGAAAACCCTAGTTTTGAAACACAAATAAAACCATCTCTACAAGTTCATCCTTTCGCCCTAACAAAGAGAATTAGCCCAACATGGCTTTCTCAAAAGCCATACAAATTAATAAAGAAAATAAACACAAACTAACCAGACGTCTTCTCTGTACTGTCCGTGAAGCTTTTGTATCCAGACGTGAAATTGTTCTCCCAAAAGTGTCCGGGAAGGTCTGTATATTATTCTTCTCTTCATCTGCATAAGGCTATATATAGCCACAAGCGAATCCTTTTTCGTGTGAAACTCTATTCTATAGAGTAGCTCACCGACCAACTACAATTTTCCGTGTATAACACGGTTAAGTTCTTTCCTAACTCTCTTCTTTCCAACGAGAAAATCTCGTTATCTTCCGGCAAATTCTGATGACTTCCTAAACAAAGTTGAACTTCTCTTGGACCGCAAGCCTTACAGCAACTACTCTGTCTTCATTCACGTCAAGATCCATCACTACTGCCTACACATTCTTCTACTGTTGACATGAAACCATTGAAACCCATTATCAACTGCACCTTCAAAGACTCGAGTTCATCACCAACACCCATACACTATCGAACTCAACCCATAATTGAACTCAATCAACACCATCTCTCTGCCTTCAGACTTCCATCTCTTGAAAGTAAAACCATCACAGGATCGAGCTCACCATCAATCACTGCCTCAGACTTCCAGGATTTCCTCCATCTCGATCACTACAGCCATACACTCCATTATTGACTCATTGTTGTTGACATAACCCAATCATCACCGAACAACCATTAATATCATCATTTGAACAGACATAAAAGCATCACCCTTCTCAGGCTACACCATCGAGCTACCATTGTCTGCCATGAGCCACCAAACTCTTCCAACTTCACTGCCACTCTCGAGCTCCACATCTCCATCACTGAATTATCTCACAACCACCATTAACTCGTCACTATTTTAGAAACTCCATCAACAGCATCATTTGGTCCACGAATAACAGCCACCATTAATCTCGATGGAATCTCTTCCACTGCTAGACCTCAACAACTTCATCAATACAGCCATCATCAGGTTCATCACCGTGATCAATGATCTCATCAAAGTCTCTGCCATGAAACTCGAGAATCAGATTACAACCCAAGCTTCTCAACAACCTCACTAATCCTACTGCATCATTCTCGATCTTCAAATCCTTTTTCCATAAATCATCATCACAATCATGATCATCACAATCATGATCATCACAGATGACCATCA
>JAJJMC010030994.1:5002560-5070079 GCA_023531435.1 Papaver californicum
TAAACCGAAAGTGATAAATCGGGTAATCATATGTATCAGATTTTATGCAAATGATTTTATAAAATGATTATTAGGATGTTTCTTTATTACTCGATTTCAATCTTTAATTTACATATAAGAGAGTGATTGGTTGTTTATTTGAAGATATTTTTTGTCTAAACAAGTACCATCAATATAAAAGCGAAAGCGAAGACATCCGCAGTGAGTACCATCATTCTGCTGGATCAACTAAAATTTTATTTACTTAAATTGGGACAACCAATCTAAACCCGTGCAAAGCACGGGCAAGACACTAGTCATTATGAAATGGGTAGCATTGTTTGAGGATATGAAAAACACAGTTAAAGCTGGGAAGCAAAAGTGGACTCTCGGAATACACACTCATTATAATACATGAGGTTCACCATCATTAGTTTGAAGAACCAAATATTCTGAATCAAAAAGGAGGAATATATTTTTTCTTGATCAAAGATTATGGGTAGTGAAAAACTATAATGGTAAAATAAGTAGTAAAATACACACCAAGATAATTTTTTAGATAGGGATGCTTATCAAGAGATGTGAATCATGTGATTGTATAAAAACAAATGAAATAAATATCAAAAATAGAGTGAAGATAAAAGGATATAAGATCTATAAACTACTAAGAAGAGATGCAAAGAGTTTTTAGACTTTTACAAGGGGTAGTCAAATGAGAATTTTGTGGATTTTCAGAGATTTTTTATTTGAGAGACTTTTGGAGATTCTCTAGAAATCTAGAGATTTCAAGTGATTTTATGGAAGTGTTTTGGAGAGTATTTGTGATTTACAGAAACTAAATAGTGGATTTTTAGGGAGTTTTTGTGATTTATAGAGACACTAAATGTGATCATAGTGGGTTTATTTTAATCATTTATTTAAAGAAAAATATCAATTGGGGGAGCAATTCAAGAAACAACTTAGGAATTGTTGATAGCCCATGTGAGACTATTATCCAAGACATACAACCTAGTTCTAATCACTATATATAATCACTTGGTGGACCAGTTTGTCCGTTCTTCTTCATCGTGGCACATTCTACTAAGACTACTGAAAATAATACAATATATATTGTCCATGCATGTGTTCGTATAAAATAAATCAAATTCCATGATCACCGGAAAATTTCACATGGTATAACAACCCAAATTTAATTAAAAATCCACGCATTTTAGATTCCTAAGAAAAATTAGTTTTTTTCTAATAACTCGTCTTATATATAGTTAAGCCAGTTATATGTAGTATATTATGGATGATTAGTATGTTAATATAGTTGTAAAAAATAGTTTATTTAAGGAAAATACAACATAGTTTGATGAAAAAAAAAGGTACTTGTAAAAAAAAAAAAAA
The DNA here is from genome assembly GCA_023531435.1 of Papaver californicum. Classification (NCBI taxonomy): domain Eukaryota; kingdom Viridiplantae; phylum Streptophyta; class Magnoliopsida; order Ranunculales; family Papaveraceae; genus Papaver; species Papaver californicum. The sequence continues at coordinate 5,003,929 of JAJJMC010030994.1, forward strand.
TCAACATAAGTTTTAAAGTCTCCCAAAATATCACCTATTTTGGAGAGACTTTTGTCATGCCTATTTTTGCATAAAAGTCTTTCAAAGTCTCTCAAAATTACAAATTCATGAGTTTCAAGTTGATAACCAATAACATGAGCATTTAAAGGACTTTCTAGAAGTCCCTAACCAATAACAAAGAGTTTTTGAGAATTTCAGGAACTTAAATAAAGTCTTTATTCACTAATAAGGGTGTTTAAGAAACTCTTTCAAAGTCTCTAACGACTAACATGAGATTTAAGATCTCTCTAAAACTCCCTATAATTCTCAATCCACTACTCCCTGTTAAGTTTCAACATATACTTTTTAGAAAAGTAATTTATTATTTTATATTTCTTGAAGATGCTTTACGATTCTAACCTCAAAAACAAAAAAATAATTTTGTCATCCAGTTTCAAGCAATTCTTTGTTAGTTAATTTAATAGAGAAAATAACAGAGATAGATAACTAGACACTTAATTTTGTTGCAGTAGAAAAAGAAAAAAAGTAAAGAGTCAGTGAGTGGGAGATATGGCATACGTGCAGGGCTAGGGCATTGCCAATATTAGATGTGGTAAATAAGGGTACAATATGATAAAAAGAGTGAACAAATATATGATATGTATATTATAAGTATAAAATCTGGAACCGAGGTTTCACCGATAATCTCCCTCATATAAAGTTGTATCAGTGTTTCGGTCCCGACCGTGACGGACCGAAATTTCGATATTGACTACATTTAGGGTTGTACATGGTAACACGTTTCTGCGGAAACCGATCCGACCCGATCCGAACCAATTAGAGCGAAAGCGAACCGAACCGTTTAGTAATCGAAGTGTTTTGGTAAAAAAACTTAAAACCCGATAGTAACGGTTTCGGCTTTGGTTTGTGCTCAAAACCGAACCGAACTACCATAGAAAACCGGAAATTAGTGACAGTTGATATAGATTTTAGTATACTTGATAGATTAAATCTACACCTTTCAATCACCCTGATATATAAACTGAGACATAAACCTAATTCATATTTCCTTTTTTCTTCTTCTTCTTCACTTCGACATCCCTAGCAGCAGCCTCACACCTTCTTCTTCTTATTTTCCGGCTGCTCAGTAGAAGACAATTTGTTCCCAATTTCTTCATGCTTCTTCCTGCATCAGTAAAAGGTATGTGAATATGTGATATCTGCAGTTTTTTTAGTATTTATTTCTTCATGTTCACTTTCAGAGCTAACTTCTTCCTGCATCAACCTCTCTGATTGATTTTGCATCCATCTATGTTGTCCCTTCACTTTGATTCAATCATGGAATATTTAGATTCTCAATCAACACCAGTAATAGTAAGTACTTGTACTTAGAATTTAAAAATTAGGGTTAATCTGATATTTGAATAACTCTAATTTGTTGTGGGTTCTCAATCTTAGTTTAATTTTTAGTAATGGTGCATGTTATGTTCTGTCGTGGGTTCTTTTTGGTTTCTTTCTTTTCGGAAAAAAATCATGTAAAGGAAGTAGGTTTAAAGTTTCTAATGCGTGTTCCTGTACGGATAGGTGATACTATTATTAGGTGTTCTTAATCTCTCTTATTTTTTGTACTCATGGATTTTACCATCTTGATTACCAAATTCAGCTTCAGGTATAGTCGAAATCTACTCTACATGATATGACAAAACCAGCAGTATCAGGAAACTGTTCAACAACAAAAGGTTTATTAGTTTCTCTTACTCAAGATATGATAGACTTTCCTTTAGTTTGCTGACCAATATTGTGTTAACCCATAACTAGGTTAGCTAGCCCTCATGTTTCTGAAAGATAATGTATATAATATTTCTGTGTCTGTGTGTAGGTAGTCCTACATTGGAAAAAATTTACTTCAATATACTCTAATCATTTTCCCTTTTAAACCAAGAAATATTTAGTTCAAGTTAGAGTTAGACTCATATAGTCATATATAAGCATTAGGTTTGCAAACTGAGTGGGCTCTTTTTTTGGCTATCTGTATGTTTGATTTGATGTTTGGTTGCTCATGAATCAAAATAAATACCACAATATTAGAGGTACAACTGAAGCTAATAAATACCACAATTTATTAGCTTCTCTAACTAATTGTTCATGTGCTCATTTGTTTGTAGAAATTTTGGACACTCTCTCTAAGTCCAAGTTTATACATATAATAGAGGAGGATGAGGATTAATGAGTACCAAGGACCAAGGAAAGTCATTTCACCAATAAATTCTGTGTTGTGCTGTATTGTTCTGTAGGTTCAGTAGGTTCTGAAAAATGTCTCACTAATTACTACTAATAGACAAGATTTGCAGGATCTGTGTAAATGAAATTTGCTTAAACTGACTCCCTATTCTTATATTAAACTGATTGATTTAGGTTCTCTCTCAGGAGGGATTTACATTTAGGAGATCGACAGATCGTGTCTCTTCAGTCTAGTTCCAACGACTTCTTTGCTTTGCTTAGTTTTCTTTGGGAGTGCCTTCATTGCCACATACAACAAAAATGTATGTAACTCTTTTTGTACTCTCGTGACTTGGCTCTTAAATATATCACTTTATTAGCAGAATGGTTCAGTACTCCAATGTTCAAAATGTGAAATCTGATTATTATCTGCATGATTTCTACTAAAGGAATGGACTAGTAAGAATACTGGTTTTAGCATTTGTTGTATGACTCAAGAGTTATCATGCTATGCATGTAATAGACAGTCAAGTCAACACTAATAAATATTTTACTTAACTGCAATATTGTCATGCTTATCTATCACACACAATCCTTATTGAATCTTATGCCTTGCCATTTGATGAATATCTTTCTGCCTTGTCAATTTGTTTTACTTTTTGCCTCACTGAAGCCCTTATTTGCCATTTAGACCATTGTTTGTCATGTAGGTAGTGTAGGTCCTCTATCTTGATGCTACATAACAGGCCTCAGAATGCATTTGAGGAGTATGCTACTTCAATGAGATTGGATTGTCTTATTTTGTGTAGGATCTGATCATCTAAGGTGCTAAGGTTCGGTGTTGATAGCAGACAGATTACATGAGGAAACACCGTTCTGCTTGTTCTTACAGTCATGTTGTTTGTGTTGTTCATATTTGGGTTAATATGATTGTCTTGTATGTCGCTGTGCAATGTCCTCGTAACCTTATTGCCTTGTTTGAAGACCACTTGACTATTTTACCAGCTGCAGAGGGCCTCATAGAGAAACAGTAGGAGATTCCCTCCTGTATGGGAGTGTTTAGCTCCTCTTCTGCTTTAACTCTGTAATGATAGGACATACTTGATATAGATTATTGGTTAACAACTAAGGGAATGGTATCTCATTGAAGAAAACACACAGTTAAAATCTGCATCTAGTTTTTTTGAATGTTTATGAAGTATGAATGTGAGAATGTGAATGTCTGCAGGAATTTTATGAAGTATGAATGTGAGAATGACTGTTTTTTTTTTTGAGATTTGTACTGTCAATTTTAGGAAACTGACATAAACACTCGGTTAACCGAAACCGTCTGGAACCGGATAGAAACCGAACTGATGATTAATGGTTCGGTTTTGGTTTGAAATCGAACCGAAACCGGCCATGTACAACCCTAACTATATTGTGCCGAACTTCCGACGCGCTAACGGTTTACAAGATCCGAACCAAATGTTAGAGCCGAGTGCCCGACCCCGTAGCCTCTTTCGCTCTCTTCCCTGACGGTAAGAATCTCTACTTTGTCTTTTATACGACGGGATGTTGCTCTCCACTGACAACTCAAATCTAATGAGAGAAGAATTTAACTAGTTTTATTTCTCCCCCAAAATCCTTAAACTTTTGATTTCTTCATCCGCACAAAACCCTAGGAATTTGCCTAGGGTTTATCTTTTGTTATTCATCTGTAAATTTCTAGGGTTTCATAACTTGGATATGAAATGAAGCGCGATTTTGAAGAAATCTCCGACGATGAGTGGGAGAAACACTCATCGTTCAAACCAAGATTCCCGAAGAAAGAATCTTCGTCTCCTCCATTGATTGAATCGTTTTCTTTCCAGTCTAAGAAAAACGAAATCTCGGAAGGAAGTAGTGATGATTTAGTGGAAATTACTAACGACAGTTTGGAGGATGATGATGCAGATGTAGCAGAAGTTCGAACTCAAACTAATAGAGCTCGAAGATTTGTTGTTGATGAAGATAGTGACGAAGATTTTGAAGTTAGATCAAATGAAGAAGATACTAAACCGATTTTCGTAGATGACGACGAGGAGGAGGAAGTAGAAGAGGTTGATGTTGTCGGCAAAGCTTTACAGAAATGTTCCAAAATATCGGCAGTTTTAAAAAAAGAGTTATATGGTTCATCAATATCAGCCTGCGATAGATATTCTGAGGTTGAAACGTCTTCTGTGAGGATTGTTACGCAGGTAAAACTATTACATTTTTCATTCAAATTTAGTTTGCGTTGGTTTTGGGTACTAATTAGGTTTAATTATATCTATACAGGATGATATTAATGCCGCTTGTGCAACTGAAGAATCGGATTTTCAACCCATCCTTAAACCCTACCAACTAGTTGGTGTCAACTTTCTTCTTCTGTTGCATAAGAAGAATATTGCAGGAGGTAGATTTTTTTTGTTTTTGTTTTTTCTTGACATCAATATGTCAAGGGCACCGTTTTTTTTCTCTCATACATCACTTAATTTCCATATCCACAATGCAAAATAAAGGTAACTCTCAGATTCTATGGCATACGAAGCTTTGAAAATGCGTTTATAGTCTGGAGGCTCAATGCTAATGTTCGCTGTTTTATATTAACTCTTGCAATAGAAAGCATGCTAGGGTGATAAGTGTAACTGGAGGCTCAGTGCTAACATGCGAATCATTGTAATGTGTCAGTAGACAGTAGTTTTAAAAATATGATAGAAAGAACTCCAACATGTATAATGTAGTCTATCAAGTCGAGAAATAAAAAATAATGGAAGAGCCCCACACAAGCAGAACCAAATTTCTTCTTGAGAAGATAATTGCCTTTTCAGTTTAGATGGAATGGTTCTCTAAATCAATCCTATTCTTCGTATCCAACACATTGAATTGGTTACACTAGTCAAGACAACTATGCAAGAGTATCCATGTCATTGCAAACCTGTCCTTCTTGTTGTGTTATTTTATAGCTCGTTTTGAATTATTTTTCTGTCGGAACTAAGTCCTAAGAAGATTTAACTAGAGAATCAAGTCATCTCAGGGCCAATTGTACTGCAATTATGAAGGTTTGAAGCCAACAAGTGAGAGACCTTGATTGGCATTTCAAGTACTTTCTTCTGTGTTTGAGCGCTAGCTTTGATTAAACCACTGATGTTGTGAAGTGTTTTATGTAACAGAGCTCTAGCTTTGATTAAACTATCGATGTCGCAACGTGTTTTACGTAACATCAACTTTAATTGTGAGCTTAGCTCATGAAGAATGAAACTCAATATTTTTAAACCTTCACAAGTTCCATTTTCTTCTCTGGTGATTTACTAAAAAACATGTATGAAGGGTGTATCGAGACTATTAAATGTATTTGAACAAGAGGAGAGCAATATCTTTGCACAGAATTTCACTACTAACTCCAGGTCCCATGTTTTGTCTTCTTCATCCGTATTTCTTACTTTCTGATCTTCTCTTGCGCTCTTTCGTTATCTTTTTCACAATTGTCTGTCAATGTTCTGTCATCCATGAACTTGATTCACTACTTTTCTTCGGCTTAAGCTATTTCTTTTTCTATGCATAAAAAGCTGATATCTGGTAACTGTCCTCTGCAATTTATGGTTACATTCTGTGCATAGATTCTTTAAGCCTTCTTTCCTTTTACAATGTGATTTACTTTAACTATTTAAACTTATGAGAAAGTTTGATGGGTTCCTTTCCTGTTTGTTAAACAAAGGGTTAGTAAGTGATATGAGTCAAGGGGTATAGGGGATCGAAGTCTGTGTCGTTAGTTGCATACAGGTGTCACTTATGCGTAACAGGTGTCTATGTAACTATGTTCCTGTTGATTCTTTTATATTATTGTTATTATTTTGTATGTGTTCTTTTTCTTCGTTATTTCAGTTTTCACCCATCTTTAGTTAAAAGGCTAGTTCCACACTTTAACAACCCAGTACTCTGAGTTATAGATTTTCTAATTTCTGGAGAAATTATGAATTAAAATTAGAAGCCTAGGGTCTGTTGCAGAAGACGTAAGATTTATCTTGTGGTGTTGAATATGTATTGCGTATCCTCAGTACTTTTGCATCCTGCAGAATTATTTTTTTGTTCTCGCACAACAACAATTTGTGAGGTGTTGGTCGACCACAGAAAGCACTGCTGCAATATTTAAACTACCACCAACTTATTTGCTGATAAAGTTCATACCTATTGAATCTCTTTTTCACTTCCCATTTTTAATTAATATTGCTGAGAAAGGAGTGCCATCTGACTTAAGGTATGCCTTGAGATGAAACCTGATGTGGGTAAGCCACATTAGGTGAGGAGTTGGCAAGGGGTTAACTATTAGAAAGTGATAAAGAAATAAGATGATAAAAGAAGTATAAAATACTCAAGTATGCACGACCAGGGATGTATAAGTAAAGATGGACAAGTATTCCCTTGGTGCATGTTGGTCCATATGCATCTCAAAATGATGGAACTATAGGCTTTTAAGGATATAAGCATGTATGTACATCCTCTTGATTTTTGGTGCAAAATATGTTTAGTGTACACATTTCTCCATTGTTTTTCATATCTTTTACAGAGCTAGCAGGTAGGCACATGCTCATATTCATTTTTTAATAGTTTTAATTAGTATACTTGGTCAGCTACTGAGTAGTGACCAAAAGTGATTTTGTTCATGGTCTACTGGTTCCATTTTGCAATTTAATTTTAAACACTTAGAAAGCTGATTGCCTGTCTTGAACTATTTGATGGCAAGTTCTAGTAGGCAGTGCTCATGGTTTATTACTTCATTTGCTCAGATATTGGTATAGTTGTTGAAGTTCAATAATCTGGATTGGTTCTTAATCAGTTTTCCTGTTTTATCTTATGCAGCCATCTTGGCAGATGAGATGGGTCTTGGTAAGACCATTCAGGTATGTTGTACAATTTAATACACTTGCACGTTTGAATTATGTGGATTTAAATTTTTTTTTAGATCTATAAGTTTGTTATGATGTTATTATCTGACAGGCTATCACATACTTAACTATGCTGAAATACTTGGACAATGATCCAGGACCCCATTTAATTGTCTGCCCTGCTTCTCTTTTGGAGAACTGGGAAAGAGAGTTAAAAAAGTGGTGCCCGTCATTTTCTGTGTTACAATATCATGGGGCAGGGCGAGCGGTGTATTCAAAGGAGTTGAACTCCTTAGCCAAGGCTGGGTTGCCACCTCCTTTTAATGTTCTATTAGTTTGCTACTCACTGTTTGAGCGTCACAGGTTTGCTCAACTTATCTTCCTTCCATGATCTTGTAATATTTTTTTGATGTGGATGTACATTTTATTGGGCGAAACACTCTTTTGCAGTGCACAGCAGAAAGATGACCGCAAGGTACTGAAGCGCTGGCGCTGGAGCTGTGTGCTAATGGATGAAGCTCATGCTTTAAAGGACAAAAGCAGCTATAGGTGGAAAAACCTAATGGGTGTTGCACAAAATGCAAAACAGCGTCTAATGCTGACAGGGACACCTCTCCAAAATGATTTGCATGTATGTTTCGGAAATGTTATATGATGTGTCTGTATTTTTTCAAAAACCATGAAACTATGGTCAGGACGAGAACTAGATTTTAAAGCATAATAACAGTCTTCTATATATCTACCATTACTTCCTAATTCAGCCGCTGTGAAACAATTATAACGTTTACAGGAACTGTGGTCATTGTTGGAGTTCATGATGCCGGACCTCTTTGCAACTGGAGATGTTGACCTGAAAAAGCTTTTGAATTCCGAAGATAAGGAGTTGATTGCTCGTATAAAGTCCATCCTGGGACCGTTTATTTTGAGACGCATGAAATCTGATGTAATGCAGCAACTTGTCTCGAAGATTCAACAGGTCTGTACAACTTTTTTCAGCAGTTTGTCTCATGTTTCGTAAGGGTCTCATAGTAACCTTCTTTTAGAGATTTGTTGAACTGCCACTTTTTCAGGATATAATTTTTTTTTTTAGGTTCGACATGTGTCTATGGAAAGGAAGCAAGAGGATGCTTATAAAGAAGCAATTGAAGAGTATCGTGCATCCTCTCTTGCTCGGTTGGCCAAGTCGTCAGCGGTTGCCCCAAAGAGTATAACTGAATTTATTCCGCGACGCCAAATATCCAATTACTTTGTCCAACTTCGTAAGGTGCTGATGTCTGAATTGTTTACTATTACAAATGGTCTTGTGTAATGCCCTGAAATCCTTCTGATCTGGCTCCTTCTATATGCTTATTTCAGATAGCAAATCATCCTTTACTGGTGAGACGTATTTACAACGATGAGGATGTTGTTTATCATGCAAGAAAGCTGTACCCAAAAGGTGCATTTGGCTTTGAATGTACCTTGGAAAGGGTTATTGAAGAACTTAAGAGTTACAATGATTTCTCTATTCATCGGGTAATTCTTTGTTTGCTGTTACTTAACCTTCATTTGCATGTTCTTTTCTTAGTTTGATAGCTGACCAGTTCTTTCTGTTGTGAACACGTTTCATGTTGATCCTTAGGTATTTCACTTGTTTTTGTCTTTTTGACTAATTATCTGCCTTGGTCTACAGACTCTAAACACACGTAACCAAATGTGCTTCCCTTTCATATACCTCACTTTGACAATTGGATGCAAACCATTGTCTTCTATCTAGCAAAATAAGATATTCCTTGATTCTGAGTGTATTTTATATTATCTGGACTTCCCTAATTGATCTCAAAGTTGTGGTTTAGTGAACTTCTTAGTTCAGCTGCGGTAAGATGGTTATCTAGAGTTTACATCCTTATTAGATTTTAGAAGATTAATCTGAGCTCAAACTCCAGTCTGGGGTCCAACAAGGATGTAAAATTAGCAAATTTTCATGCATCACTTGGTATATGATGATGATTTCTTATTGTACCAACGGAATCTCTGCAGCTTCTAGTGTCATATTTTGGCTTCGAATCTAAAGGAGCTCTTGAAGATGATCATGTTTTCCTTTCTGCAAAATGTCAGGTAATTCTATTTGATGAATAAAATCTTCTTTTACCTGGAGTTGCTCTTCCTATTTATGAAGTTCCAAGGAATATCTTGTCTTGTGCATTTAGTTGAGAAAATTAAATATTTGTTTGAGAAAGCTAATTTTTTCCATGATAAAAAGAAAAAAAGGAACCATTAAATTAGGATTTCTTTGTGCTTGGTATGTTTTGGAAAAATAACAAGTGGAACCTCCTAATCCGTTTGTTATGTGAGAACAAGAAAAAGAGAGTCGAAGAAAAAATTAATTGGGGAAAAGAGAAAGAAGGGAACTCTTTAACTCCAAATACTCCACGAAAGTGGTTTCTAGGTTTCACTCTGAATGGATTATCATTCAGAGTCCATTTTTAGCAAAACATGGGAACCTGATAGGCTGACTTAGCCTTTCACTGGATAGACTACCCCCTATTCACACCCAACACGGCTCAAAAGCAACAGCGAAAAGGAAACTGCCATTTCTACTTAATCAAGTTTGTTTTTCTATGTTTGTGTTGCAGGCATTAGCTGATCTTCTCCCTTCACTAAAAAGAGATGGGCATAGAGTTTTGATTTTTAGCCAATGGACATCAATGCTTGATATTTTAGAGTGGACTTTGGATGTAATTGGTGTTACATATCGGCGCCTTGATGGAAGGTATTATTGTACTTCTGTATGCTAAATATTACAGATACCTGTGATAACTGTTTTGGGGGGTATTGGTATATCCCTGATACTTACTTACGTGTGGTTTATCTTTTGATGTCACAATCCTTACAATTGCAAATTCATGAGTGTGCATCTTGCATGGTCTTTGAGTGTTTATTCCTAAGTAGCTGCGAGAATCACTAATGTATTGTCTGCTGTTTGTCTTATAATCATTCAACTTCATAATGAAATCACCATCAACATTCTTTAAGCGTGTCCAATGAGCAAGTGCACCTGAATAGGAGAAGGTTACTTTTGATCCCCAAGCATGTTTAATGAACAAGTGCACCTGAAGTGGAAATGGTTAAGCTAGATGATTATTAATTTATTATGAAAATGACTCACATGAATTAGAGCTTTCTATTTCATTCCAGGAAGAGTTGTAGCACTGGTCTGTAAATGTTGGTAACCTGTGTCTGACTGAGACGTTGCGTTTACTGTATATATGAACAAGAACTATTGTTGTACGTAGTCTTGAACTTTCTCTTTATGGCAGTACTCAGGTTACAGAAAGGCAAAATATAGTCGACACGTTCAATAATGACACATCAGTATTTGCTTGTTTGTTATCTACACGTGCTGGAGGCCAAGGCTTGAACTTAACAGGAGCAGACACTGTAGTGATACATGACATGGATTTCAACCCACAGATGGACCGACAAGCCGAAGATCGCTGCCATCGTATTGGGCAAACAAAACCTGTCACCATAATTAGGTATGCTTCTTTTGAACTGTTAACACGTACTGTTGTAATGTATGGGCTTGCTGTGTTGCTGCATTTTTTCCCTGCTTGATCCATAAACTTCTTATTTGTTGAAAGGGATGTAAGGTTATTCAGAGTAATTTCTTTAGAATATTTAGAAAACAATAATATCATGATAACAATAGAGATCCAACTGAAGATGCAGATCTATGTAACTCCTTACTATGGAAAAATGTTAGATACACTAATATAGCATGAAGCACTTTCCTAATCAAACATGTATATGTAGCTTCTACATAAAATTTTAACGTTTGCATCTCAAGAATTTTTACAATTTTAGCTGCAACTGAATTTTTTTTATAGGCTTGTCACAAAGGGAACAGTAGATGAGAACATATATGAGATTGCAAAGAGGAAACTGGTACTTGATGCTGCAGTGCTCGAGTCTGACATTGAAGTGGATGATGAAACTGATATGCCTGAGAAGACTATGGGAGAGATATTATCCGCACTGTTGCTGGGCTAACGGAGAAGTAAGATATTTTTTTATCTAAAGATGATAAAGGCTATGTGATTATACTACGTTACTTGTTCATCATGGTGGTTCAAACTAAACCTAGGTTAGGAAAAGCCAATTCTCTATCGCAAAAATGTAACAACTTTCAGTGCAACTGAGTTATGAGATTATATACATAAACGAAGCAAGAAAGATGGTTTTCTTTCTTCTGACAGCAAACTGGGTAAGCTGTCCAGGAAGGAAAGACAATCCTCCAATGCTGCAAGGTCATTCGGACATAGAAAGATTAAAAGGTAACTGTTGAAGTATTTTTGTAAGTACAGTTACGAAATTACTGATATTATATCATTCAGAAAACTTTGTATTGTTGTATGGTAGGTACTGATAAAAGACATTAGGGGTTTAAGCTTGATTTTCCACTGTGGTATATAGATTTATGCGTGCCAGGTAATGTGTAACTTTAAGTACAGTTGTATTCAATACATACAAGATGGAAGCCGTGTATAAGTTACATGCTTTCACTAATTTAGTTGCCATTGGTGATTAATTTTGAAAAAAAATGCTGATGACTTAACATTGCAATTTGCTATCCTTGTATATATGGGGCCTTGCTGTCTTTGTACTATGTTAATGCGCTTTTAATTTTATCGCCCAAAGATGCAGTGTTTTACCGTCAAGTCATCAACCAAAATCAAGCCACCGTACTTAGTTTGTTGAGATCTGCGGAGTTTTACAAGCCACAGTACTTAGCTTGTTGAGATCGGTGAAGTTTTGCAGCTGATGTAGATATGTGCAGTTGTCACACAAATAGTGCCCTGGGTGGCTAAATGGGTTCTTTTACAGATTTTCTTGGATTATTTTTTCCTTTATTGACCAAAAAAGTATGTACCTGGTGTACTTGCACGTACAAAACCCAAAAGACGTATGCCAGACATAATATGGAGTGCTTGCAATACCAAGGCAACTGAGGAGTTCTTGCACTGTTTCATCAGATTTGTCACACTTAGGCCAAGTCCTATGTACCTTTCAAATGACCGAACTTGATCTAAAACATTCGCTATGTACCTCTCAAACCATCAAAATGATCTCTCAAGTAATTTCGTTTGAGCAGATGCACATCGTGACAAAGTCTTGGTCGAGTGATAAAGATATGGCCGATAAAGATATGGCCGCCAGAGACAAAGCCACAACTTTCCGCCTATAAATTCACCATTTTCAAATCTAGTTTTTATACCAAAATTTTTACCATTTTTTTCTAATTTCTCTACTTTTTCTACTTTCTACTTTAAATTATTAGAACGTTAGTGGAAGACTACAATTACGTTCTCTATTTTAGAGATTAAAATGGCTGTCAGAGTTCGTGCTTCAAAATATACTCAAGAAGAGGATTTAACTCTTTGTACATCATATGTTTCTCATAGCAGAAGAAATGTTCTTATTGGTCAACTCATGTCGCACACGTCTTTTTGACAGAACATTTTTACTATGTTCAATGTAGAAATGGGGAACCCAAGAAACCGAGATGCTAATGGGTTGTCTGCTCGTTTTCAATCAATTTGTCGTTCAGTCACGTGATTCCATGCTCAGGTAAAGGTAATTGATCGAGAAAGATTTAACGGTGTAACTGATGATGAAGTGATCCAATTAGCTCTAGATGTATGGCAGGAAACTGACAGATATCCTTTTCTGCACGAAGCTTGTTTCAATATCCTTAGATATCTTCCCAAATTCAACCCTTTTATGTAATGATGTAGTTTCCTTTAATCTTATGTAGTTTGCTCTAAGAAAAGACGTTGTTAAAATTTAATTGAATGTGAAATAAAATTAGTAGTTGTTTTTAGATTAATTCTGACTACATAAATACTTAATTGGGCCCATTGTGACAGTAATTTCTTTTTTACTCTACATGATTTTGGTGTTTTTAGATGTAAAATGAGAAGGAGATGTGAAATTGTGAAGAGAGAAGTCGGTCGTGGACGACGACCACTATGTCGAGCGATATAGTTTTTATCGCTAGCGATCAACACTATGTCGCTCGACATAGTTCCCATCGTCCAGAGCATATCCCATAGTGGCGCACCCTGTTTGTCTAGTCACCTGGCTAGACAAACTAACCCATTTGAGAGGGTGCATAGGATCTGGCCTTATCATGTTAAAACTAGGAGTAGGATTATCTAAGAAGATGAAATTCTATGAGAATCTAACACATATGTCAATGATTGATCTTCTGGTAGTCCTTCCAGTATCCTTCCTTTCTCTAACTTGTTAAGGGTTGGCTATTTTTACCACCTGAGATTTGTGCGACACTACGACGAGACAAAATAATGTTATTTCCTTATCTTTTACGACGTGTTTGGTTGACGGGAAAGTAATGACAACCCTAAGATTGTGATTCCTAAATTGTTAATCCCAAGTATCCATGATAACTTTCTTTTGCCTGGCTAATTTTGGGCCTACCCATTTGATTTCAGGCCTATCCAATTTTGTGTCCCACTATATGAATAGATAAAGTGTGTCTAAAATAGGGTGAAACTACTAAATTATCCTCTATTAAAATTTACTATTACAACCTAAAAGTAAAACCAATTACTAAAACTAATTACTCTAACCTATTTTCCATTTTAAATTGTAACAACCAGTTTTTTTTTTCTTCTTCTCCTTTCTTCTCCATTTCAAACTAAAACATCGTTGATAATTGATGATTCAAAAAACGATTCATCATTTGATTTTTCTATATAATGATTCAGAAAACAATCAATCGTTTGATTTTTCTATATAACGAAAATTTCACGACAAGTAAAGAACCCCACTAGAGCAACTCAAACTAGTGGAAGCGATCCAAAAATTGCACAAGCAATTCGAAATAAACAACTGAAGAAGAAAACGATTACAGAGGAAGACAAAGAAACTCTCACACACAAAATGGCTCGAATAAGGTCATTTCCTATCATCTCATTACTCTTAATTAGGTTTAATCGACATGTCCACACTCAAAATTTGAAAATTATGAATTCTGGGTTTTATGTGAAATCCAGAATCGTTCGATGTTCATATTCACATCGAACGATTCCATTGAGAAACGAACAATGTTCATGGCCCCGTCGACCGATTCTGAAGAACGAAAAGACACAAACAATATCGAACCAGAATGGTTTGGTATGGGCATTTGTATTGAACGGTTCTGGTTTCTGAAGAAACTGCCTATTTCTCTGGTTTTTTTTGGTAGAGTCGGTGGATGTGAGTTACCCACATAGATCGAATCTCAATATGTGAAATTCCCATAATCTTTATATATGTGTGGTTATATGGAACAATCCTTAGTAGAGAAAACGCCCAATTTTTTTTTGGTGATTTTTTAACCTAGAATCGGGAGATGTGAACACCTATATAAAACGATTCTTTAGTGTAAATTGCTAGGAATCGTTGCATGTGGATGTATCCTGACAACCGATTTTACTTTTGGATTGTGGTTTATGGTATGTTGTCGTACTCTTTCGGGAAAAGGGAAAGGGAAGGCAAGGGGAAAAGAGATCGAAGAAAAAATATGATTTTGTTTCTCCTCAGAGCTTGGAATCTCGTCGAAAGGACGAAAAGAACTTGGTGGATAACCATCGTAGGATTTCAAAAGGCAAAGCTAAAGGGTTCTCCATCAATGAACCAACTGAAGTGGAGCGCCGAAGAGAAAAAAATCTTCTTCTAATACATAATCTGATAGAGTTCAAAGTGAAGAAGAAAATGATGATGGAGTTAACGAGAGCCATGACGGAAAAATACTAGGAGGTGGAAAACCAGCAACACCACCTCAACAACCACCACAACAACAACAAGGAAGGAAGAAGAAAGGAGGATACTTTCCAAAGCCTGATATGTTGTTAGGTCCTGGCCCAATGAGCCAGTTTATTGGTTATCGGGTGACAAAGGAGTAATGCTATGGGGGTATGTACCAGCACAGTTGGGATGCGAAGATCTACGCAACCAAAATAAGTATCTCAACCTTATGTTATATATCATCTACTTTTATTTAAGGTATCATGCATTTTCTATTTTTTCATGATATGTTATCTAGGATCACACCGATACCGTGCGTCTTCCAAAACACCAATCGTCAGTGAGAAAAATAATTTTATGGACACTAAAATGAGAAGCATCCCAAGTTATCGAGGTCGTCAAACAAACGAGGCTGATGTATGGAGTACATAACTCTGTTGTTGGGTATGACAAACCCTTTGTTTCTGCCTTCCTCGAGAGATATTACGCTGAAATAGATACTTTGCATCTTCCGTTTGGGGAAATGACAATAACCCCAGACGATACACAGTTGATCATGGGTCTTGGCGTATGAGGTAAAGCCATGAGGGGGCCCAACTACGTGAATGAGGTTAGTTGGGAGAACATCTACAAGTTCACTTCGGAGGTGTTTAATTGGGATGCGGACCACACAGAGAGGGAAATGATGGCGGCTAAGAAAAATCAGAGAATATTCCATCTCAAGAACCTGAGGGAGCAGTTCTGTGGAACGAAGGATATTTATCAAAAAGGTCAGCTGACCTAAGACCGTATCAATGCTACCGCCACTGTATATATTCTATATATCTTGGGATCTGTATCTTCCCCGACATTTCCGGTTCTTGGGTAAACGCCAACTATATCCAGTTAGTGGAACCATCGAACAAAGTCCGTGATTACCCTTAGGACAGTGCTTGCCTTTCCTACTTGTTGAACCAGATGATAATGTGTATTAGGGTAGACAAGACCCAAGTTAGAGGGAATGTGGCTCTTGTCCAGGTAATTCAAGGGGTGTAGTTATGGAGCTTTGTTTATCTTACTTTTTTTATGTTCACCTATATTCCTACATTGATGCAAGTGTGGATATACTTTTCCTTCCCAGAGTTTGTGGTAAAAGAGACAGTGTGAGAGGGGATTGCGACGATGCTTATTTTGGAAAACAAATACTCCTTCAACGGTAAGACAAAGATTCAGGAGAGGGATCCTTGATCTGAGGCGGGAACTGGACAACTTGACGACGACGGATGTTATCTTTCACCCTTACAAGGACGAATTTACGAAAGGAAGGATTATTGGGTGCAAGGAACAACGTTACCATGGACCTTTGTTTCACCCCAAAGGATATGTAATGTACAACCCGACAAGAGTGGCGAGGAAATATGGTGTTGTGCAGAAGATCCCTGATGCAATCAAATATTAATTTGACATGACTAAATATAAGTCCCTTGAGAATGATATTGAGTTTTTCACTATCCTTCACCATCATCCGGTGTTTGGGAGAATAGGGCGGCTCACGTACGCAAAACAGGAAGTACTGCGAACTCATAATATTGAAGCCATCCCGAAGTACATGCCGTGGTACCACAACGTTTGTCATACTCGTGTGATACGAATAGACGAGAGGGCATTCATCAAGGACTGGGATAGAGCTCTCGATGTTCTTGTAAATGTCATAGTCTCTTATGGTTTTGTTTAGGGTTTGGCATGGCTTGTAAAATATTTTTGTTGTTTGAAATGAAAAAAGAGAAGACGAATCACATATCTGATCAATCGTGCAAAATCCTGTATGGGAAGAGGAGAACATGTTGAGGTCAATCAGAAGAAAATTGAAGAATACACCACTCTGGAGGATGAACAAGCTGGTGCTATGTGTGGGGAGACGGCTGTGCCGGCGCTACAAAGAAAAGCTAGAGCGTGAAAGGCTGCTCGGGGTGAATCAAGCAGAGGTCAAGTTAAAGATGACCAACATGAAAGTGGCGATAATGATGGCGTTGAACAAGGGCCTGCCAGATGAGGTCGAGGTGGTCGTGGTAGTGGTGAGGGAGGTGATGATATTGAATGAATGTATTCTTGTTTTTTGAACTTATTTCTTTAACTATGGATAATTATGTCTTTAACTTATGTTTTTCATTCGAGTTTAAACATATTACGTTTATTAGTTTATGAAGGAATGCATTTAGTTGGTTTTAAAACTGTTGTATTGGCTAAGATGCGACAAAAAACTATATTTTGGGCCAATTTATTATTGACACCCTGGCAGTTATTTTAGCAAGAACCGTTCGATGTGGACATACCAATCGAATGATTCTGGTTTTTTGGATGAATTGCAAATTTATAATCATTGGATATGACTTTGTATATCAAACGATTCTAAGCAAAATGCCAAACTTTTTTCAGGGTTACAAAATCATTGGATGTATATGTTCATATCAAATGATTCTGGAGCTAAAATGCTAAAGTTTGACAGGGTTTCAGAATCGGTGGATGTATACGTTCATATATAACGATTTTTGGGCCTGAGAAATTGCCAATTTTTTGTTGGTTTTTGAGGATAAAATCATTCGGTGTGGATATCCACATCGAACGATTCTAGCAGAGAAAATGACATTTTTTCTCGTTGTTTTTTAGTCTAGAATCATTCGATGTGGACCTATGTATCGACCTATTTGACAAACCAAGTTTTCTACTTTTTTGATGAACCAAAATCGTTGTATGTGGTTATATATATAAATCTATTCTAGCAAGCTTAGTTTTTAACATTTTTGATTATCCACAATCGTTCGATGTGGACTTATATAAACGATTCTTACAAGCTATTTCGCCCATATTTTGAGTATTTCAGAAAAAACTAGTCGTTGGGACTTCTTCTATATAAGAAGCTCTATCCCAGACCCAATTTTCCCCAAACTTACATTATTTATTCGTTCCCAATTCATCCAGTACTCAAATAGAGCTGGAAAAATGGTATGAGAATTGGAAGAAGATTTGGAGCTCGTCAAGTTGTTTATTCCCGTCTTCCGCAAACGTCTGTACGAAATTTATTCAATGTTTTGGAAGAGAGTTAAAGAATTTTTCTATGAGTGCACCGAGAATCCTAAACATTGTAAATGGGTAGACCTAGCGTTTAGATTCGACTACATCAAAAACAAAATACAAGAGTTCTGTAAAATTAAAAGGATGGTTGCCGAACATCATCAACCAAGTTTCTTCTAGCGAGAAAGTGAGTAATTCGACTTGTTTATCTCTATATCATCGTTTGATGTTCACATTCTAACGTGTAATCGATTTAATTTCATGTCGAGCGATTCCGTAGCCTATGGAAAATACGAAACAGGGAAACAATGTTCATGCACGAGAGGGAATACACCGTGTTGAACAAATGCACTCGGAGGTTCATTAACGATGTATTAATGTGCAAGCTTTAAGAATTCGCGTACTAGATTATGTAATGCAATGCGCTAATTTCCTAAACTATGAATGAAATTTGTCTTTATGAAAGTGTATAAGAATCGTTTCATACAAACACCCACATAGGCCGATTCCTACAATCGGATTTTATTAAAAATATATACACCGATTCTAGCGTTCTTCGTGATTGAAGAACACCAACCCATAATCAGCTTACGTTATCCACCGCTTCTTAATTGATTAATTTACTAAAATAACAATATTTCTCAGATTCTTTCATGTTTTAATGATTGCTTAACACTAATTGATTCACGACTAACACGATTAAAAAAATAATAATTAAATTATTTAATACTAATTAATAATAAAAAATTAGCCATTAATAAAAATAGTTGGATAAAAAAATTTTATATTTATTTTAAAATGTTGTTTTTAACTTTTAATGATAAACCTGAAATAAAATATATAGACCTAAAATTAATCAGATTTTTTTAATCCGCCTAGTATTAGTACGGGTACACATTTTTAGTATGAATCCCCACATCTATATTTGACATTAGACTCTATCCAAAGTATAACAAAGGATGGTGATAAAATAATTATATTTAAATATATATATATCCTTGCAAAAATTAAAGATTATAATGTAATCTGATACTATAAAGGGAACACCTTCGTATGAATATTGAGTGTAGATGGACATTTGGGATGTTTTCATACCCTTGTTTTTTTTTTTGTTTTTGTAAAACATTGTTTAAATAATTGAGGAACAATAGTATAATTTGGTATTCTTTTATAGTTAAAGTCTGATTTACCTCTTTTCTAATTTTTACATAACGTATAACATAAATAGTTTAAGGGTACAAATATAAACTATTCATTTAAATTTAAAACCCCATATTCCGACGTAATTACGTTATATGCCAGATTTTTTGAACTGAGTTTTCAATTTTTCCTTTGCACTTAATTTTATTCTCATCTTTGTTTTTCTCCCACTATGATAGTCCATGATTATAGTATGCTCAAGGGGTTAGCGGATGATTTCGATAAGCGCATCACGGTCGCTTGCGAAGGTACCGTAGATCATGGTTATATTAAGGCCCTATTGTAATAACGTATTTACGTTGTATTTTATTGAAATTTGTTATTTTATTTTTACCTCTGTTTTCTGATGGGTGTCGTAATTGTAATAAATTACTTTAAATATTTCCTATTTATACTAACTAGTAATATAATGGTAGTAAGGATCGTTCCCATAGAAAGCTATGTAATTGAGATGTTATTTAGATTAGAAAAACTATAAGAAAAATTAATACTAAAGGGATTGGTTGATTAATTAAAAATAAAATAAAAATAAAGATGATTAGAGATTCCTTCGTCGTTACCAAACATTAACTCAACTAATATATATATCTATCTTTCTTTAGAATCATTCATAACCAACCATAGAATAACAACTAGATCAGTGATATTACGATGCAGATGAACAAGCTATAGCCTATTTAAAAACGGGTCAACAATCAAGACATGAAACTTTGTCTCACGGTCTTCTGATTTTAGTCAAATTTCATCATTTAGGGCTTCAAACGTGTGTTTTTGCTATTTTAGGAAAGTTTTTGTTTTATTAATAACTTCTTCGTTAGGAGTCCGTTTGGGTCGCCATTTGTGGCAAGTAGTTTTATTTTAAGAGTACTTTCATTATTTTTGGTCGACCAAAATTTGTCAAAAATAACGAATTAGGGTTTGAGTCGGTTTATTGTGTTTTTTCATCCTTTCTTGTTTCACAAGTTAGGATTTTCCCCAAAGTCTATATAAGAGTCTTTAGAATATTGTTTTAAACAGTTGAATTTGAATAATAAATTATTTTATAAACTTGTTCAAGTTTATCAACTGATCACTATTTATAATCGGGAAGCGGAAATCTAAATAATTATCACTGTTTATAGTCGGTATTCCTAGGAATATTTTGAAGTCTGAACAAAACCTCTCTTTTCTTTATTTCCTTTATTATCCGCTGCATCAGTTGGTTACCAGAGCAAAGTCCATTCTAGGGTTGATAAGATGCCATAAAGAGTAACAATCGATCGTGGTCAAGGTCGAGGAGGAGGTCCAAACTTTGCGGAGATTGTGGGTGATATCAGTTCAGGAAAACAAAGTGATTACCTTATGCATGAAGGATTTCTCTTCAAAGGTAACTAATTGTGTATTCCTGATTCTAGCCTCCTATTGAAGATTATTAAGGAGTTACATGATGAGGGGCACATGGTAAGGGATAAAACTTTACAACTTATTTCGAAGTCATATTACTGGCCAATAATGATGCTGAAGTTACTAGATTCGTGGATAGATGTCGAATCTGTCAAGTTTCAAAACTAAAAGCAACCAATGCAGGGTTGTATATGCCCTTGAAAGTTCCAAGTCAACCCTGAAAAGATTTGAGCATGGATTTTGTGTTGGTTTATGTCATAGACATGAAAATTCTGCCTTCCGCGCGTTGCGCTAGGCTGGCCAGAACTCCCCGATGCGCGATTTAGAAGAGAGTAACCGGACCTTAAAGCTTAGCTTCTCGCTGGAAAGTGCAGGTAAATTTTTTCTTTCCAAGCATGCCTTGTAAGCATTATACTCGAAACGTAGTTCCCACATTATTCAAGATACGTTTATACCGTTCCATGTATATTTGCCTTTCCAAACATGCTTTGCATGCATGGTACTCCGACCGTAGTCTCCTTATCGTTCCAACTCACCCTTGACCTACAAAGGGTGCAAGACCATTAAAGCCCATGGTGAATGCCTTTAACAAGCATCACCTAAGTACTATCCTTGTCCAAGCCTGACCCATACCTTGGACTAGCATACCATTCCAACTTACCCTTATTCTACCAAGGGTTGAAGGCTATACAAGCTAATGGGGATGCCTTTGGAAAGCATCACAAAATTGCGATCATTTTCCAGGCCTAACTCATGCCCTTGGACCAACACCTAGGCTATTTCAAGCCTAATCTTTCGCTTCATCAATTCTGCTTCGACCATACGCTGGAGCCTGCACTTATCTTATTCTTGCCAAGGGTGCAACATCCAGGAACATGCCATTCCATGCCGCAACGGTTGCTAGGAAGTATGAACAATCCATCAAGTGGAATTGCAACTACCCCATCAAGTGTGGCAACAATCATCTGTTGCTTAGCATTGCCGAGCCAGATGATATGAGTTACCATAATGTCGTAATCATCTCCAAAATTAAAGTGTAACCATAATGTAACACCCACAATTTTCGCATGGCGCTTACTCATGGACGCGTCATGGCCTGGGTTGAAGCTTCATCCCAAGCTTATAAAGCTTACCCAGATATGCATTAGGGTGTGGATGCCTTGACCTCAAATTATAGTTTTAAGGCTCTATTACGCGTGATGCGTATTCGAGGAGGCATGATAGTGCAAAGGCACTATTATACCAAGCCAAAGTTGCGTACGAAGAATGCATTATGGTGCTAAGGAACTATTATGCCGTGATAAATTATTGAAAATGCATCACTGTGCCTATGTTGCATATCGAGAATGCATTTCAGTGCTAATGCACTAATATGCCGTGATGCATGATCCAATGCATCACTAAGCCGAAGTTGCATAAGTGGGAGCATCATAGTGCAAATGCACTAATATGCCGTGATGCATGATTCAATGCATCACCGAGCCAATGTCGCTATTCGATGAATGCATTATAGTGCTAAAACACTATTATGCCGTGATGCATGATTCAGTGCATTACCGAGCCAATGTTGCATAAGTAAGATCATCATAGTGCTAATACACTATTATGCCATGATGCATTGTTAAAAATGCATCACCGAGCTAAGAATACATCACCGTGATGCATCAGCGTGTTTATTTGTAGCTTACCCGAGAATGCTTCGTTTGGCTTGGCAAGAAATCTTCATTTTCGGCCTTGCAGTCGATGGATGACACTTACCATTCAAATATTTATTTGTAGAATTGCGAATAAAACATATATATGGAGAGAGATTTGCTTGAATGTGCATGAGCGGTAATGCCATATAAATGCGATGTAGCCTATACGTTGGAGCATACTTGATGCATAAGCATCAATATGCTTGTAGCTTAACCGATGAAGGGTTGGGTACGTAGGCGGCCGCAATGCAATGCGTTGAGGTACGTACCCAACCAAAATCAAATTGGATCCCTAAACATGCGTCCCATACCACATGCTCAAGAATGCAAAACAATTTACTCAACACGAGATCTTAAGTGAACGTCCCATACCATACACTTAAGAGTCCCCAAAATTCACATAGGTTGGAAAGGGTCATCGCGAGTTTATAAATAGTTTCTAGCGTAGTACTGTGAGGACCAAATTCTAATACCAGTACAGTCGGATGCAAGCCATCGTCTCGGACGATCTTCCACTCATAAGTGGGTGCTAGCCAACCTGACAACGCACACCGTTCCAGCGACGGGTGGGGATGACCAGTCCCGTACCAAGGGTAGTCAGATACCAGCCACCGTTCCAAATGGGTTTCCTGGAAAACTCATAGAACAACATCAAACTCATCCAAATCTTAGCGGAGTAACTAGTAAGTTATAATTTCTTTTGTCTGGGCACTTGGCCTTATTTATCCACTCTATTTTCGCACAACAGTTGGCCTACTCTTCCAACTTTAATATTTCCTTTGAAGGAAAATTTTTGTATTCATAATACAAAGTGCTCACTGACGAGTCCAAAACTCACAGTCCCTAGTGTTTTCTCGGAACTTGCTCTGATACCATATAATGCTTACAAGGCATGCTTGGAAAGCAAAAATTTACCTGAACTTTCCAGCGAGAAGCTAAGCTTTAAGGTCCGGTTACTCTCTTCTAAATTGCGCAACGGGGAGTTCTGGCCAGCCCAGCGCAATGAGCGGAAGGCGGAATTTTCCGGTCTGTGACAGTTTACCTCGAATTCTGAGGCTACATGATTCAGTGTTTGTAGTTGTTGACCGTTTGTCAAAAATGTCTCATTTTATTGCTTGTAAGAAGACTACTAATGCACTGAAGGTAAATGAATTTTTCTTCCGTGAAGTATATCGCTTACATGGATTGCCACGTTCAATTGTTAGTGATCGTGACACAAGATTTCTTAGTTATTTCTGGAAAACTTTGTGGAAATTAGCTAATACAAGGTTTAACTTTAGTACTACGTATCATCCTCAGAGTGATGGCCAAACTGAAGTTATGAATCATTCGCTGTGTGATATACTACGGTGTATGGTTGGAGAAAAATTTAAGAGTTGGGATCAGAAACTCTGCCAAGCTGAATTTGCATTTAATCGTTCAGTAAACCGTAGTCTGGGTATGAGTCCGTTCGAGGTTGTCTATAGCTCAATCCACGTGTACCGGTATATTTAGCACATATTCCTGATTTGAAGAAAATTGAAGTTAGAGCAGAAGAACGTATCCAACAATTGCAACAAGTTCACAAGTTGGCTGAAAAACAGTTTCTTCGAGCTAATGAGAGGTATAAGGAGGCGGCAGATAAAAAACGCAGAGTTGTAGATTTTGAAGTAGGGGATTTCGTGTGGGAAATATTGATAAATGATCGTTTCCCAGTTGGCGAGTATAACAAATTGAAGACGCGCAAGATTGGTCCCTTGGAAATTATCGTGAAGATTAATTCTAATGCATACAATTTAAAGATTCCAAGTCACATCCGTACTTCTGATGTTTTTAATATGAAACACTTGGTGTTGTATAATGGTTATAATTATGATGATGTCCAAGAAAATTCGAGGGGCGAATTGAAGTTCAAGTTGAAGAACGTATCCAACAGTTGCAACAGGTTCACAAGTTGGCTGAAGAATAGTTGCTTCGAGCTAATGAAAGATATAAGGAGGCGGCAGAGAAAAAACGCAGAGGTTTGGATTTTGAAGTAGGGGATTTCGTGTGGGAAATATTGACAAAGGATCATTTCCCAGTTAGCGAGTATAACAAATTGAAGGCGTGCAATATTGGTCCCTTGGAAATTGTCGCGAAGATTAATTCTAATGCCTACAAGTAAAGCTTCCAAGTCACATACGTACTTCTGATGTTTTTAATATCAAATACTTGGTGCCGTATAACGGTGATATTTCTGATGATGATCAAGAAAATTCAAGGGGCGAATATCTCTGAATCCCGGAAGAATGATGCAGATGAACGAGCTATAACCTATTTGGAGGCTAAAGAAACGAGTGTCGTAATTTATCTCAACATGGAACTATTTTGATTGGAAACGGTCCAACGATCAAGACATGAAAATTCGTCTCACGGTCTTCTGATTTTAGCCAAATTCCATCGTTTAGGGCTTTAAACAGGCGTTTTTGCTATTTTAGGAATGTTTTCGTTTTATTAATAACTTCTTCGTTAAGAGTCCGTTTGGGTCGCCGTTTGTGGCAAATAGTTTTTTAAGAGTACTTTCGTTATTTAGGTCGACCAAAATTTGCCAAAAATAGCGAATCTTCAGTATATTGTTTTAAACAGTTGAATTTGAATAATAAATTTATTTTATAAACTTGTTCAAGTTTATCAATTGATCATTATTTATAGTCGGGAAACCGAAGTCTAAACCGAAGTTAAAAAGTCGCTCGTAATGTAGTTCTCCATCAACAATATCAGGATACACTCAACATTTTTGATTGTTGCTCTATTTCATATGCACATCATAGAGCAAGGCATATAGAGAAACAAGTAGGGCATAAAAGCTCAAATTGGGGTAGCAATATGGCAGCATCTCCAGTGAGTAACCGTAGTACATCAACACCTAGTACTGCTAGTAAACTTATTTCTTCGTCTACACCAAATAATACCCCAATTAACACTTTTTGAGGTAGGTGTAATAAGTACGGAGAATCTGCGCACAAAGCCAATGACTGTCACAAAGAAGAACGAGCAACCAAGGTTTTTTCACTGAGAACGACCGTGAAGAAGATGCATGGGTAACTGATTATGAGGAGGATCCGGAGGAGGATTCTGAACATAATGATGAAGTAGTTGCTGTAGATAAATGAGTGAAATTTGTGGTAAGAAGAAGTTGTCTCACTCCACGTAAAAATGAGGGGGAGAGTTGGTTGTGTAACAACATATTCCAGTAAACATGTACGTTCGAAGGAAAAGTTTTTCATCTAGTTATTGATCCTGGTAGTTGCAAGAATATTGTTGATGAAGAGGTCGTGGAAAGATTCAAGATGGAAACCAAGGTGCATCCATATCCATACAAGCTTTCTTGGCTTAAGAAAGGGAATGAGGTAAAAGTAAACAAACATTGCTTGATTGGTCTTTCAATTGGTAACAAATATAAAGATGAAATATGGTCTGACGCTACTAGTATGGATGCTTGTCACTTGTTTTTGGGTCGTCCATGTGAGTTTGACATGAGAAGTATTCATGATGGGTATAAGAATACCTACAACTTTTTATGGAACGACGTACGTATAATAGTTTACTCAGTAAAAAGGTGACACCTATATCATCTACTAGAGAAGCTACCAATCTCTTGTCGTTTAAGTAGTTTTAATAGGAGGTAGAAGATGCAGATGAATTGTATGTATTGATTGGCAAAGAAGAACAACATGATGAAAGTAGTATCCCCATTGCAGCTCGACCTTTAATTAAAGAATTTATTGATGTTTTTCCTAATGAGTTGCCTGATGAGCTACCACCTCTCTGAGATATTCAACATCCTATTGATCTAGTTCCTGGTTCAAGCTTGCCAAATAAAGTGCACTACAGAATAAGTCCTTAGGAGAATGAAGAACTTCGTCGTCAGGTGGAAGAGTTGCTACAGAAAGGATTGGTCCGACAAAGTCTTAGTCCTTGTGCCGTACCAGCCTTGTTGATTCCCAAGAAAGATGGAACATAGAGGATGTATGTTGACAGTCGAGCCTTCAACAAAATCACAGTCAAATACCGTTTTCCAATTCCCATATTTGATGACTGGTTAGATCAGTTGTGTAGAACGAAGGTGTTTTACAAACTCGACTTAAAAATTGGGTACCATCAGATCAGAATTCGTGAGGGTGATGAGTGGAAGACTGCTTTCAAAAATCGAGAAGGATTATATGATTGGATGGTTATGCCATCCGGACATCAAGAAGTATTCATTCATGACAGATCGAGTTCTATTTCTTGGATATATTGTGACCAAGTATGGGATCAAAGTAGATGAGTCTAAGGTTGAAGCCGTGAGAAATTGGAATATACCTACTACATTACACGAGGTAAGGAGTTTCCATGGTTTCACTTCTTTTTAACGACGCTTTATTCCGCACTTCAGCACCATTATGGTAACCATTAATGAATGCATGAAAGGAGGCAAGTTTTCATTGTCTGAGGAAGCGGACGATACATTTGAAGCTGTCAAGACAAAGCTGATAAAAGAACCACTATTGGTGTTACCTGATTTCAGTAAACTATTTGATCTACACTGTGATGCATAGAAGGTGGGAATTGGAGCCGTTTTAAGTCAAGAAGGACGACCTGTATCTTATTTCAGTGACAAGTTGAATGGTGCTAAGCTCAACTATAATACTTATGATATGGAATTTTATGCTATAGTTCAAGCCTTGAAGCATTGGCGTTACTATCTAGTTCATAACGAGATTACCTTATGCATGAAGGATTTCTCTTCAAAGGTAACTAATTGTGTATTCCTGATCTAGACTTCGATTGAAGATTATTAAGGAGTTACATGACGAGGGGAACATGAGAAGCACATCAACAATCAAGAAAAAATTTCTTCTATACATGGCAAGTGGGCTGGTTATTTGCAAGAGTTCACTTTTGTACAAAAGGAAAAGCAACCAATGCATGGTTGTATATGCCCTTGAAAGTTCCAAGTCAACCCTGGACAGATTTGAGCATGGATTTCGTGTTGGGTTTACCTTGAACCCAGAGGGGAAATGATTCAGTGTTTGTAGTTGTTGACCGTTTTTCAAAAATGCCTCATTTTATTGCTTGTAAGAAGACTACTAATGCACTGAAGTAGTTGAATTGTTCTTCCGTGAAGTATATCGCCTACATGGATTGCCAGGTTCAATTGTTAGTGATCGAGACACAAGTTTTCTTAGTTATTTCTGGAAAACTTTGTGGAAATTAGCTAATACAAGGCTTAACCTCAGTAGTACGTATCATCCTAAGAATGATGGCCAAACTGAAGTTGTGAATCGTTCGCTGGGTGATATAATACGATGTACAGTTGAAGAAAATTTGAAGAGTTTGGATCAGAAACTCTGCCAAGCTGAATGTGAATTTATTTTTTTTGGCGAGTATAAAAAATTGAAGGCGCGCAAGATTGGTCCCTTGGAAATTGTCGTGAAGATTAATTCTAATCCCTACAAGTTAAAGCTTCCAAGTCACATCCGTACTTCTGATGTTTTTAATGTCAAACACTTGGTGCCGTATAATAGTGATAATTCTGATGATGTCCAAGAAAATTCGAGGGCGAATTTCTCTCAACCCCGGAAGAATGATTCAGATGAACAAGCTATAGATTATTTGGATGCAAATGCGATGAAAACTGCACCAACTGAGTATCTGAATGCTGGAGTTCACTTTGACTTCAAGTTTGACAGGATCCGACTCTTGGAGGAAGCTAAGGCAGCAAGGCTAAATGTGATGCTAGAAGAATATTCTGAGAGTTGAGGCTTGCAACTGAAGCCCTTGCACAAGTAGAGAGAGTGTATGCTGATAGTTCTGGACCAGTCTTCAAGGATTTCTTTCCGAGCAGTTGGTTTTGAGGGTTTTTATGTGTTTCCGAGATACCCTATTTTTTGTTGTTTTATATCGTGATTTGGAGTAAGTAGATTTTGAATGGTTTGCAAAGGATTTTTCTAGATAAAGAAATAATACTTTGTTCAATTGAAATCCTAAGATGAATGCAAGGTGCTGCAATTATTTTAGAGGAATTGCAGAAAACATGAAAATATTGCTAAGGGGTGGCGAAGTGCTTAAGTCTTTACAACCTTCTCAGGGGTGCTGGGGTGTTTAAGACTTGACAGCTTTAAGCTTCGTGCCATGTATGATTACCCCTATTGGCTTATTGGTGTTGACAAGTTTGTAGCATTCACCTAATATAGTTTTAAGTACCAAATGTGGCTTTTTTCTAGGAGAGGTAGTAGTGTCTCCGATTTATAAAGTATTGGGTTTCAATAACTCAGGTTGATGACAAATTTCAGAATGATTGGGTTATTGGTTTCAATATTCCCAGTAGAGATAACTCTATCCATTTGATAAACTTTTGAAAAGGATCATCTTCCTTTTCAAACCGTCAAGTCATGGTGGGGTTGACATTCGTATCAAGTCCCCAAGACTTGATTGAACGCAGGACATCTAGTTGTAAAGAAACTTTCTAAACAAGACTTACTTGTAGGCGAAGTCCATGGGTGTAAAACATCACCTTTCCTCTATGCAGTCGTTTCATACCGGTTGCTATTTAGAGCCTGATGGAGTGTTGACGTATACCGGTGGGTCCCTTGGTGACGATTCTGCAGAGATGCATAAAGTTATGCCTTATTGTTATGGATCCACGGACATCCCAGAATCATGTCGTAATCTAGATTTACATGATTGTTGCTAGTGAATTGGCAGCGGACACTTCCATCCACAAAATGATGGCGGTAATGGTCTCTTCTGGACCTTTATGAATGGCGAAGTTTGATCGCTGCATCTTTTGTTGTGTCGAATGTGGCTTATTTCAGTGAGAAGTTGAATGGTGCTAAGGTCAACTATAATACTTATGATGTGGATTTTTATGCTATAGTTCAAGCCTTGAAGCATTGACGTCACTATATAATTCATAACGAGTTCATTATGTTTTCTGATCATGATTCTTTGAAGCACATCAACAGTCA
This sequence comes from Papaver californicum, assembly GCA_023531435.1. Taxonomy (NCBI): domain Eukaryota; kingdom Viridiplantae; phylum Streptophyta; class Magnoliopsida; order Ranunculales; family Papaveraceae; genus Papaver; species Papaver californicum. The sequence continues at coordinate 5,033,107 of JAJJMC010030994.1, forward strand.
AGAGAAGCTTTCTTCTAGACATGATAAGTGGGATTGTTATTTGTAAGAGTTCACTTTTGTACTAAATCACAAAGCTGGGTCGCATAATCAAGTTTTTGATGCCTTAATACGAAGGAGTATGATAATCCTACCGATCCAAACCTTACGGAGATTGTAGATGATATCAGTTCAGGCAAACAAAGTGATTACCTTATGTATGAAGGATTTCTCTTCAAAGGTAACTAATTTTGTATTCCACGATTGAAGATTATTAAGAAGTTACATGACGAGGGACACATGGGAAGGGAAAAAACTTTACAACTTGTTTCGAAGTCATATTATTAGCCAACAATGAGTCGTGAAGTTGCTAGATTCGTGGATAGATGTCGATTCTGTCAAGTTTCAAAAGGAAAAGCAACCGTTGCAGGGTTGTATATGCCCTTGAAAGTTCCAAGTCAACCCTGGACATATTTGAACACGGATTTCGAATTGGGTTTACCTCGAACTCAAAGGGGACATGATTCAGTGTTTTTAGTTGTTAATCGTTTTTCAAAAATATGTCATTTTATTGCTTGTAAGAAGACTACTAATGCACTGAAGGTAACTGAATTGTTCTTCCGTGAAGCATCGCCTAAATCGGTTGCCATGTTCAATTGTTAGTGATCGAGACACACGATTTCTTAGTTATTTCTGGAAAACTTTATGGAAATTAGATACTACAAGGCTTAGCTTCAGTAGTGCGTATCATCCTCAGAATGATGGCAAAACTGAAGTTGTGAATCGTTCGCTGGGTGATATACTACGGTGTCTGGTTGGACAAAATATGAAGAGTTGGGATAAGAAACTCTGCCAAGATGAATTTGAATTTAATTTTTTAGTAAGTCGTAGTCTGGGTATGAGTCCGTTTGAGGTTGTCTATGGCTACAATTCACGAGCACCGGTAGATTTATCACCTGTTCGTGATTTGAAAAGAATTGAAGTTCGAGCTGAAGAACGTATCCAACAGTTGCAACAGGTTCACAAGTTGGCTGAAGAACAATTACTTCGAGCAGATGAGTGGTATAAGGAGGCGATGGATAAAAAGCGCAGAATTATGGATTTTGAAGTAGGGGATTTCGTGTGGGAAATATTGAAAAATGATCATTTCCCAGTTTGGGAGTATAACAATTGGAAAGCGCGCAAGATTGGTTCCTTGGAAATTGCCGCGAAGATTAATTCTAATGCCTATAAGTTAAAATTTCCAAGTCACATCCGTACTTCTGATGTTTTTTATATCAAACACTTGGTGTCGTATAATGGTGATAATTCTGATGATGTCCAAGAAAATTCGATGGGTGAATTGAAGTTCGAGCTGAAGAACGTATCCAACATTTGCAACAGGTTCACAAGTTGGGTGAAGAACAGTTGCTTCGAGTTGATGAGAGGTATAAGGAGGCGGCAGATAAAAAAAGCAGAGTTTTGGATTTTGAAGTAGGGGATTTCGTGTGGGAAATATTGAAAAAGGATCATTTCCCAGTTTGGGAGTATAACAATTTGAAAGCGCGCAAGATTGGTCCCTTGGAAATTATCGCGAAGATTAATTCTAATGCCAACAAGTTAAAGCTTCCAAGTCACATCCGTACTTATGATGTTTTTAATATCAAACACTTGGTGCCGTATAATGGTGATAATTCTGACGATGACCAAGAAAATTCGAGGGACGAATTTCTCTCAACCCCGGAAGAATGATGCAGATGCACGAGCTATAACCTATTTGGAAGCTAAAGACCCGAAATTTAGCTCAAGAGGAGTCCATTTTGATTGGAAGCGGGTCAATGATCAAGACATGAAACTTTGTCTCACGATTTTCTGATTTTAGCCAAATTCCGTCGTTTAGGGCTTCAAACAGACGTTTTTGTTATTTTAGAAAAGTTTTTGTTTTATTTATAACTTCTTCGTTAAGAGTCCTTTTGGGTCGCCGTTTGTGGCAAATAGTTTTTTTTAAGAGTACTTTCATTATTTTAGGTCGACCAAAATTTGCCAAAATTTGCGAATCTTCAGTATATTGTTTTAAACAGTTGAATTTGAATAATAAATTTATTTTATAAACTTGTTCAAGTTTATCAATTGATCATTATTTATAGTCGGGAAACCAAAGTCTAAATAATTATCATTGTTTATAGTCGGTATTCCTAGGAATATTTTGAAGTCTGAACAGAACCTCTCTTTCACAAGTTCGTGCTGAAGAACGTATCCAACAGTTGCAACAGGTTCACAAGTTGGCTGAAGAACAGTTGTTTCGAGCTAATGAGAGGTATAAGGAGGCGAAAGATAAAAAACGCAGAGTTGTGGATTTTGAAGTAGGGGATTTCGTGTGGGAAATATTGTCAAAGGATCATTACCCAGTTGGCGAGTATAACATATTAAAGGCGCGCAAGATTGGTCCCTTGGAAATTGTCGCGAAGATTAATTCGAACGCCTACAAGTTAAAGCTTCCAAGTCATATTCGTACATCTGATATTTAATATCAAACACTTGGTGCCGTATAATGGTGATAATTCTGATGATGTCTAAGAAAATTCGAGAGGTGAATTTCTCTCAACCCCATGAGAATGATGCAAATGAACAAGGTATAGCCTATTTGGAGGCTAAAGACTCGAGTGTCGTAATTTAGCTCAAGAGGGGCCCGTTTTGATTGGAAACGGTCCAACGATCAAGACTTGAAAATTCGTCTCACGGTCTTCTGATTTTAGCCAAATTCCATCGTTGAGGGCTTCAAAAAGGCTTTTTTGCTATTATAGGAATTTTTTTGTTTTATGAACAATTTCTTCGTTAGGAGTCCGGTTGGATCGCCGTTTGTGGAAAATAGTTTTATTTTAAGAGTACTTTCATTGTTTTAGGTCGACCAAATTTTTCCAAAAATAACAAATTAGGGTTTGAGTCGGTTTATTGAGTTTTTTCATCATTTCTTGTTGCATAAGTTAGATTTTTCCCAAAGTCTATATAAGAGTCTCCAGCATATTGTTTTAAACATATGAATTTGAATAATAAACTTATTATATAAACTTGTTCAAGTTTATCAATTGATCATTACTTATAGTCGAGAAACCGAAGTCTAAATAATTATCACTGTTTATAGTCGGTATTCCTAGGAATATTTTGAAGTCTGAACAAAACCTTTTTTTTTCTTTGTTATCCGCTGCATCAGTTGGTTACCAGAGAAAAGTCGATTCTAGGGTTGATAAGATGCCCACAAGAGTAGCAATCGGTCGAGGTCGAGGTCGAGGAGGAGGTTATGAAGGTTTCATTCTATGGAGATCTTGAGAAAAATTCATTCAAGACGTCCAAGATTTGTTGGGTCGATATAACCTTCGACATGAAGAAGAAGAAGACGATAACGCCAACCCTTTTGCTAGAGGACATCACCAAGGTAGAACAATTCAATGAGAAGATTCTGATCGCTGGAAGGCCGGAATAAAAGTAGAGATCCCAGAATTTTATGGTGGTTTGGAACCGGAAGAGTTTCTTTCTTGGTTGAATATGGTTGAGAAAGTATTGGAATTTATAGAACTACCAGATAACAAAAGATTTTCATTGGTAGCAACTATGTAATTCGTGGTGGTAACAATACAAAATGCAACGCAGTCGTAAGGGAAAACAAAAGTTAATATCGTGGAAGAAGTTGAAGAAACACATGAGAACATACTTTTTACTACATAACCACATTGGATTGATGTACGAGGAGCTGCAAAACCTACGGAAGGGGGCACGTTCTATAAACGAATACACCAAGGAGTTTTATCGACTACTTTTTCTTAATGACTTTTCAGAATCAGATGAGAATAAATTCGCTTGTTATGTAGGTGGTCTCCCTCAACAATATCATGATACACTCAACATGTTTGATTGTTGCTCTATTTCGGATGCACATCATAGAGAAAGGCATATAGAGAAACAAGTAGGGCGTAGAGGCTAAAATTGGGGAAGCAATGTGACAACATCTGCAGCGAGTAACCATAGTACTTAAATACTTAGTACTTCTTGTAAACTTAATTCTTCGTCTACACCAAATAAAACCCTAGTTGAAACTTTTGGAGGTAAGTGTAATAAGTGTGGAGAATCTGGGCACAAATCCAGTGACTTTCACAAAGGAGAACGAGCAACCAAGGTTTTTTTTTACTGAAAACGACCGTGAAAAAGATGCATGGGTAACTAATTAAGAGGAGGATCTGGAGGATGATTCTGAACCTATCGATGAAGTAGTTGCTGGAGAGAAAGGAGTGAACTTTGTGGTAAGAAGAAGTTGTCTCACTCCACGTAAAGATGAGGGCGACAATTGGTTGGGTAACAACATATTCCAGTCAACATGTACGATCGAAGAAAAAGTTTATCGTCTAGTTGATCATTGTAGTTGTGAGAATATCGTTGATGAAGTAGTTATGAAAAGGTTCAAGCTAAAAACCAAGGCGCATCCACATCCATACAAGCTTTCATAGCTTAAGAAAGGGAATGAGGTTAAAGTAAACAAATGTTGCTTGATTTCTTTTTCAATTGGTAACAAATATAAAGATAAAATATGGTGTGACGTTACTAGTATGGATGCTTATCACTTGTTGTTGGGTCTTCCATGTGAGTTTGACAGGAGAAGTAGTCATGACGGGTATAAGAATACCTACAAATTTTTATGGAACGATATAGTATAGTACTTGCACCCAGTAAAGAAATGGAACCTACACCATCTACTGGAGAATCTACCAATCTCTTGTCGTTTAAGCATTTTGAAGAGGAGGTAGAAGATGCAGGTGAATATATGTGTTAATTGGAAAATAAGAATAACAGGATGATGTAATATCCCCAATGCAGCTCAACCTTTAATTAAAGAATTTATGGATATTTTTACTAATGAGTTGCCTGATGAGCTACCACCTCATCAAAATTTTAAGTCGACCAAAATTTTCCAAAATAACAAATTAGGGTTTGAGTCGGCTTATTGGGTTTTTTCATCCTTTTTTGTTGCACAAGTTAGGGTTTTTCCCAAAGTCTATATTAGAGTGTTCAGTATATTGTATTAAATAGCTGAATTTGAATAATAAACTTATTTTATAAACCTTTTCAAGTTTTTAATTGATCATTATTTATTGTCGGGAAACCGAAGTCTAAATAATTATCACTATTCACAGTCGGTATTCCTAGGGTTGATAAGATGTGATAGACACATTTTTGTGTCTTAATTAGTCTCACATTTATATTGTTATGTCACGATTTTTGTACTAATATTGTTATTTTTTATGTTTTTAGGTATTTTTGGAAGAATAAACATTTGTGGATAGATCAGCTCGAAAAGTGATAAAGGCATCCAAAAAATTACTAAAGGCACCCCTTATTTGGATAATGGAACTCCAACTACTAAAAGCACCCACCACCTGGTTAAAGGCACACATCTTCCTTTGGTTTGAATTCATCTTTGGAGGGAAACTTCTTCTCCTATCTTCCTAATGATTCTGAACATGATTTGGATGAGATACTTAATGAGTAAAGACAAGAGATATTATTGCCTTATTAATAGGAATTCTTACAAACTTGGAAACTGGAAACACAAAGAAAATCTCGCTAAAAAAAGTTATCGTCGTTAAAAAAAAGGAAAAAAAAGATTATCCTCGGATCTGATTTAATACATGTTTTTAATAAGGAAGATTTTCTCTCCTTTCATATTAAATCTTGTTAGGCAACAACATGTTTGAACGAAAAGAAGAAATAATCGAGATTGAAGAGGAAGAAGTTATCTGCCATATATTCTCCCAAAGATTTTTCCTGTGGTGTATCAATATGAGATATTGAGAAGATATTATGCTCGAGTTGAGAGAAGGAAACATAATCGTGATCCGTTTTAAAAGAAGGAAGAAAAATCAATTTGAGATTATCTTTTTAAAAGAAGGAAACACCACGCGAAATGAGGTAATGGATTTCGATTCATATTCTGGTTATATTCTAACCGATCCAAACTTTACGGAGATATTGTATGATATTAGTTCAGGCAAACGAGGTGATTACCTTATGCATGAAGGATTTCTCTTCAAAGATCACTAATTGTATATTCATGTTTCTAGCCTTCGATTAAAGATTATTAAGGAGTTACATGACGAGGGGCACATGGGAAGGGATAAAACTTAACAACTTGTTTCGAAGTCATATTACTGGCCAACAATGAGGCGTGAAGTTGCTAGATTCGTGTATAGATGTCGAATCTGTCAAGATTCACACCACCTGCATAATAAACACACTGTCAATATCCCTACAATATATCAATATGTATAATAATATAAAACAAAGTATATATTTTTGATATGTTGATATGTATCTGCTATATCATGAACAAAGTTTAAATTGATATGTACTGATCCAATTCAAGATTAGAACAAAGTACATATCAATATATATTATCCTGTATGCAATATCTAGATTCTATAGTATAGAACAATATACATCTATATATATGCTTTATATCTATAGCATGAACAAAGTATATATTGATATATACTGATCCAATTCAATATCTAAAACAAAGTACATATCAATATATACTTATCCTGCAATCAATATCTAGATGTTATAACATGAAAATAAGCATATACTGATATGTACTGGTCAACATATACTAAAAACCAAGTACATATCAATATTTACCCTATGTTTGCATGCTAGATCTATGTGCTAAAACATGAAAAATATATATATTGATATGTACCCATGTTGTATGCTATATCTAACTCCTATAACATGAACAGAGTATGTTATATATTGATATGCACCAATGATATGTACCTTTTTTTCCAGAAACAACATCACCCTTCTTCTTCTTCTTCTGTGATGTAGATGGAGAACGAACAACAAGAGCTTTCTTCTTCTTCTTTGTAGATGGAGAATCTACAACAGCTGTTACATTTTCTTCCGATGTTGTTGGAGAATCAACAACTTCATTGTTCTTCTTCTTTTTTGATTTTGCTGGAGAATCAACAACAGTTTGTTTCATTGTTTTTGATCTTGTTTGAGAACCAATAACTTCTTTGTTCTTCTTCTGTTTTGATTTTGCTGGAGAATTTACAACAACTGTTATATTTTCTACCGATGTTGTTGAAGAATCAACAACTTCATTATTCTTCTTCTTTCTTGATTTTGCTGGAGAATCAACAACAGTTTGTTTCATTGTTTTTGATCTTGTTTGAGATCTAATAACTTCTTTGTTCTTCTTCTGTTTTAATTTTGCTGGAGAATCCACAACAGTTTGCTTCGTTTTTTTATGTTGTTGGAGAATCAACAACTTCATTGTTCTTCTTCTTTCTTGATTTTGTTGGTATAGAATGTACTGTAGAAGGTTTCTTGTTCTTCTTCGGTGGTGGAGATTAAGGAGTATCGTGTTCTTCAATCACTGTTTCCTTTATACTTCTGTTGATTTTTTGTTTTGTACCCATTTTAGTTGGAAATTTTGCAGTAGTATAATGTTGACAATAGCTTAGGTTTGAGTTGTATAATGCTGAAAGAATCAAATCTTGCTGTTACAGATTTCAAAATTTTCGGTTTTTGTTCTCTGTTTTTGGTGTTTGTTTCAGGTGTTTCCTGATTTTGATTTTGCCCTAGTTTTTAAGGTTTTAGTGAGGGAAAGTTATGAAGTCGAGTAATGTTGGTGGAGTTAATGAAACTATTTTTTCCGTTAAGAATCTGAGTACTGTATGAGGTGTAGGAGGTGGAGGACGTGGGAGCAGTACACGTGATGGGCATAATCGTAACTGGGAGTTTTCAGATGGTTTTTGGACTTATGGTTAAAGTGGGTTTCCCGGGTGGACTAATGGTTAACACGGTACGGGTTTTTTGAACTAATTAGCAAATTTCCCATTTTGAATCCCATCCCCTTCACATTCAAAAAAAAAATCTTTATCCTATCCGTTACCTGTAAAAACTGGAGCGAATATGGGTATGAAAAATATCCGTAGGAAATGAGTTTTCTACAGGTGCCCATAACATTACAAGAAATATTAAGACTTTATAAAAAAATGAAAATTAAATATAAATATAATTCAAAAAATAATAATAACATAAATAGTGCATTTTAAAATTTTAAGTTCATAAAATCCGACTTAAACCAAAAAATAAAGAAAATAATTGATCCACAAATAACTAATTGACTATAGTGACTCTTTCCACTTCTTAATTCCTCACTATTACTAAAAGTTATCATGTGTATTTCCACTTCTTTCAAAACCCATAATAATATTTTACAATAAAAATCTAAACCCTAAATATAACAAGCTAAGGGGTGCGGACCTTGAATCCTATCTCCACCCCATCCTCGTATCACTATTCGGATTTTACCCATATCCAACCCCATACACCGTTTATAAAGGTAAAACCCTCCCCAATAGGAACGGGTCCCCATAGAAATGGGTTTGGATCGGAAAAATTACCATCCCTATTGGCAGGAGTCAGGATAGTCTTTTGCTAGCTCCCTCTAACTATAGCCACTACGACTTGAACACCTTCGTAGTAAACGAATCTATGAGATTCCTATAATCAATAATTAATTGATATTCGATATAAATATTAGTACGAAGTTATACAATACATATATATTAATGCTGAGTATATAGTAAATACATATATATATATATATATATATATAGAGAGAGAGAGAATTCTGAGAGTTCAGCTGGATGAAGTTCTAACATATATATATATATATATATATATATATAAACATGCTATATAACGGGGAGCACCTGTCACCATCGGTAAAGTCTATAGTCTTAATTCGTTGCGAAATTAAAATTATATCTACATACTATTAATTTCTGGTACGGGATTAGAGATAAACTTACAACTCTCACCTTTTGCAAAAACCTATCATCAGCACCGGTTAAGTTTTTAACTGAATTATGATAAAATGTCATTTTACTATTTCAAAAGGGGATTTTAATAAATAAATTAGACGGTTAAATACAATATATGATGCTATTGCATCAACCGTATATTTCGCGATCCAGACCTAATTAATCCCAAAATAACTCTCCTAAAGGGCGTAGGCAAATAGGTTGCTTGGTTATAGAGAACACCAGTTGTACTGTTCGGCTAAATCTCAATGACATGCAACTTAACTCGATTTTGTTTAAAAATAGTAATATTTGTTGTTTAATCTTTGTATGGGAATCTTCTTAATTATCGGAAATCTGAGAGAAACTCTAGCTAACTAAATATTAAATGATCAGGTTCCATACTTTGTTTTAAGGGAATATAAGAACAAAAGGAGTTAATGGGGAAAATAAATTAGTCCAGATAAATTAGAAGAGAAGTGATCTTAAAGTTTAATGTTGTTCAACTGGCTTCATTTACATTTATACAATGAAAGTTCTAAGAAATTTCTTAGTTTACAATTTCAATTAATAATCGAACGGTTGAGAATGCAAAATTCACTACGTATTTTAACCTTGCACTCCAACAACACTCTTTTGTCCTTGGAAGGGAACCCTGAAAGTACTTTATTTAATTAAAGAGTATCCAACAGCAACATTAAACAACAAAATCTAAGAAGTACCAACTCATGAAGCCAGGGTTGGCGTACTTATTAGAAGAGTTGTATTAATCACTAATTATAAGACAACTGAGCGGATCTGTAATTGTTTCTTGTAATGAAATTCTGCATTTACCATCAGTGTCATGGCAGCATAACTCAGAGCATTAGGGTCGATTTTTTTTTATCTTAGACTAGATTTATGCGCGTGCTACACTTCAGGCATAATTAATTTCTCATAAAATTTATAGTTTTCCACCAAATAAAATGATGATGAAAATTGATAGTTGCCCGTAATTTTTCGTTAAACCTTCCAACCAAGTTATTTTTCTTCCTAATAAAATGATGATGAAAATTGATATTTATCCGTTTCAGGTAAACAGTTTTTTTGGAGCGTAGCCATTAGATGAATATGAGAGAAGATTATAGCCATTGGATGGATGAATATAACCTTAACAAAATGATGATGAAAATTGATAGTTGCCGTCTCAGGTTGGCAATTTCTATGGGGCGTAGCCCGAACCACACACTAATTAAAAATTTTAAGTAGTTTTATTTCATTGTTTACTTTGCAACGACTTTTCTACTTTCACTTTTTCCTCATGATCTTGAGATATCATTTCCATGTCTCTTAAATTTTTCTCTCATACATATTGAAGGAAAAAACAACTAAAAATCCATAACTGAATCCTAAATATTAAAGTTCATAGGGACTTGTCTTAAATTGTTTCAAAGAAAAACAACATCCTAAAAACTTTATTAGAAACAACAAAAAAAAGATAACATTAGCTACACCTTTATGCAAATAGATTCGTTGCAAGGAAACAATATTAATAGATACAACATAAATTTACAGGTTGGTAAATATTACCATAATAGCTATCAAGAGGTTAAAGATCCAAAGTGATTAATAAATTATTCCCCTGCTTCATAAAAGTTGATATATTTCAAGCTTGCATAATTCTTTAGGAATTAAGGGGAGAGGGATATTTTTAGGTATTCCTTCCAATTATATCCTTATAAATAACAAAATAGTAAAATTTAAAAATGACATACCTCTCAAACTATGCACGGGTATTTATAGACTTTATATCGTTGGAAAAGGTTTAAAACACCTACATAACGGATATAAAAATGACAATAAAATTATACATATTTCTTATCCTAAAATTTAATAACAATAATCAGTAAAAAGGGTAATTTTAGAAATATTTTCTTGTTTAATGAAATAGCTCAATTTTTATGTAATAAATTTTTAAAATGAATAGCTCAACTTTATGAAACAGATGGAGTAATGAACTTGAGAGCAACTGCAACGGACGATTAGAGTAAAGAGTAAAGAAAAAATTTACTCTTTACTCACCCAAAATCAACCGCAACGGTCGATTATATATAAGAATGAGGCGAGTAAAACTACTGTTCGGGAGAAATTTTTCTCCAATTCCTACATACCCTCGCACGCTCTTCTGATTGGGCGTTAACAAAAGACGTTTTCTTATGATAGCGTTTTGAAACACGGACGCAGTAGCTGAGAAGCGCCTGATGAGACGCTCACAAAAGAATGCGTATGAAGTAACGCTTCAGTAGGACAACGCTCGTTGAAGAAACGCAAGCCAAATGAGCGTTTGGTTGAAACGTTTGGTGTGATAAAATATAGTGTTAAAAAGAGGTTCGATTCTCAGACTTGTGAAGGTTTAATTATAGACTTAATTTTAATTAAAGAAAACAAAACAGAATAAAATCAAGATGACTTAAAAATATGGGGAAGAACTAGGATTCAGGATTCCACTTTTAACCAATAAATCAAGTGATAGTAATTTTAATCATGCAAATAAAACATCTTAATTTGATTCTAAAGCATTGCAAAAATAGATTTTCAAAACAACAACTGTATAACACAAGCATGGAGCATCTAGGGACCTAATCCGAGGCATGCACCATCTAACGGAATCACAATTGCTTAATAAAAATCTTTTAAATCAATTTTCAATCAAGGCAATTAATCATAAATAAATTGCATAAATAAATTAATTAAATACATACCACTTAATTATTAGAGAAAAAGCTTCATCCGTCATCCCAGTGATGGTGATTAGCTCATTGTAGAGAAAATATGCTCAAAACAATCTTTCATTGCTCAAAAAGTGTTTACAATGGCTTAATAGAAGTAACACAGCTGATTTGATACGCTTATAAGCGTTACAGTGAGGTGGTTCAGCGTGTTACAGCAGCATAAAAGCAACAGGAAACAAGCAACTGATATAAGTGTCTCCGTTTAAACAGTTAAGCAGCTTAAACTGCGACTGTTCAATAGTATCAGCGACAGAATCGTACTGTCGTCTATCTTCTTCTTCTCCGGCAACAGCAGCAGCAGCAGAATTGTACGGGAGCTCTCCAAACTTTTTTTCCCCCCTTTCTCTTCGATTCTCTTTGCTATTTATAGGCTTTACTAACCCTAGGGATCTCCTTAATTGATAAGGACTCAAAGAAGAGTCCAAATCCAACTTGAAAACGTGTTTGATCTTGTTACAGCGTGAATATCATTTTCCGGCTTCAACTCGGATTTGAAGCAGTTTTTCCGGCTTTAATCTCTATTTCTTCACGTGTTTAATCTTGTTTTCATCCCTACTTGCTTTTGGGTCAAATTAAAAGTCCAAAAATCCCAAGAATCACGTAAAACATGTTCACAGCAATCTTCTCTTCGTGAAGCAAAATTTCTCGCCGTTTTCGGTTTCAAAATTCAAAGAAGGGGTGCCCCCAATCCAAAGTGTGGGTGCCTTATCCATTTTTCCCGGGTGCCTTTAACACTTTTCTAGCCAATTTTTCCGCAAATGTTTATTTCTCAAAAATACCTACAAAGACATAAAAAGACATAAAAAGTGTAAAATCGAGTACTATCGAAGCAGATATTCGGGCGCAATATAGACACAAAAATGTGTCTATCAAATACCCCCCCAAACTTACTATTTTGCTAGTCCTCGAGCAAACTAATAAAATAAAATCCTAACTCACTTTCGCAGGAATCGCGACTACATTTAGCATATGCAGTAAGCCGTTAAACCCCTAGGTGTCCCTAGTGGACGAGTTTTGTCTCGTGAGGGTTTACAAGAGGTATACCCACAAAACCTTTACTCTAGATTTTAGCAACTCGTGAACGATTAAGGATAGACACTAAACAAGTTATTTAGTTGGTTTACTCAACTCATCGGCTATGGGAATCATTACCCTATATTAGTCCAATTGTTGTACACGAGTGTTTACTCAAGCATACTAAAATTCATAAGACAACAGAGCTCTAATCAGATAATTGTTCAACCACAAGACTCAGAATCTATCCCAATTAATCACATGAAAAGATTTAGAAGATGCACATAGAAATATGAAGGTTGCACATGTTGACTAAGGTGAATGGTGTTTCCCATATCTGTCTGAAGGTCAGTGCCAGGATGAATCCTAATAGATTGAGATACATGGTCTTAAACTTAATACTAATATCGACTCAACTGGTATATACGAGGGTCCCAGCGATCGATTTATTGAAAATAAAACGATAAATATATTGACAACATGATTGGATCAAATTGAATCCAAGCGCATGGTTCTTATCAGCATCTTACATGATAGTTCCCATGGATCCTGCGTTCCACGCTTGCTTAGGCGACGGAGATAGGGAGAACACACACATATTGCTATCAAAGTGTCAATATATATATATATATATATATATATATATATATATATATATATATTTTTTGCTCAAAACAAAGCAAGAATGGGGCTTGATCTCAAACACTCTATTTCATCCTAGCGGCGATAACAATTTGATACTGGGACCCACCAAATCACTTAGAGAAACACAAAATTACAAAAGTAAAAACAGAAAGTGATATGGTCGAGATAGACTCCGAGATGTGGTGACAACTATCATGTTATTTTCTAACACCTGAACTCTGTCCTTTTATGAATAAACCATTTAACTGGGCACACCAATTCCTATAGAAAAAGAGCTAAGTTTCTATCTACCTAGAATGGTTAGTGTCACCCTGAAGTGTTCACAAGCTTCTAAATTCTAAAGCTTTATTATTTCACTAAAAAGTTTCTCCCTTACCCCCAAACTTAAATTAAACAGTGACCTCAATGTTTCTAAAGATGAATGATTAAAAATACGAACCAGGAGAAACTGTTACCAATTCACGAAAAGGACTTAAGGAAAGATATTACCGTGTTTCATGAGCATGGGTTACCTCCCAAGAAGTTCTAAGTTTAAAGTCTTCAGCTAGACTAAGGAAGAATTAGTCACCTCATGAAATCATATAGCAATAGTCGGAACAACTGTGGGTCATCTGAATCAAATAATGCTATCACAAAGAGAAAACTACAACATGCCAAGAAAATGAACAAACCGAGCACAGCCTTATCTAGTTTTCTGTTTAAGACAACTACTTATAGCTGTGGTTCAGGTTCAGGGTCTATAAAAGGGTCTTGATAAACTATTTCCATAGGCTTGATTACCTTGTAGGAAGAATCAACAAGATCAGGTTGTAGAGTCTGTAAAAACTCAACTAAGAACTTAGAAGCACATAATAATAACCTGAATAATTATGGATCCTCAAAGTCAATCAGATTTGACCCACACAGTTGACTACTATGAAGGTGGTCATTCTTAAGCAAATGTGTCGATTTCCTAAAGTAATTAGGTTTAGTCTTAAAACTTAATAAGTGGCACATTTGAAATTCTAACGTTCGCACATATGGAAGAAAATATTTTGGTGGGAAAACAAAGTCAATCTGGGTATTATCTCCTAGGTAAACCACATCGACCAGAGGATGGGTTTCTAACAACTGAACTTCTTTATGGACATGATTAGGTTCAGGAAACAGTTCTTGAAGATAATCTCTTAATATGGTTGAGGCACAAACATCAAGTCCCAAGTGAGGGGCTTCTAAAAGAGTCAAAGGTAAAGCACAGGGAGAATGATAATCACCCCCAAACTTAGAATTTTGGGTGTTTCTAGATAGACTAGTCACAATTTCCTTAATTTCTAGATCATCAGATTCTCGAAAATTGTCAATTGCTTCTTGTAAGTTATAATCAAGTGGTGCATCCTCACTCATATTTAAAATCTCTACGGGTCTATCTTGGTTATCTACACCTATTGTTTCTAAATCGTTGGACTCTAAAATAGTATTCTCAGGATAAACCCGTTCCTCTAAACCATTATCGGTTTCAAAACAAGAGAGTTCTACATCGTCTAAAACAGTGGTATCTCTGGTCAAATCCTCTTCCTTTTGAATAGGTGAATGATCATGAAAATTATTTGGATTTGAACAAGAAATAACACTATCATCGTGAAGCACAACTGGAGTGACAATTTCTTGATCACTCTGCCTGTATATTTGAAGTTCTTCATCAACACTATCCTTATCATCATAATAACATGAAGATTTTTGAACCTTGTCTAAATAAGTAGTTTTACCAATCCTATCCTCGTCCTCTTGACTAGGTGAATAATTATCAAGGGTAGCACTATATTGGCAATTAAGATCCTCTTGAGCAATATTATTATTTGCAGAAATTTCATTCATACTTAATACGAACCTATTTTTATCCTCAATCATCTGCTTGTTATTCTCATCTATCAGCTTGAGGGTGTCTTCTAGAGTACGAGTTGGGCTACTAATTGTCACCCCCATACTTAATTTAAGCTCATGTGTTGCCTCAGATAACTTCTTGAGTGATTCTTCTAGAGGTATACTAGGTTCATGGGGAGTACTACATTGCATCTGCTTTAGGGAATCCCTCCAAGATAACGAACTCAAATCATCATGGGGAGTACTAGATTGCAACTGCTCGTGTGATTCTTCTAGAGGAATACTAGGTTCATGATGAGAACTAGGTCGCAATTGCTCTAGGGCATTCCTCCAAGACAAAGAAATCAAATCATCATGGGGAGTACTAGATTGCATTTGGTTTAGGGCATCCCTCCAAGACAAAGAACTAGAATTTTGCTCACTTTCATGTTCATAAGACGGGTGTATGTACGAATAGTAATTGGGATCACCTTGGTATGGGCAGTAACCTCTAAAAGGTTGGTGGTGGTCCCGACTACTATCCATACCATGATGATAGTATGGATAATGTCTAGTTTGAAATTCAGTCAGATATTCATTGTATTGGTCCTCATAATACCAATTCGACATTTTCTAACAAAAACTTCCTAATATATACAAAAATAAACTCTAAAAACAAATCCTACCGGATGGGGTTCTAAACATACACAAGCAAGGCCGACTCAACCAAATCAAACCTATTGAATCTAGCAAACAAAAAGCATGATGGTTCCACTTAGATTGTTTCTAGACCAGCTTCTATTCTTTCAAAAGGCAACTGGTTACAATTTTATCAAACCTCTTAGAACGATCCGAATTAGATTAAGTCGAAGAGAAACAGGATAAGCTCTAAGGAGCTTTGATAACCCAGTCTCTTTGGCACTTTTCCCTGGGTTACAAGGCGGCTCTAATCAACTTAAAATAATCTTCCTGAACTTCGAGTTAGGCTAATAAAGTAACCAGTACAGTCCTTTTGAACGATTTTCCAATAAGCTCGATACCCTATAGGTCTCTTTCTAGTCAAAATTTTAAGGTTTTAGGTTCGCGTTTGGTAACGTGTTCCTAAAGCGGGCAAGAAGGAAACGGTGATGAAATCCGAGTCCTTATCTTGTATGGCCAGTTCTTGCCCTTTACTAGAAAAGTAAGTCCGTTTTCAGTTCCTCAACATATATGCATACGAAGGAATACAGTAAACCCACTTGCAGGGGATTCGTGGGTTGATCGAGTCTTACCTCCCGTACCAGACGGAGGATAAATCAGTTGTAGTCGACTCGGGCCACCGACTCCTGTGTCAGTGTGCGAACCCAAGGGGCCGAGACAATATCGTAATTGTCGTCCTTCCCTGTAGCAGTTTATATTTAATAATACCCTTCCGTAGGGTTTAAAAATAATAAAGAGTCCAAATGTCCAAAAGAAAGTCCAAATAGTGTCCGGAAATAAAAGAAAAATTACAGAAATAATAAAAATTCCTAATACAATTTTCTAAAAAAAACAAATAAAATCTAAAATAAAATGAAATCTAATTAATAAAAATTTTCGTCTTCTTTTTCGTTCTTTAAGCTTTATCTTTTAACTCCAAGTCTTTAGCTTTAATTCCAAATCTTTGGCGTACTTTCTTTTCGATCCAAAATCCAACCTGTAGCAAAAAGAGAAATACCAAAAGAAACGTAAAATAGAACAAAGTAAAATAATAATAAAAAAAAAACCTAAAGATAAATCTAAAACCCTAAACCCAAAAACAAGTCCGCGTCGGCGGCGCCAAAAATTGGTGTGATAAAATATAGTGGTAAAAAGAGGTTCGATTCTCAGACTTGTGAAGGTTTAATTATAGACTTAATTTTAATTAAAGAAAACAAAACAGAATAAAATCAAGATTACTTAAAAAATATGGGGAAGAACTAGGATTCAGGATTCCACTTTTAACCAATAAATCAAGTGATAGTAATTTTAATCATGCAATTAAAACATTTTAATTTGATTCTAAAGCATTGTAAAAATAGATTTTCAAAACAACAACTGTATAACACAAGCATGGAGCATCTAGGGACCTAATCCGAGGCATGCACCATCTAACGGAATCACAATTGCTTAATAAAAATCTTTTAAATCAATTTTCAATCAAGGCAATTAATCATAAATAAATTGCATAAATAAATTAATTAAATACATACCACTTAATTATTAGAGAAAAAGCTTCATCCGTCATCCCAGTGATGGTGATTAGCTCATTGTAGAGAAAATATGCTCAAAACAATTTTTCATTGCTCAAAAAGTGTTTACAATGGCTTAATAGAAGTAACATAGCTGATTTGATACGCTTATAAGTGTTACAGTGAGGTGGTTCAGCGTGTTACAACAGTAGAAAAGCAACAGGAAACAAGCAATTGATATAAGTGTCTCCGTTTAAACAGTTAATCAGCTTAAACTGCGACTGTTCAACAGTATCAGCGACAGAATCATACTGTCGTCTGTCTTCTTCTTCTTCGGCAACAGCAACAACAGCAGAATTGTACGGGAGCTCTCCAAACTTTGCCCCCCCCCCCCCCTTTCTCTTCGATTCTCTTTGCTATTTATAGGCTTTGCTAACCCTAGGGATCTTCCTTAATTGATAAGGACTCAAAGAAGAGTCCAAATCCAACTTGAATACGTGTTTGATCTTGTTACAGCGTGAATATCATTTTCCGGCTTCAACTCGGATTTGAAGCAGTTTTTCCGGCTTTAATCTCTGTTACTTCACGTGTTTAATCTTGTTTTCATCTCTACTTGCTTTTGGGTCAAATTAAAAGTCCAAAAATCCCAAGAATCACGTAAAACATGTTCACAGCAATCTTCTCTTCGTGAAGCAAAATTTCCCGCCATTTTCGATTTCAAAATTCAAAGAAGGGGTGCCCCCAATCCAATGTGTGGGTGCCTTAATCCATTTTTCCCGGATGCCTTTAACACTTTTCGAGCCAATTTTTCCGCAAATGTTTATTTCTCAAAAATACCTACAAAGACATAAAAAGACATAAAAAGTGTAAAATCGAGTACTATCGAAGCAGATATTCGGGCGCAATATAGACACAAAAATGTGCCTATCAACGTTCTGCTGAAATAACGCCCATTTATCATACGTTCTATTATAAAGACGCCGGACAACAGACGCTCTTCTAGGAAGGCGCCGGTGCACAAGACGTCTTAATAAGATGACGTCTCCTGAGCACACGCTCCTCTACACGGACGCCGAGAACCAAACGTCCACCTTTAAGAGCGTCCATACAATAACGTTCCCCTACTATAGCGTATTGTGACCGTTGAGAAAACTTTCTGTTGGTGGTTGTCGTTGAGAGATCCGTTGTGAAATGTTACCGTTGATTTAGTTGAAACGGCTAGTTAATTCGTAATGTATATAAACGCGTTGCCGTAATGTATGTTTCATCTACACAGCAACATTTCATAATTCTTTTTTAGTTCATACAAGAAAGAAAGAAAGAAAGTTCTAAGGTTTTCTAATTTTTGGTAATTCAAATTTGTTTGTAATCACTTTCATTAATGGGACCAAGACCAAGAGGTCCAAATTTTACTGTTAATGAAGATATAACCATGTGTAGGATTCATTGATCTCAAGATTGTAGTGTTGGTACCGATCAATCAGAACACAAATTATGGTCTCGCATCAAATCTGGAATGAAAGAAGTTATGCCTTCAATGGATGATCGCAGTTGGACCTCTATTCAAAAACGCTTTCAGGGAATAAGTAAAGATGTGGCTCTTTACTCTGCAAAGGTGGAAGAAGTGGAACGTGAACACCATACTGGATGGGGCCCAGAAACAAAGGTATGTGAAGACTTAATTTTTATGCACTGCCTTATTACAGTTTTGAATTGTATGTCATGCACTAAGTCTTTTTCTAAACAACGATAAACAAAGTGTAGAAGTAAGGAGGCTATTCAAGGAAGCTAATGGTGGGAAACCATTTAAGCATGAAGAATGCTACGCAATTATGTTAGAAAACCTCAAATATTCAAGACGATCCACAGCTGTTTTCGATTCATCACAAGCCGAAGAAGATTCTGACAGTAACGACGATAACCGAAAAAGACCTTCACCAAGCCAAGACCAATGGAGTGGATACGAAGAAATAGGAGATATACCTAACACGTATCCGCGCCTAATGGGAAAAAAAGAGTCTAAACGACTGAATCAAACAGGGAGAGCAAAATCCAGTGCCCAAGCCGAAGCCTTGGACACAATTATTAACAACCAAAAAAACTTCAACAACAGTTATACAGAAAATGCTAAAAGGAAGATTGATCAGAGAGAAGCCGAGTTTGCATCAAAAGAGGAGTACTAAATTATGATGACGGACGTCTCCCATTTGGATGCCGGAACAAAAGAGTGGATTGAAATTAGGAAGCAAGAGATTTTACAGAAAAGAAGAGAATCTCGTCTTACCTAAACAGTATTAAACTTCGAGTGTAATTTTTCTTTTCATTAATGAAAACTATAACTTTTGAATCATGAAATAGATTGTCACTTATTCATAAGAACAGAACAAAAGTACAATTTAAGATATCTCATTTTCACATGAGTAGCGGTTGAACTTAGCACGTGCAACATGCCTTTAAACCACTAAGTTCCCCTAGTGGCCGAGTGGTGTCTCAGGAGGGTTTACAAGAGATATACCCACAAAACCTATCTGCATGGTTTACTAATTTTTCATACATCCCCGAAATCCGACCATAAATGTTCGATCAAGTCATTTCGTAATCGAATATGCGTTTCTTTGCTATGTACTGCAACTCGGCGTTGGTGAGTTGACATCCTCGACAGTTCTGCAGTTTGTTGACAGGAAATATTAACCGGTGCATGGTAGCGCCCTTGATCATATTCATGTGGCCAATCACCGGGTTGACGTTTATCCTCCACAATCATATTATGAAGAATAATAACAATTTTCATTATATATGCAAGTGTGTCCATATTCCACATTCTTGATGGTTGTTTAACGATTGCAAATTGGTTTTGCAGTACACCAAAGCCTCGCTCCATATCTTTTCGGCAACCCTCTTGCATAGCTGAGAATTTGCGTTTCTTGTGTGAATCTGGATGCTTGATCGACATGATAATGGTAGATATCTCTGGGTATATCCCATCACCAAGATAATACCCCATATCATATTGGTTCCCATTCACCTCGAAGTTCACAGGTGGTGTGTTCCATTTGATAAGGTTTTTAAAAATATAAGACCGGTTCATTACATTGATATCGTTGTTGGAACCAGGCATACCAAAAAAAGCATGCCAAAACCATAGATCTTGTGAAACCACTGCCTCCAATTCAATACTTTCATCGCCTTTGTAGGAAGTGTAGGCACCAGATTCGGCAGATGGACATATATCCCACTTCCAATGCATACAATCCACACTGCCTAGTATCCCAGGAAATCCCTTGGCCTTGTTCTGATTAAGCAACAGTTCAACATCTGCAGGGGTTAGGTTGCGCAAATACTGATCCTCATATAACTGCAGAATCGTCAAACAACACCGACGTGTTGCCTCAAGAACCGTGCTTTCTCCGATGCGTAAGTACTCATCTATTGCATCCGCCGCAGATCCATAAGCCAACATACGAATTGCAGCAGTAATCTTCACATGTGGGGTTAATCCAAGGCGGCCGGCCGCATCCCTTTTTTGAACGAAATAAGGATTAATTGCTACTATATCCCGCAAGATACGGTTGAACAATTGTCTTCGCATTCGAAATCTTCTACGAAAAATATTGGGAGGAAAAGTCGGGTTTATGGAAAAGTAATCTGTCCATAGTAGCCTAGCTCCGTCATCACGATTTCTTTCTATTTCGATCCGAGTACGTGGCCAGTCTATGTATGAAGCGACCAATCCCAAATTGAGTGCTTGGTCATTTTGGATAAGTGCAAATGATTCTTCGTCTGATGAGGAACTGGTGTTATTACTATCATCATCATATGTCGAAGATAGGGTTAAATGATTAGGAGGAATATAAGGAAGTTGAAGCAGCATAATACATATTGAAGTTCTGATTGCCTACCATTGACTGGGGAAGTTTGAAGTTTTGGGGAGGATTCTAGTTTTGGGGAGGTTAGTAGTTTTGGGAAGGTTTGTAGTTTTCGATGTGGTTTCCATGGAGAATGGTTTGTTCATTCTATAGTTCTGATTCAGATAAAAACCAAATGAAAGCTAAGACACGAGCTAACAACAAAAAATGCACAAATCATGTAAAAGAAAAAATCGAGAGATAAGAAGTGTCGGTTGAGTAGACAATACAAGGCAGAAATAAAAGCCAAATGAAAGCTAAGACAAGGGCTAACAACAAAAAATGGACAGATCATGTAAAAGAAAAGTTCGAGAGATAAGAAGTGTCGGTTGAGTAGACAATACAAGGCATACATAAAATCCAAATGAAAGCAAAGACAAGAGCTAACAACAAGAAACTGACAAATCATGTAAATGAAAAATTCGAGAGATAAGAAGTGTCGGTTGAGTAGACAATACAAGGCATAAATAAAAGCCAAATGAAAGCAAAGACAAGAGCTAACAACAAGAAACTGACAAATCATGTAAATGAAAAAATCGAGAGATAAGAAGTGTCAGTTGAGTAGACAATACAAGTCAGAAATAAAAGCCAAGTGAAAGCTAAGACAAGAGCCTACAACAAAAAACTGACATATGCATGTGACAGCTAAACCCTAATTCTGTTTTTCTCTATTTATTCAGCTCATTTTTGTTGTTGACTTCATAATTTACCTGCATTAAGCCAACTCAACATTTGATTCAGCTGAAGATTTGTCTGTAACCAATAACAACATTTGATTCAGCTGATCTAACAATAACAACAAAGTTAAATTAACGAATTATGTCACTGTTTCGTATGCTTGTATAGAAGGAAATCGCAAAAATGCACTACTATCATGAAGTCCAAAATGTAATCGGAAGTAACTCCTTAGTTTCTCAATTGATTTTTAATTTTTTACAATCTTTTTTAGGAGTTTGGTTGTTCAATGTTATTTTCCTAATTATACCGCCTCAATCGTCGTAACCGGAAGTAACTTTATTTTTTGTAACATCATTTTATTAAATCAAAAAAGACATACATTAAAGGGAATGAAATATAATTATTGCTAAAGAAGGAGAGCACACTTCTGATTTAGAATAATCATGTCATAAGCAAATCTATTAGTGAAACCTTAAGCATTGGCTTGTAGGACGACGTGGACGACGTTCTTCACTTCTTGGTAGAATAATCAACACAAAAGGATTGAATTCTTCCATCACCCTTAACATCTCGAAATGAGGTTTGTACCGGAAATCAGATCGTTTCCATCTTGTCTATTCCTCCAGAGATCTGGCAACAACTTCATCATCAGTTTCATTCCTATGACGAAATTCATTCACCTTAGAAGTTAAAGAAGAAAATTGTAGGACTTCCTTTGTGATTTCCACATATCGACAAAAAAGGCCTGCTCTGTTCCTGTTGTTGGGATTACCGGTTTTATTACAAAAGTTTGCATGTGTATGTTCCAACCATTGCATGCTCATTGAACCATTCATCCGACGTTCATGCCCCCTTGCTGGATAATGCAATACTATGTTTCGACATATGGATAAATCTTGCTCTAGTGTAAAATTCTCTGCATTAAGCCTAAAATTTGCGAAACCCGCCATTAAATGAAAACACGAAATTACAAATTTGATCTGAAATATTAAAGAGGTGGATTTGGAATGAGAATGATAGATATAACCTCATGTATTTATAGGTGTATACATAATACGGATTTTTGGCCGTTGTTCAACGGTACAATCCATAACGGTAACGAAACGGTAACATATATGAAAAGGGAGATTTTTTTGATATTTTGTAGATTTTGTATGGTCACAACGGAAGTTTGAAAATTAACTAAGTTGAGTCAAATGAAAGCTAAGCTAAGGTAGAAACAAAAACTAACAAAGCACGAAAACGAAAACGAGGAGAGATAAAGTAAAATGTATTTTGGAATTACAAAACAATAAAGGACAAAATAAAATGTATATTGGAATGACTAAACAATAAAGAAAGAATACTATCCACTGTTGTTTTGGTCCCCACGAGATGAGCGAGGTGGCATAAACGGAGGCATACTTGACGAAGAACCCTGACCCCCGATATTCCACATTTGGGGTGGAAGAGTTCCTGAAAAATTTCCAAAACCAAGGTGTGGAGTTTGAGAACGAGCATGGGCTAGTTGTAGTTGCAAAGTAGTGTTTTGATTCTTATAATCACGCAACTCTTCCATCCTTTCCCTCGTCTGGGCCAAATGAAACTTACGGAACTCTTGGGTAAAGTCAGCAAAATCTTGCGCAAGAGTATAAGTTTCGCCATGTTATGGAAAATATAAAATGTCAGTTTCTCAACAATTTTTTAAAACTATGTCAAAAATATATTTAAAATATACTTACATATGACAAATTATCTTGAGGTGGAATGGCAACATGTTCAGAGGGTTGTTCGATGGTTTCTCTAACAAGGCCACCCAAACAGTCGTATGTTTCCACGTCCAGTCGACTTTGGTGCAAAATTTGTTGGAGTTAGTTACATGTCGCCAGTACTCCAAATACCTATCATACGTAACTGGATCTTGGAGGTAGTCATTTATAAGGACCTCACTCGATTCCCTCAGCTTGGTAGCTTCGGCATCGGTGATTTTGCTAACACGGCCTGGGGTTTGCTCGGAATTTTCCATCCACCATAGATTTGGTTCCATAACCGGTCTCCGAGGTACACGTTATGCTTTTAAAAGTTAATAATTATCAGCCATGAACCAGTAAAATAAAAAAAGGAGATTAATAAATACGCCTATTTGAAAAAAAAAATGTCAACTCACAGTGCCAATCCAAGTAAATACATCGTGCCTATTTGAGAGAACCATAGCTGTCCGGATAATCTCATTAAGATTGAATGGAATGGCGGTAACTCACGGGTCCCATGTCACAGCGTCGGCGGTTAATCCATTCAGAAGAGTCCTTGAACGCACAATGTCATTAGTCTTCTTTCGTGTACTCTTCCATCGCGAACATCTAGGCCACACACTTTCGGTCTCAGCAGATGGGTTGTGAGGTCGACGTATGCCCAGATATTCGTACCCCCAAAACTTCAATTTGAATAAAACAAACAAAATTAATAATTTACCACCAAATACACATTTAAAGGAAATTTCAAGGAAATTAATTTACCTCCAATATTTGACATGATACGGTTAGTGACTTTTGTCCCCTCCCCGCTGCACCAAGTGCGGAATATAGTTTTGAAAAACCAGCACTACCCCAGTCATAAGTCCCAACTGCAGTTGGATCCTCCAATGCAGCTAACCATCCAGCATCGATGTAGTTCTTAGCATTGGAAAAGAAGAACTGTCCCAGAACATACATCCAAAAGGCTCGCGCCACTCTCTCAGCAAGTATGTTATCATCTTGCGCCGAAACCAACTTTTCCTCTTCAAAGTATGAGGACAAAAATGCCACTGTAATGGCATCTGAAATCCGCTGATGAGGGATACCTTCTCTCCTACACACTTCGCAGTCTTTTAGATCTGGGAAATATGCTCCCGGACATATTGAAAGGTATACTTATCCGGGTCATACGGAGGTTCCTCGCCAATACCAATACTAATTCCGGTCAACATGACCCAGTCGAGAGGTGTAAACCCCATTTCACCAAATGAGAAGTGAAAAGTGTTCGTCCTGTCCCAGAAACGCTCGACGATGTAGTCAATCAACGCATGTGACGAGTCACCAACATCCATTGTCAAAAATCGATCCCATCCTGCCCTTTCAATAATAAATTTAGCTCTAGGAAATTTGTATTTATACCTTTATATGCTTGAAGGACCGATTTGAGAGACCCGCGATGCATATACTTGGTCTTTGGGTCTGCTCTCGAAGTCATATTACTGGAAGCGTGACCTTCATCATCTTCCATCATACTGTAATTCGCCAAGCCAATAACATCGTTCCCTCCTTCAGCAACATGATTTCCTTGTGCATCCTCAATTGTTTTATCTTTCTTGTTCTTTTTTTTTCGACCAACGAATCGGAAGGCGGCATTCCTCAACATATATACAAAATCAACAGTTATCAACACAATGGATCAAATATATAACTCCACATTTATCCATAAATCAACAAGATTATAAATTTCATCATTAACAAACATAATCCGCTATTTAAATAATCAAATGTATAGACACAAACAAGTAATTATATCGATTAGGTTATAGTTATTCTTCATAAAATCATTTACAAAAACTTAATGTAATTCGATATGGAAATAATAAACACATACAACGACAACACCATGGAAATACAAACATGTTTTTCTAAAAAAACTATAGTTCAAGCCAACAAAACACCCAACAAGAATAAAAGCAAGAACCTACCATTCAGATACAGAGACATACTTTAGAGCAATTGGCAGAAAACACACAAAATATACTTTAGAGCAATTGGCAGAAAACACACAAAATATACTTAGAGCAATTGGCAGAAAACAATTATCACCAGTTGGATAGAAATGTCATTAGACAACAAAATTTAAGAAATCAAATTAAACCAACAGGTTCTCTTTAGTCCAGTAGGTATTCCATTAAAATACACTGCTAGGGTTTATTACTGCTAAATCGACATTTTAGAAGGAGGGGTTTTAATAAGATGTAATGATTGACGACTAATGGGTTTTCATTTTAGTTTTTTATGCTGGTAACAGATTTATGATTTTATATGCTTGAATAACTAGGGTTTTTTTTCTAAGACTAATACATCGCGAGAAAGAGAAAGAAAAAGATAGAGAAATGAGTTTGTTACCTTCTTTTATGTTTGATTTTAACCGTGAAATGCCTATAGCTCCAAGCGAGCTTGAGTTTGATTTCTTCCCGTTACCGTCACTTGCGTCTGTTGAAGGAGTAGAGAAGAAATTGAAGAAACAAAAATGCGTTTGATAGAGAAGAAGAGCGTTTATAAACCCAAACCTTAATACGGACGCTCTTCTTGTGAGGCGTCTATGTCCAAAACGCTTCTCTTGGTGGACGTCCTTGTTCACGCTTCTCTACACGGACATTCACTTTACTAACGCTTATCCTGGTGAACGTCAAACTCCTTCCACGCTTCTGTTGGTGGACGTTTCAAGTATAGGCGCTATTATAGAGGGGCTTCTGGCATTCAAGCGTCTTTTAGGCACAGCGTGTATCACTAAACATCCACACAATACAACGCACAACTTCCATACGTTCTCATATGAGTACTCTTGGACAAGAGACGTTGCTTAGTGTGGACGCTTAAACATACGTTTGCTTAAGGCAGCGTATGAGTATGCAACGCTCAATTAGAAGTGCGTCTGGTTTCAGGCATATGAAACGCTCACCAAAATGTGCGCCCAACAACATACGTCATACCAGAGAAACGTCCGTGTCATCTAACGTTCATCTATAATAACGCTCAATAACAAACGTCTGTTTAAAAAGGTGTGCGATCATATTTAGGTTAAAACCGTTAAGTTTAAAAAGAAAAACGACCAAATAATTTTTCTCCTTAGTCTTTAGTATAGTCTCACCGTTGCAGTTGCCCTAAGTGAATCAATCTCTCTATATATTTCCATATTCAGTCTCATAATATGGGTTTTGATTATTTGGGTATTTTGATTATTCTGATTTTTGATTTTTAAAGGTGATGGTTTCATTTCAAGCATTGTTGGCTTACGGGATTTCAGTTGATGCTGTATGTCCTGGAAAGAAAGCTGGCGATACTTGTCGAACTGCCGTTCATCAGCTTCTGGTCATCAGGTCCAATTGCCTCCCCCTCTCTCTCTCTCTATATATGACAGTTTGCTTTTGAATTTTGAAGAAACTGAGTTTGGGAAATTATTTGACATCAGCGGGTGTACATAAGATGAAATTTATTAGGATCTGGTGTTACTGTGAAATTGTTTGTCTATGAGGATAGGAGATGGTGATTAGGTTTCGGATTACACATGGTTTGACTTTGTCGTTGGCCTTTAAGTTTGGATCCACATTAGGCCTGTAATCTATATGAGGATATTCTCCCAGTTTAGCAATCCATGAACGGACTAGGGGAGTTATGATGTAATAATTCCTGTGCGAATGTGCAGAAAACATATATCTTGCAGTTACTCATATAGTTCGTAACATATTTGCTGGAATATTTTTTCAATTTTATTCATCATGATATAGATCAGGAATAATGCTCAAAGGTACTGGGTTGATGAATTTACGTTGCAACTTTATTAATCTCTGTAAGACATACTTAAGCACATATAATAAATTCCCTATTTTGATAAAACAATTGTCACAGTTATTCTAATCTAAACAAGTGGTCATCTGGTTTCAAATAAATACTTTGATTCTTTGATATATCTGATATCACTGGTTGAAATAAAGATGGACTGCATGCTTCCAATCACGCTTTTCATTCTTTATTATTTTCGGTTCTTTTTTCTATGAGTCTGATATATATAGGTGGTTGCAGACTTACTCAGGGTCACGGGGCCACGATTTCACCCTCAATGCTACGTTTAGTGAAATTGAAGCGAGCAAATACGATGGGTTGGTTCTCCCTGGAGGGCGAGCCCCAGAATATCTCGCCATGGACGAATCTGTTCTAGCCTTAGTAAAAATTCTCTGATTCGGGAAAGCCAATTGCCTCTGTTTGCCATGGAGAACTGATCTTGGCAGCTGCAGGTGTTGTTAAAGGAAAGAGATGCACAGCGTTCCCCGCTGTGAAGCCCATGCTACTTTCCGTAGGTTCTCATTGGGTTGAACCACAGAAAATGTCAGCATGTGTTGCAGATGGTAATCTTATAACTGCAGCGACGTATGAAGGACATCCCGAGTTTATCCAGCTTTTCATTTAGGCTCTAGGAGGAGCTGTGTCTGGTTCAGATAAGCGGATTGGTATGTGGTTTTTCCCTTTTTCATTACACCTGACTGAGTTATTCATTTCTATAGTAACAAATATCCAAGCCAGTAGTTTTTTTGTGCTGAATTGGAGCATCAGGTTTTATGCATTAACATTCTATCCATGCTATATTGATTAGCTTTTGTATGAGTAAATAATTCCTAATTTCATGTCTGCTTATGCATCATCTTGTTAGCTTATTTGATCTATTGGTCGAGTCATGATGCTCCAATATTACGTTCGTCATCAGAAGCTATAGATGCAGATATAGATAACCAAACTAGGGGTTTAAAGTTATACAATCTTATTTGTTGATCCAGTAGGTTCTAACCATTTGATGGTTTAATTTTTTTTCTGCAAGGAGTTCGAAGTCTTCTGTTCTTGCTGACCACATGGTTATGAGTGTTCTATAAGGCTCATCCTTTTTAAGGGAATATAAGAACAAAAGGAGTTAATGGGGAAAATAAATTAGTCCAGATAAATTAGAAGAGAAGTGATCTCTAAGTTTAATGTAGTTCAACTGGCTTCATTTACATTTATACAATAATCGAACGGTTGAGAATGCAAAATTCATTACGAAATTTAACATTGCACTCCAACAACACTCTTTTGTCCTTGGAAGGGAACCCTGAAAGTACTTCATTTAATTAAAGAGTATCCAACAGCAGCATTAAATAACAAAATCTAAGAAGTACCAACTCATGAAGCCAGGGTTGGTGTACTTATTAGAAGAGTTGTATTAATCATTGATTATAAGACAACTGAGCGGATCTGTAATTGTTTCTTGTAATGAAATTCTGCATTTACCATCACTGTCATGGCAGCATAACTCAGAGCATTAGGGTCGATTTTTTTTTATCTTAGACTAGATTTATGCGCGTGCTACACCTCAGGCATAATTAATTTCTCATAAAATTATAATTTTCCACCAAATAAAATGATGATGAAAATTGATAGTTGCCCGTAATTTTTCGTTAAACCTTCCAACCAAGTTATTTTTCTTCCTAATAAAATGATGATGAAAATTGATAGTTATCCGTTTCAGGTAAATAGTTTTTTTGGAGCGTAGCCATTAGATGAATATGAGAGAAGATTATAGCCATTAGATGGATGAATATAACCTTAACAAAATGATGATGAAAATTGATAGTTGCCGTCTCAGGTTGGCAATTTCTATGGGGCGTAGCCCGAACCACACACTAATTAAAAATTTTAAGTAGTTTTGTTTCATTGTTTACTTTCAACGACTTTTCTACTTTCACTTTTTCCTCATGATCTTGAGATATCATTTCCATGTCTCTTAAATTTTTCTCTCATACATATTGAAGGGAAAAACAACTAAAAATCCATAACTGCATCCTAAATATCAAAGTTCATAAAGACTTGTCTTAAATTGTTTCAAAGAAAAACAACATCCTAAAAACTTTATTAGAAACAACAAAAAAAAAGAAGATAACATTAGCTACACCTTTATGCAAATAGATTCGTTGCAAGGAAACAATATTAATAGATACAACATAAATTTACAGGTTGGTAAATATTACCACAATAGCTATCAAGAGGTTAAAGATCCAAATTGATTAATAAATTATACCCCTTGCTTCATAAAAGTTGATCTATTTCAAGCTTACATAACTCTTTAGGAATTAAGGGGAGAGGGATATTTTTAGGTATTTTTTCCAATTATATCCTTATGAATAACAAAATAGTAAAATTTAAAAATGACATACCTCTCAAACTATGACACAGGTATTTATAGAATTTATATTGTTGGAAAGCGTTTAAAATACCTACATAACGGATATAAAAATGACAATAAAATTATACATATTTCTTATCCTAAAATTTAATAACAATAATCAGTAAAAAGGGTAATTTCAGAAATATTTTCTTGTTTAATGAAATAGTTCAATTTTTATGTAATAAAATTTTAAAATGAATAGCTCAACTTTATGAAACAGAGGGAGTAATGAACTTGAGAATATCTTTATTTATCAATGCTCCTTATATAGGCTTCATCCCCTGTGTTTACATATCTTTTACTGGTCAAAAAATAATCACTACAATACGAAGCTAACTTTGCCGAATATAGATCTTCAGTAAAAGATAGAGTCAGATATCTGACAAAGATTGTTTCAAGATTAATATCAAGATTGCAAGGAATGCCGAAAGATGAGGTTTCAAGAGACATCTCTTGTAACTTCTACACCTAATATACAACTTTCGATGACCAAGAATGAAAAAAATGTTGGGAACTATAATCAACATATTCTCAGTTTCTTTACTTAAATTTTAAACAAAGTATACAATAATTTATTTCATGTATCGAGTTATTCATAAAAGCGCCATTGTTCACAGTCCTGCACACTTGCGGCTTGTTCTCAATCAGTCTTATAATTCTTTCCATATATTGAAAGGTGACCATCATTTCTGTAGTCTGACAATTAAATTCGATGCATTGAATTTTGGCTTAGTTTCTTTATGGCAATGACTACCTGAGTTCTATTTCCCACCCCAGCAGCCATATATATATATATATCATATTCTTAAAAGGGATATACAAATTTTCCCCTAGCATATTAGAAACTTTTCTATGATTTCCCTATGAATTTGAAACACCATGATTAAGACTAACTATTGAACAACCATAATTTGTCAAAGCCAACCAAATAGTATGAAAAGATTTTATAGAATGACTTTCGAGTTAAGAGGAGAAAATGCAGTACAAAAAGGATACATAATGGATTGAGATGCCACACTTTAGAAAACACAGTAAGAAATTTGAAATCGAATAAAGCGAAATTCAAAATATGAATTCAAAAAAAAAATCTTACTTGAATGAGCACCTGAATACCCTCTGAAGATAACCTGAGTTATGTTAATATCGATGTCGTCATCAACTTATTTTTCCTAAGACTGAGAGCTTTCTCGAAACCTAACCGTAGGCCTGGAATTTTTTGCGTTTGTCAAATCTATGGCCAGGAAACCTAACCGTAGTCCTAGAACTTTTAGCATTTGTCAGTTCTAAAGTTGGGATTCCTAACCGTAAAACTTTTGTACTTTGTATATATCAGTTCTATAACTAGTTAGGATTCCTAACCGTAGACCTGAATATTTAGGTATCTGGCAGTTCTACGGCTAGGAATCCTAACCGTGGGTAAGAAATTTATGATACATGAGATTTTACGGCAGGGTTTTCAGTTACCGACCCATCTGTAGGTGAATCTCAAAACCACAAAAACTTGGGGTTTTCACCATATGGCTAGCCTTTACTACCAAAACATAGTTGTTAGAAACCTCAATGGGTATTTTTTGAAAAATATAGTCGTTACACATCTTCTTTCTATAAAAATTTCATATATATATACTCACCCATCCCACTTCAATATCACACCTTCTACATCCATAATCTCCCCAAAACTCTTATGATATTACTTTAGTATACTTAAAAATGGCTCAAATTTTGGTGGAAGGTCCTAATTTTACTCTGGATGAAGATTCACCTCTTTGCCGAAACTAAACGCTATGTTATCCAAAGAGGAGAATGATAAAAAGGTGGTTTAGTTAGTGTTAGTTATTGGAAAACCATTCATGAATTTTTTTGTATTGTCAGCGATAACACTCATAACCGTAATGTTGCTAGGTTGTTATGTATCTATGGAGATATACATAAAGAAGTTCAAGAATTTATGGCTTTAATTCGTATTGTTAGTAAAATCCGACTTAATTAGGGTGAAATTGATGCTGAAGTTGTAACTCAATCTCGAGAGGAATGGTCAAATAAGAATCTTATTTCGCCATCCTTAAGGACTTCTTCGTAACTCGTGGGATGTTATAAAGTTATTGTAATTGGGTTAAATATGTAATGGGTTATAATGTGGTTTAATACATGGAAAAAGGTTTACAATTCAAGTCCAAATATCTATTTAGAAACTCTGAAATTTGGAAATTAAGATGCACCTACGGCTAGGAATTTCGAATATGCATATTATCGACCTAGTCGTAAGAGCCTGAAATTTTAAATATCCCTCTTATTATATTCTTTCGGTTAGGTTGGGGTGTCCTACCTAGATGTAAAGTACTATGAGATCCTAAATTTCATTGTTTTTCAAAAAAAAAAATACCAAACATAAAAATAGTTTGGAAAAAATATATTTGCATCAATAATAATTGACTCAAAATACATATCTTATGATATAATCACCACCATTCATCACATTTACTCAATATTGGCAGCCTATACTTGTTTGTTTATATGTGCATTCCATAAAAAGAATTTTATGAAAGCATCTTGCCAACGTTACGGAATCCGAATGAGCCATAAAAAGATATATCACTTCTTTATTCTCATGTTTATCGTAGACTACCGTGTAGTTCTCTTTTTTGCCTAAATACAATAAGTTTTGCATAAGTTTTCTATTTTGCCATGTCTCCCTTCTCAATTTTTCTCTTGATTTATAGATGGTAGCCAAGGTACATACCTTTGTTGGGTTTAGTGCCTTCACACTGCTAAGGATATTAATAGGTACGTCTTGTGCATTTTTGACTCAACACATCTACTAGCTCCACTTATTTGGATGTGAGCTTTGCAGCATAAGGATGGTTGATAAAACTCTCTGAAATTGGGTGGTTATGATGACCTGAGACAATGTCATTCATAAAATCCTCGTTGTGTTCAAATTAAAGCTTAAATGGACAATTAGCTCTTCTGTGCAAGTATTCTTTGTTCCTGTGGTACTCCTCGTGGTATTTGATTTATATACATAGCCCTTTCTTTGATGACTCTTGTACGTCCTCAAAATATTTGAAAGATGGTGGGTTTTACTTGATTATTCTGGTCTATAATGCACATCTTTTTCAACCCTTGTTCTCAAGACCACTTCTTTGTATCATTTATACCTTCCTATTCAAAGGTGTTGGGATAGTGATCACTTGTATCCTTGTAAAAAATTCCAATTGTTGGTTGATCATCCATTGGTTCAGGTATATGCTCGATCTATAAAAATTAAAAACAAAACACAAGATTAGTTCCAAGTTACATATAAAATAGCATACCTACAACTAAGTATATTACTCTATAGCCAGTCGTAGGTTACTCTAGAAATCCATACGGTTAGGTCGATATTTTTAAAAGATAGCAATAGGTATCTCTGGAATACAAATTACATCTATAGTTTACCCATACGTAGACCAGTAAAAGGTCCATTATGGCTAGGTAGATACTATACAAGCTAGTTGTAGGTGACTCTGAAATCAGCATACGACTAGATAACCAACCTTAAAAGAGAAACAACATACTTATGATCAGGTAACCTATCTGTAGACGTACTGCATTAATTAATATTTCCATGCACTTACGACTGGGAAGTTCACTTGCGGACTGTAAATAAGATCTACTACTGGGAAATCATGATTTCTTAACCTAAGAATTTAGTTTACGTCTGGAATTTCATAAGTTCTCAGCCGTATAAGAAGGTTATGACTAAGAAATCATGAGTTCCCAATTATACGTAGGAAGGGTTACGGCTGTAAAATTTTAGGTACAAAAAATGCAAAAAAAAATATCAAGCTTTTTACGTATTTTAAGCTATTAAAAGAAACAAAATTATAATTGAAGAGGTACGGGTCAAAATTAAGAACATATGTGTCTTCAAATGCTTGGCAAGATTCTTCAAAATCATAATAAGGTTCATAAGAAACTTGATTTTGAGTATGGGTTAAAATTCTTAATTAACTAAGAAAACGGTCATGGTGTGATCATTGTTAAGAGCTACGAATACCTTGTATGATTTGGGAGATGCAGATTCGCCTACGTCATAACTCTTGTTAGAATCAATCATTTTGATCAATAAATTCCAAGTTTTTAGGTTAAAAAAAAAAAAAAAAACTTCTACTACTTCATTTTCGATTTCTCCCTCTAAAAAAATAGCTTTTATTTTTAAACACTAGCTATAAAGCAAATTTAACTACTAACACTTAATTATCTAGATTAATTAACTTCATTAACATAAATTAATCAAGGACAATTTAGTCATTATCAAAATATATGGATAAGAGATTATTGAATGGTTGCGAGCCAACTCAAAAAAGTCCAGTACCGAGACGACTATAACAGAAGATATTATTCCACCGGGTCTGGAATGGACCCATCATCTAATAATTCCCTGCACACTCTACTGTCACACGGAACCAACAGAAACTCCAGACTTTGACAGTCCAAACATTATATGAACCCGCGTATAATGGTAGGTCCATTTTCCCCTTCATGTATATAAATAAGTGTGTTATGTCTCTATGTTTTAGTTATTTTGTAGGTCTAGTTTTAGGTTGTGGTCTCTACCTTGCTATATCTTGGGATCATTCTACATGTTTTGTCTACTCTCGGCTACTTCGATGTTACACAAACAACTCAGCTACGCACCACTACCATAAGTAATCACAACTACCATCTTCAATCTCTTGCATCCTTTTTCGTCACAACGGGTTTCCCCGACGGGTACTTTGTTTACCAACTAGGGATGATGACGTTGTTAAAATCGGGTTTTGTTATTGGCGGGTACTTAGTCTACCAACTAGGCTTAACAACTTCTTGTTGCAGGAGACTGGTCTTTTAAAAAATTGGCTTTTCTTGTGGAAAATCGTTGAAGAAGAAGGCATTCCATCCTTTGTTTATCTCAAGTTCGAGGTTCAATACAACAACACCCCTCACATAGACATCTGAATTTAAAGAACAAAGATAGTAGTCAATGCAACGTTGCCAACCAGTATGTGAATAACCTTAATCGCCAATCAAGGAAGTTTCAGCTGGAATGTCTGAATTTTATGGCTAGTACTTTACTGGCTAACACCTGTTTTAAAATTGGGTATAAAGTGTTCTGTTTTGTGGAAATAACCACCTCTGTTTTAAATCGTGTACCTCTGTTTTAAATCGTGTAAGACGTTCCTATATTTAAATAAAATATAACCTTTAAAAAGAAAATTCTATTCTATCTTCCTGTGAGTCCTCAATGAAAAAAAAAAGAGTCCCAAAAACAAGTTTCTATTTTAAGCACGAATTCTTATAACCCTGTGCGGGAGCCCAAATTGCCGGGCTCTAAAGCCGGCCCTGCATTATCCTTGGTTTGTTCGGACAAGATGGAAATGTTTGACCGGCTTAACTTTTTTCATTATTCGAGAGATAAACTTCTATGCTGATAGAATGGCTAAAAGGGGTGCACTATTAGCCAGGGGTCAATTGGATTCCTATGACTCAATTCCTCCATTTTTTGGTTAGATTTAGAACAGCCTTATCAATATTACTTCGAATCGTTTCTTTTGGTTCTATTTTGATTGTTTTTGGCTTAAACACTTTTTGGTAAGTTTTCTATAACATTCAATTGGCTTATGTGTAGAATATTAGGGTCTTTTGGTGAGACAACATCAACATATATATCGACGAGGATTTGATTGTTGTTGTTTTTGTTAGAGTGGTTTGCGTAGATAATTAGTGAGCTTTACTTTTTACCTGTGAGAAATTGATTGGGACGTTATCAAGAGATAAATTACCACAAAATCGTGATTGCTAATATTTTTAGAATGTGTTGTTTCTCACCAGTTGTATAGTCAATTCAATTTGGAATCTTTGCATCTTGATATCAACCGTTGTAATATCAGCAAAAAGAGGTGTAAGTAACGATTAGTTTGATCTAAAGAGACCTCAATATCATCCTACTGAAATTAAAAAATAGGAGGGGTCTTATAATGTCTCGGATCAAATCCTTACCACTCTTTATCGTATCCATGGAACAAACACACTTCCATATTCAATTATAGACACGAGTAATTTGATGTTAGAAGATCATGTATGATATATACATAAGCTAAATTATGGTGTCGAACATTTCGATTTCAAATTGGTATCAGCACCCAATAATTCACTAGTCCTACGAGAGAGTTATCTGTGTATATAAGCAGAAGTAATGCAGTAACTTTTGGTGTTTCTTTTAAAATTTTAAGAATATGTATTGCGAGAGTCATGGGTGGTGGAACCAAGGTTGTACCATACAGGATTTCGGTTCGTACCGGTCGAAAGCGATACACTGGTATGCCGGTATATCGGGGAAATTTCGGTTTAAATATCGGTGAAATATCGGTCCATATATTTTATACTTGTAATTTTATAAAGAAATACTAGTTCACATTTTATAACTATAAATATATTTTAACACGTTATAACAAACATTTTTTCACAAAGTTTAGAAAGATAAATTAGTATTCATCCAAAATATATAGATCCATAGATTTCATACAAAGTTCAAACTGGAAATACAAGAGAAACAAGAACAACTTCAAAGTTTATCGTCTAAAATGCTAATTAAACAAAGATATTACAATTTCGATATCATTAGATTAATTGTAGATATTATTATATGCATATATAATTCTAGAATATCATAAAAAATATGAGTAACAGTTAAAAACCCTAAAACAAGGATAAATTATTATTATTATTTTATTTTATTTTTAAATAAAAAATAAAAAATAAAATAAAAACGAAAAAAACGATCGTACCGGTCAATACCGGTCGTACCGGTCAAACGGTATAGTCCATATCGGCCGATTTTTTCGGTCAAATACCGTTTATCGGTATACCGGATTTCATCTCGTTTTTCGGCCGAAACCGATAAAACCGGCGGTATACCGGTCGTACCGGCCGGTATGGACTACACTTGGTGGAACTACACTAGGGCTTCCCTAGCTTAATCCAGGCCCAAGAAGACCAAAGTGTCTTTTCCAAAGCCTATTTTGTGTCGGCCTATAATATATGTGTGAATTTTAGGCTTAAGCCCGGGCTAAGAAAATACTCAAGCCCACCCTATAGCCAAAGTCTGGTTCCGCGAAATCAGG
>JAJJMC010030994.1:5070179-5109715 GCA_023531435.1 Papaver californicum
AGATGTAGTAGATAGAATACCTTTTTCTTATGATGTATGTATGGATGGATAGATGTATGTATCACACTAGTAGCTAGAGAAGAAGCATAACATCAATAACAACAACCTCTTCATTCAACCTGGCTTCTCATTAGCAACAACAACAAACAGGAAGCTAGAGAGGACAGAGAGAGAAAGAGAAAGAAAAAGGGTGAAGAAGAGAAAAAAGAAGTCTTTGGATTCATAATTATATTATTCTCTCTGCTTCTAGATATATGTAACTTCTCCTGCTCATCATCATAATGTTTTGATATATCTATCAATCAAACTGCTGTTGTACTTCTTCTTTTGTTTCTTTTTGGGAATTTTGGTTTTAAGCGAAGCAAGTTTATTTTGGAAAAACACGATCAACAACAACAGGGAAAGTCTAATAGCGGCAGCTAGCTATACTACTAGCTAGAGATTCATAACCATAGCCGCAGATTAAATATTTTGCAGAGAATTTTCCATCAACTCTTCTGAAGAAATTTGAGATTTCATGTGGGGTATCAATATATTTTGGTTAAAAGTGTAGTTGCTGAGAAGAATATATAGAGAGAGAGAAAGAACCATAGTTAGAAGAGAAAATCAGAAGCTAAAAAATGGCCGCAGCTTCTTCGTCATCGTTCTTTGGAATTAGAGAAGAAGATCAAAACCAAATAATGAAACAACAACAACAACAACAGCAACAGTCATCAACACCAACAGCTCCTGTAATTGCACCTGCTCAGAAGAAAAAGAGGAATCTCCCAGGAACACCAAGCAAGTACCCTATCTCTCTATAAACATATATAGAAAAACATATGAATATAAACAAAATACCATGAGCTTAATTAAATAACAAAACTAGTCTTTTCTCTTTCTGTTTTTTTGTATAGAGTTCATCCAAACAAGTTTTTTTTGATTTTTTTCTTTCCACAATCTTCTCAACAAAAAAAGGTATAATTTTGAAACTTATTCATTCAGTGTTAGCTAGCTAGAATTGAAA
The DNA here is from genome assembly GCA_023531435.1 of Papaver californicum. NCBI lineage: Eukaryota > Viridiplantae > Streptophyta > Magnoliopsida > Ranunculales > Papaveraceae > Papaver > Papaver californicum. The sequence continues at coordinate 5,071,186 of JAJJMC010030994.1, forward strand.
TGGTTCTTGTTCTTTTCCTCCTTTTTTTTTCTTCTAATAAAATCATAACATATCTTCTTCTTCTTTTCTTTTTTTTTAAATATTTGTATTTGTATTTTTTGTATTTTTGTTTTCACAAAAAAAAAAAAAACAGATCCAGATGCAGAAGTGATAGCACTATCTCCCAAGACTCTAATGGCCACAAACAGATTCATATGCGAGGTATGCAACAAAGGATTTCAAAGAGAGCAAAATTTGCAGTTACACAGAAGAGGACATAATTTGCCTTGGAAGCTAAAACAAAAGACAACAAAAGAAGTGAAGAGAAGAGTCTACTTATGTCCTGAAGTAACATGCGTACATCATGATCCTTCTAGGGCACTTGGTGATCTTACTGGTATTAAGAAACATTTTTGTAGAAAACATGGTGAAAAAAAATGGAAGTGTGATAAGTGCTCTAAGAGATATGCTGTTCAATCTGATTGGAAAGCTCACTCTAAGACTTGTGGTACTAGAGAATACAAATGTGATTGTGGCACTCTCTTCTCAAGGTACCTGGTTTTATTCATTACTTGATGCATTCATTCATTCATTTAGTTTCGCTTCCATTAAATCAAGTTAATATAATCCAAAAGGCAAACAGGAAATCTACTTTAAAATTCATTTATTCACCGATTCATTCATTCGTATTCATCATCATTACTACTTTTTAGAAATTTTGAGTTTTTGTGCCTAGCTAGACGACCTAGAGGGCGTCAGTGAGAAAGAGAGAGTGGAAGGAATTGTGAACTTTTTTGTAACTGGATTTAGGTTTCTGATTGTTGGGTTATTATGAATTCAGATTCCAATGATCAGGGGGTACTGAAGAATGAAACCATCAAAGTTAGAGAGAGAGTGTGGGTTTGTTTAGACTTCGTTTAGTTTATGGTTGTTTTGGTTATGGAGAAGGTTTTGTCTTTCTTTTTAGTTTCTTCTTCATAACTTTTAGGTTTACTTTAAGATTCTTCTTCCACTATAGTACTGCTTAAGAGACAGTAATATATTACTGCTAGTACTACAAACTAATAATCTATGACTATACGTGTAACTGAATATCAAGAAGACTGCTCACACGTGAATCAGAAACTGATAATGTAATTGAGTTTATTTTCCTTTTAGAAAGGAAGGTAAGAACTAAGGTACAGTTGTTTTTTTTGTTCTCTGTTTTATGTCCTCGAGAAATACGCCTTAATTTTTCACCCTTCATTTCATCTCTCTCCTGTTCACGTGGTGCCATGAAGGTGGTGGTGATGGTGGTGGTTTATAGCTACTGTAAGTTCGTTTGTTCTCTTGTGAGTTGGCCAGACGTGATCCGGACTGCTATGTGTGTTCTTTGGAGCAGGTTCCTTCTTTTGATTAGAATTCTATCGTTTAGGAGAGAGAGAGAATTGTCTCTCTCTCACGGATTGGCAATGAAGAGAAAGTATCATATGGGGTTAATTATCTAAGGTTATTAAGCAGCAAAATATGGTCCTGAAAATCTAAAACCATTAACATGATCCTGTTTTTTCATCAGAAAGAAATGAAAAATATTCTGATCAAGTTGTGAATAAGTGAAGAAAATGGTTCTAAATTTAGGGTTCCTTGATTGGTGTTTTTCATGCATTTAGTAAAATTCCTGTATTGGAAAACTTGATAGTTCATGAAACAAGTCCTACAAATAGGTTGTTGTTGATTGATGAATGGATTTTCACCAATTCTAAAAAGAAAGAAAATCACATTTATTGTTTAGGCAGTCCTTTAAAAAGAAGTTTTTCTTGATTGCTGTATATATATATATGGTTCTTAAAGTGATCAACTATACATAATAAATGTTTACTCTACTGTATTCAATTCTTTTTCCATATCTGTATCTTGATTAAATTCCAGCTTTCATGATAGTTTTTTCATTCTTCTTCTTGTTATGTTCTAAAGCACTGGCTTTAATTTTACTACTAATGCCTCGTTTCAAATTATTGTATCTCGAAAGAATTCATAAACTGTTGAAATTAATTTTTATTTTTTCTTAGATTCTTGTACTTATATCATAGTTTCCTCCACTCTCAAATTTGAGTTAAGTCATATTTAGACCTAATTATATACACTAATTTGATAAATTTAATTTAATTTACTTACTTTTTCTTATTTGAACGAAGTGATAATCTGACGAATAATTTCTTTTACGTCCCTTGCATGCAGGCGTGATAGCTTTATAACCCACAGAGCTTTCTGTGATGCTTTAGCTCAAGAAAGTGCAAGGCTTCCTACTGGCCTAAGCACCATTGGAAGCCATTTATACGGAAGTAACAGCAACATGGGATTAGGTTTATCTCAAGTTGGTTCTCAGTTGTCCTCACGACAAGATCAAAGCCAACCATCTACTGATCTATTACGCCTGGGCGACGCAGGAGGTACACAATTTGATCATCTTATGCCTTCTTCGGCTCCTTCACCATTTCGATCATCACAAACTGCACCATCATCCGCCTTTTTCCTCCCAAACTCAAACCAAGAGTTTCATGATCATCAAGAACCTCCATCACACCACGGGTTGTTACAAAATAAACCATTTCATGGTTTGATGCAGCTTCCTGATCTCCAAAACCCTACTACAAACAATCCACCGTCTGCCGCTGCGGCTGCCGCTGCTAACCTGTTTAACCTTAGTTTCTTCTTAAATAGCAGCACTACAAGCAGTAATGCTAACAATGGTAACAACATTTCCTCTTCTAGTCTTTTATTACCAGACCAATTCAACAATGGAAATACTGGTGGTGATCAAGGAAATATATTTTCGGGTAATATTATTGGTGATCACAACATAGGTTCAAATGTTTCTTCTCTCTACAATAGTTCTGCTCAAAATGACACAGCTATTCCTCAAATGTCTGCTACTGCATTACTTCAAAAAGCTGCTCAAATGGGTTCAACTACAACTGGCAATAATGCAATGTTAAGAGGTTTTGGTAGCTCTTTGTCAACAAGTGCAAGGTCATCAGATAATAGACCACATCTGTCTACCAATTTTCGAGGTAGTTTTGGTGGTAATGGCAGTGGTGGTTCTGGTGGTCGAGGTGGGGAGAGTTTAAGATCACAGATTGAAAATGAGAATAATCTTCAGGACTTGATGAATTCTCTTGCAAATGGAAATTCTTCCATATTTGGTGGTGGGTCATCGGGAGCATTTAACACGTTTGGTGGCAATAATAATACTAGTAGTACTGGTGGTCAAGAGCCAAACTTCGGCGGATTTAATTCTAATCGGGTTACATTGGAACAACAACAACATCATCAACTTAGTAGCTCAAATTTGTCTAGCATGGATGATCCAAAACTGCATCAAAATCTTACAGTGAGTATGGGTGGTTCAGATAGATTAACGAGAGATTTTCTCGGCGTTGGCGGCAGGATGGTGAGAAGTATGGGTGGTGGAATGTCTCAAAGAGATCAACAACAACAGCAGCAGAAGTAGCAACAACAACATAGTGTTGATCTCTTAGATTCAGAGATGAAGGCTGGGTCCGGTAATCGATCGTTCGGGGGAGGGAATTCGCAGTAAAGATAAATTTTTATTAAGTACTAGTCAAGAAGGGTGAACGAAAGAAACTAAGGTATGTTGCTAAACTAGGTGATTTTTCTAGAGAGAGTTGTGATGTTAGGATTAGCTTAATCAAGGGTTTGGCAAAAAATAAATAAATTTCCTCTCTCTCTTTTTTTTTTCGTTTTTCTTCAATTGTTTTGCTTTTGCTGTAGATGTTTTGGTTTTTAAAATAGAATGCCATAGACTCAGATATGCTTGTTGGTTCCTGTTTTCCCAGTATCAATTTTTCCTTTCTTTGTTCGTGCTGAATTAAATAAAGTTAAATATCTTTTCAAATTGTTCTACATTTTTATTCAATATGCATGCATGCAAGAATAATGTATGTGTCGTAGGTGATCACACAGGTGTTTGTGATTTGCTTCTTTCTTTTCGGATTCTCATACAGCTGTTGCATTGTTCTCCATGTTCTCAACTTGTATGGCAACTTATGAGAGATTTTTCTTCTTTTATCTAGAACCGTCAAAACTACGGCTGATTTTAGGATTCAGATATAGATCATTGATGTTGATGTTATTTCTGTTAAATGGTAATTCCACTTTGATCATCTTTTACTTTTTAGCTACCTGGTTAAATCTAACAACTACGATGACATGTTGTTTGTTTCTGTAGAGTATACTTTAGTTAGAAACTGAGAGTGACCGAGAAAGAGAATTACTTAGGGTTATTATCTAGCTATCTCTTGTCTCTTTCATGGCGTCTCTTATGTTTGTCGTGAACCTTTATATATTATAAGGATTGCCTTGCTTAAAAAAAAAAACATTAGGGTTGCCCTTTTCTATTTATATATTTTAAATTTTAATCCTCTGTTTTCCAACCAGGTAAAATAAGTATAGTATAATACTCCTTTCTCTTTGTTTTGTGTTTTTTTTTTCTTTGTTAGCACAGGCAATCGTACTTTTTGATCGGATTAGCAGAGAGAAACGTATGAAAACCTAGCTAATTATTTTACATTATTATTAATTCTTCGGAATCTACCTACTGCAGTTTACGTTACAATTACATATAGTAATTACTAACTTTTTTTTTCTTTGTTTGAAGCATGAAGTGCTAACTATATTGAATGTTTTTAATACAGGATACTAACTACTTCTAATACAAAATACTAAAAAACAACAACAAATATAGAAGCAATATAACAACTAAGTATTCTATAAATAAATAAAAGTGATCATTTTCATAAAAAAAAAGCAATTGTTCTTTTCGACAATTTTTATGTGGTTATGATAAATATTATACTTATTTTCATCTTTTTGGTATTTATGTAAAAACGTGGTAATAACTTATAGTAATTAGTATTTTTAAATTTGAAATCGAATTCTGTCTAAAAATATCCTAACTATTTTATAGTGATAAAGAAACAACCTAGCTAGAGTACTTTTTATTACTTGTGCTTAATTAATTTATTAATATTTATTAAATATTTTCGTCTGTTTTTTCATACTATTTAGCTAGCAATTATCTTATTATGGGCCATTGATAGTTTTTTTTTTGAAAATATAAGAAAATTTGTCAGCCTATATATGAGTTATTATCTAGGAAAAGATTGTATTGTTGATACAGATGAAATTCCGGATAGAAAATATTTTGATTGGAGAATTATTTTTTTATCCTATAAAAAAGATCGATATTAAGGCTTGGCTAATATGGATACCGAGATCCGCATGAATAAAAATACTAATGCAGGAACTAACTATTATTCAATCATTAATCAAGTTGATATGAAGGATCTTTCGTATCTTGTGATTGATAAACAAATAAAACCATTAAGTGGAAGAAAAAAAATTTATCGGATGGGAATAAATGAAAAAATACTAAACCGCACCATATCAAATCTACAACTTATTTTGTAAACTTGAGTGTCGAGAAGTAGAACGCGCAAGAGAGCAACGAAAAATTAAAGAAGAAGCATATGCATATAAGAAAAGAAAACATGGGCAAATAAAATCATTAAAACTATAGCCTTTCATTTCTTTGAAAATAGAAGCCCAGTTTTAAAGATTGTTTGTTTTTTTGATAATCATGGACAACCTCATATAGCTATCGAAATTAGAATTGGTAAAACTTTTAATCACCATTTATGATTCAACAAGCTTAAGATTCAATAGTCAATAACCTTCTTCTTGCCCCATGGATCATACCATGCTCATATACTTCTTCACGCCCATCAACCTTTCAAATATAACCCAAAACTGCACTGATTTTATCAAGTTTGACTTACCAATCCTTTTTGTAAATAAGTCATTCAGCCTAGTTGCGTAAGTGGGTCCTTCCAGCAATAACCAGATGAATTTATTGATAAACTTCAGAGTATTATTATTGTTAATGGTGGATTTTTTGACAAGGGAAAAATTGTAAATTTGACTTTGAACCCGTAACGGAAACACATAGTCTATGCTTATAGGCTCTATCATTGTTCATGGGAGTTCTATACTGATCTCCATGTCCTTATATGAATATATATGTGTTAGGACTTCACCCAGCTGAATCCTACTGGTGCTGGTTGCAACTCCTCTCCAGATACTCTCTGACAATAAAGAAGTATCAGATATGTATTAAGTCGCATAACTTCCCCGACTGAATTCCTTGAGCTCGTCTGTAAATATGTATAACATTTATGCCATATCGAACTAGTCTCAAGTCGCATAACTTCCACAGATGAATTCTTTGAACTCGTCTTGAATGCACATTAATGGTTGGATGAAAATCAATCTGCTATTATACGCAAGAAAGCATCATACCTATATGACCGATCCTCGAGGAAGCACCTTAATTCAATGTCCGGACCTCGAAGAAGCGCCAACTGCCTCAAAGGTTAAGTCCAAAAAATAATACTAGCAGCGGTTAAGTCCAAAAAATAATACTAGCAGCGGCAGCCTATGACGCTCATAGCTAACAATGCCAACCTATCACTACACCATATTAGTTAATTTGTAACCAAAGATTTGTAATGATTTTCTTTTGAATCATATAATTTATAGGTCAGAAGTCTTGTAACCGTTGTCAAGTGTGATAGAATTTTTTGAGTGTCACAATATTTAGGAATATTTATATTAGATAATTATGTGACACTTTTTATTAGTGAAGTATTATGTGTTGATGGTGTTATACATCTAAAACTACCAATTCAACCCATATATCATCCACATGAAAATTAAACCCCACCCAGCACTGTAACCCTTTATGCTTTTTTTTTCCACATATTTTCATAATACACTTTCAAAAAAAAATTAAAGTATTTTTGAGAATTAAAAAAGACAAATTAAAAATAACTTTTTAAAGTTAGACAATTTCTCTTTGTTCATTACACTCCATGTACACAACCTACCACTTTTAGGCTAACCCATGGTTCGCGTGGCTGAAAGATCAAGTGTATTAGATCCGGATCTTAAATTGACGCCAAGATATCTTTTTAACACCTAAAAATCAAGGTATCAATACGATTGAAACATTCTCTCCCGAAAATTCATTTGGATCGAGCTCTCAAATTTACCTCAATTTTCTTTTTCAAGATAGAGCTCCAAAAATTCCCCCTCTTTTTTCCATCTCCCGCTCACCCAAAATTCGTTCCCTCAATATTAGGTCTTAATAACTGAAACTTTTCTCTCCCGAAAATTCTACAAATCGAGCTCCAAAATTCCCCCCTCTTTTTTCATCTCCGCTCCTAAATTTTCACCGAAATCTGGTTCAAAATTTCTCAATACTTTTTAAAGATTTTGCTTATATATATAAGATGCCATCAACACAATGGTTTTAATTTTCTGTGGAGAAAAGGGTTTATGTGTTAAAGGTAATTTTATCAAACCCTTAATTTGTTTTAAATCTGTTTAATGTTAGGGTTTCTGATTTTTATACTAGGGTTTGTTGTTTGAAAAAGGGTTTTTGGTTTTAATCTTTCTCAATAGATTAGAACTAATTACTGAGTTTTCATAATAGTTTCGTTGTTTATTCTTTGAGAAAAAAAAATTCTTCTCCTGACCTAAAATCAGTTGTATGAAAAAATTAGCGGGGCTTAAACCAGTTAAAAAAGGTTTTTATTTCTTGTTCTTCTCTTTTTATCTCTTTTGTTATGAAGGATTTCTTGTTTTGTAGTTGATAGTTTCTTGAGAAGACATTAGGTTTGAGAGAGATGGAGACACCATGAGAGTGTGCTACACATGGGGTTAAGGTACGTCTTTCTTTTTTGGACGACAAATGAAGTCTGTACATTTAAATTTAGTGAATGAATTGGTTTTTAACTAAGAACGTTGATTCTCATTTATTTGTTTCAGTGGAGTTGAAATCTCAGGGATTGTTTAAGGTTTATGATTGTTCATCATGTCCATTACATTCTATTTTTAACTTTAACCTACCTGATATGATTGATCCTAGAGAACTAGATTAAGGGCATCAATTGGTTTTAGTGAATTCCTTTGTAAAACTGAAATTTGAACAGAGAATTTAGGGACTAACCTTGTTATTTGAAACACATTTTTATAGCTGTGGAGAGTTGTTAGTTTTTTGGTTTTACTTAAATTAAGCTGTTTTTTTTGTTATACTGTTAATATGCTACGAACTAGATTGCTTTAACTGGTTATTGTTTTATACGTTCTTGTTAGCAAATATAGTTGATAGAAGTTATCTCAACTGAAACAAGTTTGTCAATAATTGAATGGTAGCCGGAGTTCAGCATCACCTACTCTATCGTGTTGGCGAAAATGCGGAAGTGTAATGGGTTTATTGAATTTGTTAAGGGAAGAGAAGTGGTTTAACTGAAAAGAGGAGGCTTTAATTGATTAGTGAAATGAAAATGTTACAACGGAAATTTTGGTGGATAGCAGTACGGCTTTGTTTTGATGCTATGGACTTAATTTAATCTCTTAGTAAGGTGGAAACAGTTGGTTCTGTACTTCTATTGTTTGTTAACTCTCTCAATCTCTTATTTTATGCCAATATATGGTACTGACATTGTGGTATTTACAGGAGCTTTAACATCCTATCATCAGGTTGACGTTGTTGCTTTGACTAAGGTATATGTACTTCATACCCTAAAATGCATAACTTCATGAAGGTACTTTATGATAGTGGTTTCTAAAATGGTTAGCTGATGTTGATGGTGGCAGCTAACTTGTTTGGTGTTTCCACAAGGGCATAGTTCATTGCTGCAACCAAAATCAATCTGGAGGGCAGAAGAAAATCATGAGACCTCACTAATTGAACATGTACTGCATTTGGATCCAATTGAGGTATGTTTTCACTCCTTCTATGATGCTTTCATGTTCTCATTTCCTGATGCTCCTAGGTTTGGTCAGGTTTTTGGAGGAAAATTGGTTGGACATGCATGTTTCTACCATTCTATTTACATCTACAGTTTTACTGGTCATAGTTTGCTATCCTTCTGAAGGCATGCTGACTATTGAGTCTTGGTGGTATACAATTGTCAAGGATTGTGTTTTGTAACAACTTTATGACTGGTCAGACTGGATAATCGAGTATTACTGTCCACACAGTGTTTGATTGAAGAATATTTGGAACATAACCTTCATCCTGTTATTTAGACACTGTTTTTTCATGCGCTTAATATTATCCAAGGGTTTAGTGTCCGTATTACTGATTTGTAGTGCCGATTCATTTGCAGGCATTAGCTGCAGCATGAAAGACTGTTGATTGTCGTAAGCTTCTTCTTAGTTTGCACAATTATCTTCTACTTGCTGGGTATCTTGGCAGTATGTCGATCTCATTATCGGATACTCCTTAGTTCCTTTACGTAAGCATTTTTGGTAATTTTCTTATTGAAGCTGTACTTATTAATTTGATAGAAACGTATCTTGGTGTCTGACTCAGGTTTAATTACCATTGGCATCTTCAAAATCCAAAGAACACATAATGCCATGTTGATAGATACTATTCATCCAAATCTATAAATTAACTAGCTTTATCTTGCAAAAGAGAACAAGGAAAGACCATGTTTAGGTGTAAAATAAGAATGTGATGTTGAAAATATCGGCTGATTTATATGATGAAACCATTTTGATCAATCCTATAGAACCACCATATGGTGGAAATAACACACAATCCAACTAATCACTTTTCAGTTTGTGAAAGCACTGTAATGGTTAAAGGGAGATTCTTGGACTGGGTTATGCTACTAGCGGCACAATCATCAGCTGAAATCTGGTTTCTGAAGTTTAGCGTGTTAACTTGACATAAGATTATTTTTGAACTGTAATTGGCACATTAGAAGGTTATTTCCTCTTCTAAGGGTTCGGGTCTTGTTGATTAGTAGGGAATGTTGTTCTCTGTTGATGTGCATAGGTACTGCATTTTGAATACACGTATCTCATTAGTGCATTATTTTTTTATGGTCTGTTGATTCAGGTATTTGAACTTTCTATTGATTCAGGTTATACACCAAATCCGAAAAGACATTAAACGAGATCACAAAGGATCTTTTCCCGGTATATGTTTCTTCCCTTAGTGCATTTCAACTCAATGAAAATTGGCAGTATATTGGTTCTTCCACATACAGCGGTTTGTTTATTATTCTCTGTTGCCTTGCAAGTTCTCAGCATACCAACAAATGTACAAAATTAGTACATTGTACTAGGATAACAAATACGGCACTCACAGTTATCTGATGTGAGCATCAGTGAATTGGGTTAAATTTCTTCTTAATTCTTACTAACATTTCAGTTATGTTTGGATAAAATTCTTCTCTCATTTGTAGGTTATCTCAAGTATGAGAGCTCTGATGACCTATGATTCGAAAATACATGCTGTGTGACAACCTGTTTGGCAGCCACACACTTTTCCCCAAGGTTTGTCTTGAACAATTGTGTATTGGTCAAGCGGATCTTATCTTGTACTCTTCTTCTTACGGCGTCTTACTTTTTTTCTTTTTTGGCACTTGAAGTGTTGCTGCTACACAAGTGCAAAGCTACTGTCGTCTTCTCGGTGTGGTTTAAATGTAGTTGGTTGCAGTTAGATTTTTCTTTTTGCTGCATATGCTATTGGTAGAATTTTTTGAGCATACTGTTTTTATCCAAAATTTTCTTTTCTTGTAATCTTGGTTTTTTGGATGGATGATTGTTAATTTGGCGTTTCAAATGTATTAAACAATGAATATTTTGAAACAATGAATATGTAATGTGATTTCAGAATGGTAATAAAATTGCAGGTTTGATATGTTGGCTCTCAATTTTAGCAGAATAATATCAGCATCCGCATGCGCAGGCAACCTGAGATTGTTGATTTTGTTTTTATTAACGTGTAATAAATTATGTTATTGAAAACCCGTGTAACATAAATATGACACCAAATGAAGACATGTGTCATTTTTCTAATGGTCAGTTAAGTCGGGTCAAAACCCATCACAAAATATTGTATCACTACTTCACTAGTATAACCATAACAAAGTTAACATAATGGATGGTAATTATAATATTAATTATATATTTTTTATGATGGATATTAAATGTTATATTAAAACTGTTACACTAAATATAACACCATATTTAAAATAGTTATAATCCATAAAAAATATTTTAAGTGGTGGAATTTTTTTATAACAAAAATCTTAATATGGTGTAATGTATGGCGCTCACAACTAACACTGACAGCATATGACGCTCGCACTAGAAGCGGCAACGCCCATGGCACTAACCCTTAACGATGCCATCCTATGGCACTAACAACACTAAGCAGCGCCAACCTACGACACTAATGAAGCCAGTATATGACAGTGCTAACTCTGGCTTAATGCTAGCGCATACTTTGTTTTTGAGAACATTACATTCATCTCATGTTTTGTTCTTGAGAACTTTTGTATAATCTTGATTTCAAATACTTCCAAATTTATGCCATGTTACTTTTGAGCTAGTACATGACTATTAAGCTTACTATTTTAGTAGAGTTGACACTGATAAGTCTACTTAATAACTTAGTGAATTGAGCAACGTGCCTCACTAATTTAGCAGGTTATTGACTTAACCTAACTTAAATAGTAGTGGTCCGTGACTTCACTAAATACATCACATTGGGGGATTCTCATTGGAGTATTAGTCTAGCGGTCTACGTCAATGTGCGATGTGGCAACACATCCACGACAAGAAGGTAATAAGTAGTGGGAATGTTAAGAGAAGTTGAGAGGATGAGAAGTAGTGGTCATAAAGTCCTCCTGACTTATCGGACATAACTCCACTTCGTAACTTCCACAACTTACAATAAATCAGAGTGTTCACAACAAAACTATAAAATAGATGGCTCCATCTACTTAAAACATGCAATAAAGGAATTAAGAACATAACATAGATCTATCCACTGGTACATAAATGGTCTTTTGACACGCCACTTATATTTTTCTTAGACACGTTTTTGATTTTTGGCGTGGCTATATATCAGAAATTGTAGATGTAGCCACGCCACTAAAAACCTACGTGTCTATTACAGACATACTCATCCAGGTTACACTCAGTTAGCGTGTCCATTATGTCCATTAAAAACCACGTTAAGCATGGCGGGCCCAAAAGGTACCATTTAGCAACGCCTGTTTGTGTTTGTCAAAGAACGTGTCTATAGATTGGTCTAGAGATTTTTGAGCATGTCTAAAGGGTTAGTATTATTGGACACGCCACTATATAGATTTCTCCGCTGTAGATGGTATGTTTTTGACAAGGATAAATTAGTAAAGCACCTCTCAAGACTCTAGTATGAGAAATACTAAACTTTTAAAATTCTCTAAAAGAATTCTCGGGTAGGTGCTTATCCCTACTCTCTCTCTCTCTCTCAGGCGCATACGTACCTCTGTCCTCTCTCTATATGTCTGACCAACATATACGATCAAATTGATGAATTTAATCAATATAATCATTACACAAAATCATTAGAGCAACATTGGCGCACACGACAAGTTTTTCAGATGATCTATGATTTTTACATAAAATCTCTTAGGCTCCTAGATGTATTGCTCACTACTATTGAGCAATTTGAGTATTATTTTTGGGTGCTATATTCCAAAGTTGAATCCCCAAAATTACTTGTGTTAATATTTATGTTCAAATTGAACAATATTAACCTATTAAAATATATATTTATTTATTTAATTAAAGTGTCACGGCTGTGCTTAAATTAAAATATCAAAATTGCGACAAACACAATTTCATAGCTTCTACTAGCTAAATTCCACATCAAGTGCATTAATCGTTTGCTCAAAGAGACAACTAACGCAAAATGAGTAAAAATAATTCAATTTAGGGTTTTGAAACGCTTGATTTGCAACACTTACAAATGTGTCAAAAAGCATATCAAAATTTGAAAATAGATTCGTAAAACTGGCAAATGTTGCAAAAGTGTGACAAAAAGTATATTTTTAAATTTAATTAGGGTTTCAAAACAGTTTGCAACACTTATAAATGTTGCAAAAAGCGTATCAAAAATCTCAACCTCTAATTTCGGAATTTGAAGGCTAACTCTAAGTTTTTAAAGAGAGCATGTCTTGCTTCCTCTCATGCGTCCTGCTTCTTTATATAAGACTTGCACGCCTACTCAAAACCAAGCGTGGACACCATGCTTCTCTCTAACAAATATGAATTTTACTCTTTTGCCCTTAATATATGAGGCTAAACACAAGAGTAAAACATGAATTTCTAGCCTTCTGATCAGACTCTTTCAAACCCTAATTTTTAAAGAGAGGAAGACATCTCTACCTCTCTTGCTTCCAATAAGTATGCTAGTCAAGCAACTAAGTTTACACAACTATTCTCAAGACAAGACTTCAAAAATAGAATCAAGTTCATACGACTTGTATTTCTTGTCAAGAGTTGACAAAGTTACTCTTTTACTCTCAACATGTGAGGCTGGGTACAAGGAGTAAAATATGAATATCTTGCTTCTTATTAAAGATTGACGTCTAGACTCTTATGAAAATTCTCGACGTCTTGCTTCTCATTAAAAACTGGCGTTTTACTATTTTACCCTCAACATATGAGGCTGAGTACAAGGAGTAAAGCATGAGACTCCTGCTTCAAGACTAGAGCCTATTCTCCTCTTCTCCTTCTCACGTGAAGACCAAGTCGGTCTCCTCCTCTTCTATTACGTGCGGACCAAACTTGGTCTCCTCCTCTATCCTCACGTGAGTACCAACATTGGACATTATTCCTCTTCCATTCACGTGAATATTAAAGTTGGGTACTCTCCCCCCCTTTCACGTGAATATCAACATTAGGTGATCCTCTTTCTTATTCCCACGTGAATAAATCAGGGTTTGACAAATCCTCTTCTTCTTCTCCACGTGAATAAATTAGGGATTTTTGACAAATCTTAAACTATACTAGGCCTCTATCACATATATCTTTCATATGAGACCCCACGTATGATCTTTTATGTTCAACAACATACACTTTTTTTAACAAAATAAACATATCAATGCAAAATTGAGTAAGATGGACACGCTGCTCCTCACAAACAAATAAACACGTATTTTTTTATTCTAGTCTATTGGACGCATCAGCTAGTCAAGCAAGACATATCTATTTTATTTTAGCCGGCTAGACTCATCAGTTGGTCAAGCATGACATATTTATTTTTTTTAGTCTGCTAGACTCATTAACTAGTCAAGCAAGACAAGTCTCTAGTCAAGAGACTCGTTGCGCAAGTCTTAATCGAATCTGATCAGCAGTACTTAATACTACAATAATACACGAGACATCAAATGTCACAAATGAGAAGATATTAATTAGGATTTTGGTCTGGCGGTGTACGGCATGTGGTGCAGCAATACGCCCACTAAAGAGAAGTTCTGGAAAGATCGATAGCAGTTGAGTGGAGGAGTGGGAGGTTGAATAACTGACTTTTCGACCTTAATCGAAGTGGAAAGCAATTGTCAACACCTTCTCCACTTTCTCCACTTTCTCCACTTAACCACTACTCACCCGTCGACAATTTCTTCCAGAAAAGAAGTCGAGTGGTTATAATAGCTATGATATAAATAGATGTTCAATCGATTAAACAAGAGAGAACAATTAAGCAAGTTTTACCACGACAACATTATGAGTTTCACAATCAAACACTACACCAAAAATAGACATTAGCAACTGGCTCTCGCTATTGCAAATCGGGGTCGTAACTGCACTCAGCTGTTACGAAACGTACTGTAACAAATTTTTGCAACAGAAATATAGTTGTTGCGAATTTTGAGTCGCAATAGTTTCCGCAACAGCTTTAAGCCATTGCGACTCAAAAAAGTAGCAACAACATACAAGCAGTTGCGAAATTTTTACCATTAGTTGCAAAATCTTAACTAAGTCAACGAAGACCGAACCAGGATTTTCTTTAAAAATTTAGCAATAGAACCCAGTTGTTGCTAAATTTTTGCAACAAAAAAAAGTATTGACCTGGTCAAAATTCCCACCCCTCATTCTATTTTATCCTACAACTACCCTATAACCTTGTCAATCAATCAATTAAAATCTGCACCACTTATATTGATATTGATATGTTCAATGATACATGTTTAAACATCAAAGACATTTTACAAAAGAAATGGAAAGAAAAAACTATGTTTATCATTTGTGACTACATTTACTCAAGATTTCAATCAAGACTTTAACTTTGTTTAGTTTCATAAGTAAGAGAAGACACAATACAAGAAACCCCTACTTGTAGTTAATATCTGAAATTAATGCATTGTGAGTTCAAATCCTCTGCGTATGCAACAACCCTGCAACAGAAATACAAACCATAATCATTAGATATGAAAAATACAGAAATGCATAAACTAAATGCTATATCAAGTTATATCAAACCATACATGTTCTGATAAGAAACAAAACCAAAATATGGCAGAGTGTCTAAGATACAAATAATTTCCTTAAGTATTAACTTATACTGCTGATATTTCCATTCGTATCATGTCCGTAACATCACGTCTTCCTTGAACACTTTATTATGCACTCGCCCACACACTTCAGAATGGTACACCTGCAGCAAAATAAAAGGTTTCAACATCAATTAACCCAAATAAACTTGAGTCTGATATAATTAGAATCATAGCAAAATGAGTAACTTTATAATAAACCATGCATAGCTATCATCATATAAATTATCAACACCATACAAGTGATTGAAGAATAAAAATTGAAATGCTACATCAAGGTGTTAATCATACAATCCAAGAAAATGTATCAATTCAAACTAAACAGGTTAATGATAAATTTCAGAAATGAAACTACGCAAAAATAAAACAAGGCATACCAGCAGATATAATGTTGACCCTGACTTTATAACGCCAAAGTCTGTAATAGATCATTCAAACAAATCTATAACTCTTAACAGATGATAGGAAGTGACTAACTGACCACAAAATGCAAGCATCATTAAATAAGGGTGTTGTAAATTACCTAGTTGGCAAGGCCAATGTATCAGCAGAATGGAGGTAAGTCTTAGCCATGCACAACGATAGAAGATTGCAAAAATATTCAAAATATAACGCGCAAAAGCTTTTAATATGTTACCACAGAAAGCTCTCAATCTGTCGACAACTTCCACAACCATCTACAGTTGATCATCGACACCTGTAACCAAATCCCAGATTCTCATTCCAGAACATAATGTTTACTCATACCAAGACAAAAATGCATATTGAGTAGCAGATATAAAGTCTAAAAGAGTGTTTCATTGGGTCAGAAATCTTACAAAGACAAGAATAAAAGCTATCCAAAAATATATGCGCCAACCTGAACCTGCACATGCACGAAACACAGGTTTTCAGACTCCATATTGGAGTTCCATTAATAAACACCATTACAAACTGAAAATGTAAAAAAAGTAAAGAAGACTCCCGTCAAATACTTGTTTTCACCCATTCTACTACAAAATGTAAACAAATAGTTGAATAATCAAGTACTTAGATTAAAAGATAAATGCAATGCAGTAGAGGCATAATACTACTACATAAGATAAATACAATTTAGTAGACTTTTTATCAGTGAAACCTAAAACAAAATCCTTGTCCTGTTATTCGATGTGTTAGGTATTTCAAAAGCAAACAACAAAGTAAAATAAAAAGTATAGTCACTGAGGCAGCGCATGAAGTAGAAAATTCCAATTAGCTAAAATGATTATCAGCTGGAAGATTCCACCCGTATGAGAAATATACATCTATCAAAAACATGAATAAACTGGATGGTTGTGCCATCCAATTAGGTAATTATCTAAATTAAGTTACTCAAAAAATAGGACCCGTATAAAGGGACTTCAAACCCAGCGAGACAACAGAAAAATTCTTGGATATAACTAATCTGGTTTGGTACTCTAATATATCTTTTAGCTAAATCCTACTCCTTGATGACATCAAGAATACATTTAATTAGTTAACTGCAAACAAAGATCGCTGCTAAAATAACTAAGATAATGTTACGAGTAGTTAACTAAACAGGTTGCATGCCTGAGCATCTAAAAAGTCAATACCATCTCGATTAATGAATCTAGATTTAAGTTAGGACCAAGTTAGTATTTCAAAAAATCTTGCGAGAACAAACTAATGCACGAATAGTAAGTAGATATCTTGAGACGTTATGGAGTTACGGTTGTAACAGTGGATCAATTTTACAAGAACAAGATATCCAAATAGATGCTAGGAAATAAAAGTACTACCAATAACAAATCAAAGCACAAAGGAAATGTTTAAAAGGTTGAACTCACGCTCTCATTTTTGCTGGACTAGTCCCATCAGCACCACCAACAATCGAAATGCTCATGATCTTAACATCTGAGATAAATTTGGACCAACAAGTAATAAAAGTTAAGGTAAACTTGTAGGGAATTTGATGGGTACAAATCAAATATAGAACATAATACCATGTCTGATTAATTCACAAAATATGGTGAAGTTTTTCGACAACTACAAAGTCCATCTATGAAAAGAAAAATCTTAACCTAGAACCAATAATGCCAGTTCAAATCTCAAGACTTAAAATTTTTAGACAACTTGTTACTCCAAAGCCAAAATGCTATCCATGGATATGTATACAAATAGTTCGGGTGCACTATGCAATGTGCATAACAAATTTCATCATTCAACACAGATGAAATTTAGTGAGTTCATTTATAACTAATGTTACTAAATATTAAGTGATACAAAAATACCAATGAAAGAACCCATATTTATAAATAAAAAAAAATCTAAAAATGAATCATATGCAAATCTGTGTGCAGAGAATTAGAAATTAATAAACTAGATAAATCGGTTTGACAAAAAGTAAGCATATTTTGGTTACCAATTAAAATTGTTCATCCAAAATAGGAGGAGTTATTGATTTTCATCTGGTTGTTGTTGACAAATTTACACAATGATTCCACCTAATAAAAGAACCACTATCCTTAACATTTGAAAATCTCACTTAGTGTCGGTTGTTGA
Source organism: Papaver californicum (assembly GCA_023531435.1). NCBI lineage: Eukaryota > Viridiplantae > Streptophyta > Magnoliopsida > Ranunculales > Papaveraceae > Papaver > Papaver californicum. The sequence continues at coordinate 5,089,173 of JAJJMC010030994.1, forward strand.
TATTGTTGTTGTTCGATCTGATAAGAAACTTTGACATTATTAGTTTCTGATAATTGAAACTAATTGAAACCCTAGATAAGAAATAGAAATACTGGATCTAGGGTTTATATTGTAGAGATTAAACAAGAGATGGTGGTGGTGGTGCTCAGTGAAAGAGGAGAAAAAATCTATGGTTTATGATTTAAGAAGAATAAAGTAGGCGGTGGCATCAGTGAGATGGTGGTGGTGCTCGATTTGAACTTAAGGTGGAAGAGGAGAAGAAGAGAAAGAAAAAAATATCAGATTTCAATGGTGGTGATGGTTGTGGAGTTAACCGCAAAAGAAGAAGAGATAATGAGAAACAGGAAGAAGATGGGATCGAGTTAGGTTAGAAATTATCCCAAAAAAGTGTAAAAAATACTAACTTCGTTTCAACAAAAGTGTTACTATCACTTTTTTATTTTGATATATTTTTTACGGAGGTAGTAGTTTTTTTTTTCTTCTTCAACTTCACTCTAACATCTCCAAAGACATTCCGTTCCATGGCTTTATTACTCATTTTAACCTTTTCAGTTTATTTGTAAAAATGAAAGAAGGATTACCATATATTTCTTCATCCCAAGAATTACAGAGTAACTCCATAAATCCAAGATGATTAAGCCAAAATTTAAGAAATCTAAAAGGAGCATTGGAAGGTTTCGGAATGCATATCTTAGAGCCCAGGAGAGGACTATGATCTGATACTCCTCTTAACACCAACTTTATAGCTCTAGTTGGGATATAACTCTAATCACTTAACATTTATTAAAACTCTATCCAGATTGCAAACAATTCTCTTCCTGCCTGCTCTATTATCACTCCAAGAAAAATATAAACCAGTTTTCTCAGCTTGCAAAAGCCCACAAACATTGACGCAATTGTTGAATTCCATAACTAAAACTTTTAGAGGACGTCTACCACCCAGATTCCCATCCATACTAAGAACAACATTAAAATCTCCAATTATTAGCCAACGAATATCAAGTGAACTGATCATTTCTAATTCATCCCAAAGTTCCCTTCTATTAATAGTTAAGTTATCAGCATGCACGCCAGAAACAAGAGTACCACCTACATTCACAGTAATAACCTGCCTTGTAATAGAAACAATCATTGGAGTAGCAATTAAAGCACTCCACATTAACCAAATATTCCTTTTTCTTGCTTCATCTGAATTATGAATCACCATATAGTTCATCCTAGTCAGCTTCAATTTCTTGCAGAAATCATCTCTAACTCTAACTTTTGGTTCTACAACCCATACTAAAGTAGGAAAAATTGATTAACCAAACTTCTTAGTTTGTCTTTGGCTCTTTCTCTTCTTAAGCCTCTAACATTCTAAAATAAAACTTTCATTGAGAAGATATATGTTGAGAAGGTATAAGGCTTCTCTTTCCCTGGTTACCTTTAACTAAATTTTTTTCAGCTGCTTGTTTTCTTGTGGTTATGATACTAACAGTTTTTCCACTAGTCTTGCTACCTCAAGTTGTCTCGGCTTTTATAACATCATGAGCAATTTCCTTATTACCAACTTCTCTATTTTTTATAGTAGTTATATATTATTCACTTTTGTTGCGAATTAGCAACAACACCAAGGCTATTGCAAATATGAGTTGTTAATCCTTGAATTTGGTGTAGTGACAGAAGAACTCGATCATTCAATTGTTCATAGATATTTACACCAATCACATCCGACATAGTCTGATACTCTGACCTCATCCTTCTCTCGCTTCCCTCCGTAAGACCAACCCTTCTCCTTCTCATTTTGTGACTGAAGCAAAACTGGAACGACCTTTGCTTGGTTTAGGCCAGGATTGTACAGATTGATCTCTCGAATCTAAACAAAGTGCTTCAACAGTACAAATGTTTTAAGGATTGACGAATTGTCACCTGCTCACCCCATTTTCCCCAAAATATCCTTTAATTTCGTTTTTCCCCACAAACATTTTGAAAACCACAATGGGAGATTAATCTCTCAGTTGTAATTCTTCAATTTCCCAATTTATTAAATTTTTGGATTTTATCAATTTTAAAGATGGTTGGTCTCAGGTCAGGATCCGAGACCAGTCCTTACGTGGATTCTTCTAGTACCAGCACTGGCATACCAGGTAGCACTCCTCAAGCTACTAATGTCGAAAATAACACTCCTCCTCCGTATGAGCAGCGAAGAAGCAAGGGATGAGCAGACTCCTCCTAGCATTTTTAATTTAATGCAGACTCAGGAAACCCTTGCAAGGACTCAAACAGAGATGGATGCAACACAGAAGGAGGTCTTCACCTTCCTCAAGACCCTTACAGTGAAATTAACACCAACGGAGCAAACTCGAAATGATTTTGAAGCAACTACTGATGCCAACACGTCAATGGGTTACGTTCAAGATGAAGATGAAATCCGTATTCTCCCTAATCCATCACTAGAGAGAAGCCATCATCCTAACTTTATTACTCGTAAAGATTTAGAGCGGCTTCTCCAAAGTTGCAGAAAGGAGAGTTCATCTGTAATTCATCAACACCAGCCTCCATATCCATCTGATATGCAAAGGATCCCTCTTCCTAGGGGATATTCATCTCCCCCATTCTCACTTTATGATGGAAAAAAATGCTCGTGGACATATTTCACGATTTCTGGAAGCATTAGGAAAACATGAGTACAATCATGTGTTACGCCTGAGAGAATTTTATAAATCTCTCACTGGAAGAGCTTACACATGGTACAACAACCTTGTTCCTAACAATATTTCTAACTGGTGTGAAATGGTTAATGTATTTTACAAGAAGTACTTATTTGTGTCTGAACAAGTCACATTGTCGGATTTGAAAGGATGCGTCAGCGATCGAATGAACATCCTAATGATATTTTGAAGCGGTTCATGGTTCAAGCATTAGACTGCCATGACCCAAATGTGACTGAATTCCAACTGGTGGAACTCTGCATCAATCGAATAATACAAGTTTATCGTGATTTATTAGAGAACTTACGATTTCAAATATTCTCTGAACTACATGAAAGCTGCAAAGAGATCTACTATTACTGCACCTGCTCTGCTAGAGAGGACAACACCTCCTGTCAAGAATGAAGAGGTTCGTGAAACTCACAACAGTCGGCGTCTGGCTCAAAAGTAATTCATCCTACAACCATTTGTAGGTGTTATAATTGAAGGGAGTAAAATAAAAGCTCCAGCATCAGATCCACAATCCAAACTTGAAACACCAGCACCAGTTCTGGCTCCAGCACCACAAACAGGCCGCCCACCTCGAAGAGCTAATCAAACGGATGCAGCTTCATCACTGACTCAACGTCAACAACAACAACCAAGAGAATCCTCATCAACCACATATCTTCCCCTTCTAATTGAAGAAGTAATTGAACTTTTGGAAGCTTGGATTCAAGATGGTGTTATTAACTTTCCTCCTATTCGACGACCACTAACATAGGAAGAAATGACATAGATTTTTCAATCACCCAACAAGTGATTGTTATACCTTGAAGAGGATATTCAAAGAAAAAGTCGAGTACTCATGAGAGCTTGACTTGGGGACTGAAGGTGTACATAAGAACCCTTTCCCTATCAGGCATTTTACCATGTCTGAAGATCCTACTAATTAGGTGGTCCAATCTCTGATGGAACGAGTATGTGAACTCCTCTACCTCTCAAAGGACCAAGGCAATGAATTATTCATGGCTATCAATCACATTGTGTCTGGCAGAAGACTACCTTCACTCAATGAAAAAAAATCACACACTAAACCTATACAGATGAACAAAGACGGAGAAAAGTACGATTGGGGAATTCTAACTGTTGATATCCTCAGAAACACTGAATTAAAGAGAACCCTAATTGATGCAGGCACTACAACCAACACTATCTCTATCAAGACACTCAGAGCTATAGGGATCACACGTAGTGAAGCTGTCCATGCGCCTACCACCATTCAAGATCCTGAAGGAAAGCCTGTGAATTCCTATGGTCACGTTGATCTTGCAATTCAAATGGGTTCTGCATGTGCTATAATTAAATTTCATATAAAATAGGATCTGGGTTATGACATGATCCTAGGACGTCCATGGTTGCATAACAAGAAGACTGCGGCTACAAAAAACATCTTCATCGTCGTTCCCACCTCAAACAGATGGCTTTATACCTCACCAGAAAATCAATATAGATGATCCTCTTATGTATTTGGAAGAATATCAAGAATTGGCGTCTATGAATCAAGAGCCAGGAGAAAGTGCAATATCGTATTTAGAGAGGTATCGTGCTCAAGTAAAATTTACTGAATTGATCTCTCTACCACTCAATGTCCCTCACACTCTTATGACTGGGGACTTGAGTTTGATGCAAAAGTCAACTCTACTTTAGTCAGGCATTACGAATGGATAGCCTCACCTTTTTGATATTTTGCTAAGTGGATGAAACAAACTACTCTTCAAGTTCAACATCGTATTGAATCATTCATCACTAATCTGATGTCTAACCATGGTAAGGAGCATCATGGATATTTCTCTGTGACACTACATGAATGTCCACATGTGCCTCAGAACCATCCTAAGAAGACTCCTACACGTCCATATGCGTGGAATGCAGGTGCTAGCATAAAGATAAAACAAAAACCTCACCAAAAACACATCATCATAGCTAAGCCAGTAAGAGCCAACATTTTTCAAGAAGGAGACTGGGTTATGAAGGCAGCAAAACGCAATCGTCACTCTAAGACAAACTCTGGATGTGAAGGACCATTCATGATTGCTAAGGCTACTGTTGGTGGATACTACAAATTAATTGACAAGGATGGAAAGCCCGTAGAATCAGTAATACAGGAGAAGTGGCTCAAGGATTTTGGCGCCTGGAGTATCCAGAGATACTTGTTTAATTCATTGTAATTTCAATTCCTTTAAAATGGATGCAAGATATTTGCATTCAGTATCAAATTCCCTTTTCAGTAATTGAATTTCAAATCTTATTAGTTCAATTCTATTAAACCCAAAATCCATGTTGATCCAAAATAAAATCCTTACTAACACACCCACCAAATATCCAATCATTCAAAACCAAACCAAATAAACAAAATCAAATGAGTCTACCATCCCTCTAAAATAAAAAAAATAGAAGTGCAGAATGAAGCCTAAGGTAGACCGGACAACAATGGTTCATCCCTATTAGAGAGGGCCTCCCTCATATTTTTGAGAGAAGCCTTCTTCAACACCTATTCTTGAGTCAACCTTTCAATCTCTACCTCTCCTTGCCCAATAAGGTCAGAAGAAGGAATCATGTTTGTTGTTGCCTGTGACTCCTTGACGGTATCAATTCCACGACCAAACCAAGTTTTGTTGAATTCAAGTCTATCACATACTTCCAGATGATATTCCTAAATTACGAACATCCACTCAGCAACAGTAGCACTGGTTACAGTACATTTCATACATAGAAGGAAGTACTTCATTCACACGAAAAACAAGCACACTGGGCTCTCCATATTTTTTTGTAGTTGCAATGTGACCATACTTCTACCATATTTGAGTGTAAAATTCATCATACTCTGCTAGAAAACTGAATTCACCAATAAGCACATGTTTTGAAATTGGCTTACTAAGTGGAGGATAAAAAGGAAGACCTGCACCAGGATACTCAGACACCACCATGTTTTCTTCAGTTTATATGGTATCTTTAACCTGGTCTTCTACATCAACAATCATGTTGGAAAGGATTTCTTCGGGCTTCTGAGAAGAAGAAGTAAGGGTCTTAGCAGTTTGATCTACAATCAACGTTTCTTCAATGCTGCTACACTCCTCTGTACTTTCCCCCTGTAAAATCACCAATTATATAAAAAAATGAAATTCAAGCTCTAACAAGGATTTCCAGGATACAAGTGGATTAATTATGTAAATATACTTCATGAAGCATTCAAAATTCAAGAAAATTAGCCCAGAGGCTTAAAAACACGTTTCCGTAATAAGCTCATCAGAAGTAATTTCATGTTATCCTGCACAAAGTCGCGAGATGGGAGAAATTGTTAATGAATTTAGAGATGATTATATACCAAACCTTTTTTATGGATTTCATCTATAACATATCAAAAAATCATGGCAATCAGAAAAACGATCTAGGACATATGATCAAAACTCTCAGCTATCTCCCATCTGAAAATTTTATGAATTCTTTCTGACCTTTTACTGTTTCTTCTTTTTGGGACCCTAAATGGCCCCGAAACCCAAAATCTCCCGAGAAAGGATATAGCTGGTTGTCTGGGCATGAAAAATTTATGGTAGACCATCGAAAACGAACTTTGTATGAGAATTCTACGGCGTTTGTCAGTAAAGGTATTATTTCTGAATTCTCCTAGCAGCGAAATTTCACGAAATTGCTCATGTTCTCATTTAAGTTTTCATTCATTAGTTCATTCAAGTGATATTCTAAGAGATCTTAAGGTCAATTCAAGATGAAGACTTACCCGGCTGTGCTCTGAGTCATTCAAAATATCAAGATTATTTCCTGAGCCATTATTCTCTTCTTTTTCAGAGGCATGACAACTAATTTTATCACCTTCTGAAGGAGTTTTGAAAACGCCACTTTCTCATTATCAGATGTGTTTTCCTTCTAAAAAATGAGAAGACAATCAACTATGCTGCTAGATAAACTCATTCAAGATGTAAAATCTAACGTAGAGCAAACTACTTACCTAAGAATCGTTCGTCCCAACCTTTACTTCTACTGCAAGTCTAGCAAATGGATTCAATTTCCCAGGTGGAGGTGTCAAAAATCCTCCAACAGGAGAGGAACTCTGCGAGGAAATATAATCAGTCAAGTAGGATGAATTTGATCATAATAAATCGAAAGTGAAAGACTCTTACTTTTGGAATATAAGAATCAATAGTGCCTGAACGAATTCCACCAGCACGTCTCTTCGATTTAATATCTACCACCTGGGGACTGTCACTGTATTTTGCTTTCTTCTTTCCATTACGAGATTTCTCCTGACTTCCTCTCTGGTCAAAAGGAGACGTGAAGACACTTAATGCTACAATATAATAAGGAAAAGGAAAACAGATGCTTGAATACTTACTTGAGTTGGCTCAGACAAAGCTATACGTTTACTAGCAAGAAGGTGCTTTAATAGAGGATAGTTCAACAGGACCATGACAGAAAGAAAATCACGTGACTCTGGCAAAGCTATTTGAAAAAAAATTCAAAAAAGAGAGCGTGTTCACTCTACTAATATTTCTTATACTCGGGGGGTTATCATTGGTTTTCTATCAGAAGTTAGGAATGAGAAAATTCTCCCTTCTATACCACATCCCTAATTTAGAGTGAGACTTAATACATCCAGAGAGGGGGGAGAAGCACGATGAGAAGGAACATCCTTGTCAAACCCCATATAACGAGCATCACTGTCAATGTTATATGATTTTATTCTATAGGAATTCATAAATGTTGACAGAAGATATCCAGGCGTACAACTCAACATAAAAGCAACTTACCCGTCATCAACAATACGACTATTAGAAGATAAAAATATACCAAGACGAGAAGCAAAAGTATTCAGCTGAGCTATATGAGGAAGTGGTGCCCAGGGATGCAAGGATGTCGAGGACATGCTATCTAAGAAAGTAATAACTCTGCATCTGATCTTGGACGTTTGTTTGATCAACGAGTTATCCTTGTCGCTTTTTCTCCGTCAGAAAATTTCTTGTGATGGTCAGGAGCATAATCCTTATAATGTTCCCATAACCATGCTTGAAGGAAATTAACATTCACAAATATCTCTACTTTCATAAAACCACTGGAAGAACGCATATCTGATACTACAGAATCAAGATGAGATTATGGGGAGCATAGGAACCAGTTACCTATAGGCAGGGCCACACCTTGTGCTAGCTTGGTGGATAAAGGAACCACTATCGGTTTCATCTTGAAACGAGAACCATCATCAAATATCTCTCCTAACATCCACAAACATAAAAATACAGCATTGCTCAATATGTCATCTAAAGTCTAGCCTTGTTTCGCTTTGCTTGGCCACCACTGCGCCATCCACCAAGTAAGGAAGCATTTGTCAACATTTAGACTTCATATCATATTCATCCATCTTCTTCACTAAAGTAAGATGAAGTTGTTCTTCCTGATCATTCAAACAAAGCTCAATATTCCTTGAAATATGAAGGTGAAGTAGGATAGCCACGTCCTCTAGATTCATTGTTAATTATCCCCATCTACATGTAAAAGTATGAGTTGGGATACACTACCGTGAAAGAAGAGCAATCATGCCACATACATCTTTTTTGAGCCAACATGTACTAGATATTTTAATAGCTTCATAAATTTGTGCGTTCTTCAACAAAACAACGACATGATCCTTACCTAGCATGTTTCTCAACCATCCATCCCAACCATTCAAGGGAGACTGAAATTTTTTAAAATCAATAGGTGAGGCTACATATTCTTTTTTTTTTTAAGATAAAATTGTATCACATGTTCAAGAGCAACTAATGGAGGATTCACGGTTTCACTCAAGCTCCCAAGAACACGTATGACATGACCAGGGTGGACTCTAGCATGAGAATATGCATACATAAAGAAGTCATCATCCATGTTAGGCATATCTTTTGCATGCCCAGAAATAGAAACACTATTTTCTCCATTAATAGAAGCAGAGTCATAATCTTCATCATGTAAAGCCTCAACGGAATCAACAAGAACACTATTACTCATTCTCGAACTGTACAAGAAGACCAGAAAGCAGAAATAATAATTTTATGAACAACAACAGTAGAGACATAAAATCATGTGATTCAAAACAATAATGTTTCCAACAAATTTACGTCTTTGTTTTCAATTAAATAGAGAGAAGAAAGCTAGAAGCATATATACCTGATAAAGCAGAGGGCAACAACTGAACTGAGAGCACTATTACAGGAAGCCAACCGCTGCAGTACATCAAACATGTGAGAATTAACTCATGAAAAAAAAATCGTGAATTTTAGCTCACGTAAAAAAACGTGAACATGTGTTCAAGGAAAAAAAAACAAAAAAAAAAGGAAGTTTCGGTCGAACCTAGCTTACGAAACTAATTATGAAATTGGTGTTCTTATACAAAAGTAAGAAAGTTTAACGAGCTCATAAAAAAATATTAGGGTTTAGATAAACTTTTGATTCAAATCAAATATATGAGAAGTTATTGCGAAGAAGCATATGCATAAACTCAATCTAGGAACTATATATGAAGAATACAAGTTAAAGATTACCTTGTCATTGATGACCGGTTGAGGCTATGGTACTCGAGTAACAGAACAATATCAAGAGGAGAAGGGAAGATCGAAAGGAAGAAAAAAGCTTCTCTTTATAACAAGTTGTTCGAAGTTTTTGAAGGAACATACTTCTTATTTTAGTCTGTACAGCTAACAAGGCTCCACCTCTTGTATGTCCTCTTATTGCGCCCGTCAATCCCATCTCAACTCATCCAGCTACCTCAACTCAAGGTTCTACCAAACTGAAATTTCTACTAACTCCATCAAATACAACATCGGTGGGTATTCCTGCTCACACGATCAACTTCAACTTGAAACCAGTTGAATCAAGTTTTGCTCATTTTTCTGCTCTCTACCTCGTTCGAAGCCTTCAATAGTCAAGACGCGTTTCATGTCAACTCGAATATTCATTTCAATTTTAAAGTAACACTCGACTCGATATGATATGTTTGTCTACTTCAACTTCAAGTCACAATTAAACAAGTTTGTTCACCTCTCTTTTGAAAGTTGAACGACTCCAAAATAATTCACTGGTTCAAGACTAGAGTCTATTCTCCTCTTCTCCCTTTCACGTGAAAGACCAAGTCGGTCTCCTCCTCTTCTATTACGTGCGGACCAATGGTTTCCTCCTTTATCCTCACTTGAGTACCAACATTGGACATTATTCCTCTTCCATTCACGTGAATATTAAAGTTGGGTACTCCCCCTCCCCTTCATGTTAATATCAATATTAGGTGTTCCTCCCTCTTATTCTCACGTGAATAAATCAGCTTTTGACAAATCCTCTTCTTCTTTTCCACGTGAATAAATTAGGGATTTCTGACAAATCCTAAACTATACTAGGTCTTTATCACATATATCTTTCATATGAGACCTCACGTACGATCTTTTATGTTCAACAACATACATTTTTTTTAACAAAATAAACATGTCAATACAAAATTGACTAAGATGGACATGCTGCTCCTCACACACAAATAAACACGTATTTATACTATTATAGTCTGCTGGACTCATCAGCTAGTCAAGCAAGACGTATCTATTTTATTTTAGTCGGCTAGACTCATCAGTTGGTCAAGCAGGACACATTTATTTATTTTAGTCTACTAGAATCATTAACTAGTCAAGCAATACAAGTCTATAGTCAAGAGACTCATTGAGCAAGTCTCAATCGAATATAATCATTAGTACTTAATATTACACTAATACATGAGACATTAAATATCATAAATAGGGGGATATTAATTAGGGTTTTGGTCTGGTGGTTTATGACATGTGTTGCAGCAATACGCCCACTAAAGAGAAGTTCTGGAAAGATCGATAGCAGTTGAGTAGAGGAGTGGGAGGTTGAATAACTTACTATTCAACCTTAATCAGAGTGGAGAGCAGTTTTCAACACCTTCTCCACCTTCTCCACTTTACCACTACTCAACCGTCGATAGTTTCTTCCAGAAAAGAGGTCGAGTGGTTACAATAGCTATGATATAAATAGATGTTCAATCGATTGAACAAGAGGTAATAATTAAGCAAGTTTTACCACGAGAACAAGTCTGAATTTCACAATCAAACACAGAAGAACTCGAGCACTTAATTGTTCATAGTCATTTACACCAATCACATCCCACAGAGTCTGATACTCTGACCTCATCCTTCTCTTGCTTCCCTCCCTAAGACCAACCCTCCTCATTCTCATTTTGTGAATGAAGCGAGATTGGAATGGCCATTGCTTGGTTTAGGCCAGGAGTGACTGAAGAAAGATTGGAACGACCATTGCTTTAACAACACGAATGTTTTAAGGATTAACGAATTGTCACCTACTCACCCCAATTTTTCCAAAATAGCCTTCAATTCGTTTTTCCCCACAAACACCCGCATATCTAAAAGGTAGTTTTATTGGACACGCCAGTTCATAAATTGTTCTACGTGGATTAAATATTAGCTCAGTAGACATGCTACTTCAGAGTTTTCTATGTATATTTAAAGGGTAGGATTTATTGGACACGCAAGTTCGTAGATTGTTCTGCGTATCCAAATGGCTCCATTTAGACAAGCCCTTTGGGAGACTTTCTGCGTGTCCAAAATGACACCATTTAGACACGTCATTTCGAGTAATAGGGTACATGAAATGGGCAATAACTGGGGATCGAGCCCCAAAGTCCAAAAGCTAATTTTACAACTTACATATTAATTTTGGGCTAGTCCATAATTTTACAACTTAGCCTAGGATTATTGATGGGCTTGTTATGATTCGAGGAATCTAAATATGGATGAAGCCTGGGGTATAGCTTATTGGTTAATTATGGGCTTGATTTAAGATTTAAGAATTTATGAAAAAATAATTTATAAACTAGTGTCCACAAGGTTTTTCTAACACACGTTACCTTATTTGTTTCATGAAAAAAATATTTGTTTCTGTTTTGTCAGATTCACATGTGTGTAATGTCTGTGTGCACATGTGTTTGTCGCTTAAGTTGTTTTTTTTAAGGAGAAAGTTAATCATATTTCTTTTTTTTTCTAAGCAACACACTAATTATACTAAACTAGAATAGAGTTATAAACATGTACAAGAGACTCCTTTCTCACATAGTGCAAAAAAAAAAGAAGGAAAGGAATCCCAAGTAGCCTTTAGTACAATGTTTTCTCGCATGAGAAGCATGTCTATCAGCTATGAAGTTCCTGATACGTTTTACATAAAAGAAGTTCATACCAGTATGATTATCTATAAGTTCCCTAATAAAAACCAAAGACTGGAAACTTGTATTATTGCAGACTGGCGGAGAAGAAGCAAAGGGAATCCAGTTTGATAAAAAAATAACGAAAAGGTTAATCCATAAATGAAATAAAAAAAAACATACAATAAATAGAAACCTCATATAGAGCAAACTCGAGTGTCGACCCAAGGCAAAAGCCAAGATCAATCCTCATAAAGGACCAAGAAATTGGTAACATTGGCAACAACAATAATAAATTGGGAGAGCTTGAGCATGTCATGCTTTGGATTTCCCTATGGCTTTTTGTACAACATTCTATACAACTTTTCCCTTATAGTCGGTCTGATAGTAATCATCCCTGGATTCCTTGCGCAGATCAAGTTGATCTACATGAGGCAAGTTAAATTCATTCCATCAATGAATTGTCGTATTGAATTCCTCGTCGACATCATGATAGACATCTTTGTAGATTTTGGGAGGCGATACTAACACAATTGACTTTTTCTTATTATTCTAGCCTCTCACATAAAATACATACTTAGCTTGTAAAGCTATAATGAATGGATCCTCCTTGTGTCATAGCATATCAAGCTCAACCAAAATGTATGCAAGTCTGTCTTTTGAGACCCTTTTTTTTTGTCAACCAAATTACATTTGAAAAGGGGCATTTTATCTTCATGATAAGTCAGAACCCTTATTTCTTGTAAACACCGAAATAATCCGCCTGATCAAAGGGTTACTCCCTCTTTTCAAATGTCCATGTCAGTTGCATGTATATAAACCCCGCTATTTTGGTTTACTTAACCTTCATGAGATTACGTGTGAAACAATTATCCATTAATATAGTATGCTTTGAATTTTATTACATCAAGGTTCGGTTTCTTTGAGAGCCACATTAATCTCTCACTGACACTTTCTTTAGAGGCTTCCCGCTCTCTCCTAACCTGAAATACATTATAAGGATAAGCCTTCATCTTGACACAAAATTACATGGCAAAAGTAACATTTTCTGTAAAATCTTACCTCCTTTTTTAGCCATTTCCCGAACGTTTGACTATGTCGTTTCTGCCGTTGTACTTCCCATTTATTGGGATATTTTTTGCACAAAAAATCAATGTGTCAGCTGGGCAGTACAATGATAAATGTTGTTATCTTTTCAAAAAAAATCACATGGAAAAAACGAGAAAAAAAAATTAAAACTAATATTAACCTGTTGTAAGGAGCAACTTCAGGAGAATTCTGCAGTACACAGAAATGTGCTTTTTCCCACAGTTCAACACTGATAACCGTCAATTTACCAGCTAATATTCCTTTTCCCTCTAAAGGAATGAATCTTCACCTGTTTCAGATGAGTTATGCTTGTCAGGTGGAATTCCAACTGTCTTCATATTTTTTTGGTACTCACTAGACATCTCTATTGTCTCTTCTGCAACATTCCATTCAGCAATGCCTCCTCGGTGTCTGTTTCTGTTTCACACATGCCCTTTAATAACCTTCATGCACCTTTCAAAGGGATACATCCATCGAAAGCATACAAGACTACATAATTTAACTTCCCTGGTAAGATGCACAGTTAATGAACCATGATATCAAAAAAGGATGAAGGAAAGTATTTCTCTAGTAAGCACAGTGTCACATAGAGATCATCCTGCAATTTATCTAGCTCTCCCACCTTGATTTGTTTGCTTGATATTGCTCTGAAAAAGTAATAAAACCTGATAATAATGTATCTTATTGGCTACGACATAATTGATTTAATCGCAATGGGATTTCGATCTTTTTGACTCACCAGGGTTGAAAAGTTTCAATATTACCCTTGTGGAATCTTTAACTCTAATAATGTTTGACATAACTTTTACTTTTCTTCCATAGTTAATGTGTAACATGTTGTGGGTAGTAAAAATCCTCCTTTTCCATCTGGCTCATGATGCAACTTTGATTTGAACCCCTGAGCCTGCAGATCTAATCGAGCATTCGCTTTATCTTTCGTCTTAAATTCTAAGTTCAACAATGTTCCAACGAGGCTCTCGTAGACATTCTTTTCGACGTGCATGAAATCTGTACAATGGTGGACAAGATGATGTCGCCAATAGGGGGAGGAGCCGGAACCATATGTGGATCTTTTTCCAATAATTATCCCCCCCCCCCCGTTGACCTTTTCGATTTTCCTTGGGACTCTCTTCATTTTTATCTTTCCACCTCTTCCGGTCTTAACCTGCACCAATTCCACTTTAATGTTCCCCAGTCCCTTTCCCCATGAATTCTCTATAGATCTTACCTTATCGTATATTTGTTCCCAGGTCCTAGGTTCCGGAGCTACACTGTGTTCTTTTTGTCCATTGAACCCCTTTTGTTTTCTGAATGGTGATTATACAGTAGGTATCTTCTATGACCGATATACCACTTTTTATTGTAGTTTTTCAGTCTGACATACTTAGTATTTTTCCTACACACCACACATGTCATTTTTCTCGAGTATTTACGACCACACAGTGTACAAGAGCAGGGTAATCATTTATTGTCCATAAAATAACTGCACGTAGAGTAAAATGTTCTTGTGCAGACGCATCAAAACATTCGACTCAGTCAAATAAGCGCTTAAGATCCTCAATGAAAGGTTTCATCATAACGCCGGTGTTGTTAAAAGGCGTGCCATCTATCAATAATGACAACATGGTGAAATTTATTTCATACATAGCCCCGACGGCAGATTGTAAATTACGGTCAGAATTGGCCATACACTGTGATATTTCAACGTGTCTTTGTTTACGTCAACTCCGTCACCGAAATGCCTAGCCGCAGATTTCTAACATCAGCATCGATTTCTTTGTATCATTCATCTATCGCTTTCCACTTTGGTAAGTCTGTCGGATGCCGTAAAACACCCTCGTCTTTATTTCTATGCTTGTCATGCCATAATATATACTCGACTATTTTCTTTGCCTGAAATAGTCGTTAAAATCTAGAGATGATGGGGAAATACCACAAGGCTTTTGCCAAAATATTCCCGTAAACCTCTTGTGTGTTTGTGTCAACTTTCCATCTTGGTTCCTCACAGGTGGGACACTAGACTTCATCCTTATATTTTTTCCTATAGAGAATGCAGTCATTGATGCATACATGTATCCTTTCATACCCTGACCCCAATTGTTTCATCACCTTCTTAGCTTCATATGTATTTTTCATCAATTCATTTTCTGGAGGGAGCATATGTTTTAACAAAGGTAGAAGTTCATTAAAGAACTTGTTTGATGCTCCGTGCTTGCTCTTCAAGTTGAACAACTTACACATTGCAGATATCTTTGTATATTTGGAACATCCTCTATAGAGGGGTTTCTGAGCATCTTCCAGTAGCTTTAGTAACTTCACAGATTCCGCTGGGAAATGATCTCCTAAAGATTCAACCATTTCTCTAGTCTCTGTAGCATATGTTGGGTAATCAACATTCTTCATAGTGTGGACCATTGTAGCCGTTACCAGGCCTCCTTCTTGGTGACTCCTCATGCTTATCCCATATGGTATACTTTGGATTTATTCCCTAGATTATAAATGGTACCTAACCTTCTCCCTTTTGTGATGGTAGAGGTTTATACAATCCACACATGGACATGGAATCCTAATTGGTTCGTCAGCGTCACGTGATTACACCTGATTCGCAATCTTCCATTGGTGGACAACGCTTTTTAAAAATGCATCGACTCCATCAATGTAAGGTTGTCTGGTTATATTGGTACTCATCCAAGATTTATCCATTAGTCTAGGATCCTGGTCACAGAAAAAACTATCATTACCACCTGTATAAACATTGTTGTGCTTCTAATAAAATTTTAATTATCATTGCAAAGAGTCTTAATTACGTATACAAATATTAATCACAAACCACAATCTGAAGTTCAATTAACTACCTATCTATATTTAGTTGCATAAGAAGAAATTTTAATCCTCAAATAACCATTAGAGTTATAATTCTGGATAACAAAAAAGTATTAAACAAAAATACTTACACGATTGAACCGAGTATGCAGCAAGTTGAAGCAAAAATGATAGGGGAATGGTTTTGGTAGGATAATGATTAAAGTAAACCACTTGTTTTGTTTTCGAGGGATAGATTAGAAGATGTAAGAGTAAAAGATGAAATATTTTAAGAGATGATATAGATGAACACAAAGGCTTGTTCAAACTTGGGAGGATTTATTTTTGGCGGTTTTCTTCTTAGGGTAAAGAATGAACTGTAATGTAAATGACGATCAGTTAAAAAAAGGAAGGCGGTATTTTTATTTATGACAAGTGTATCTCATGGACGGTATGCTCCACCTTCCAGTTTAAGATTTTTCTCAGTTAAACCTGAAATAATAGTCTGTTTTTTATTATACTGCACAATTTTCTGCTTTGACGGCTCTAAAAAAATGAAATTTGATGCGATTAATACTCATTCCATACCGAATTTACAAAAAAAAATATTATATGTTTATTACACGAATTAAAAAAATAAATAGTTGATAGGTAATTTTATAAAATGTGGAGTACGTGTTGCTGAAGTTGTTATATAACCTTGAAAAAGTATTAACAAAAATATATTTTAAGTTCGCATGGACCGCTAACATGCATAACAGAATATCATATGTTGTTTCAAGTGATTTCTGAATGTATACATGAATTCTGGATGAACTTCCTTCAAAATCATCAAAATACAATACATTTTTATGTGAGAAAATGTATGTCGTCGTCAATGTCACTGTCATATTCTTCCCCATGTTCAGTCCATATGGAATACTTTGTATTTATTCCTTTAAATGCTAAATGGTACTTAACAGTGTACACATTGTGAGTGTAACGGTTTAAACATTTCACACATGGACATAAAATGCTAATTGGTTCATCAACGTCACGTGATTCCATCTGATTCTCAATCTCCCATCAGTGGACAACATACTTTATAAATGTTTTTACTCCCTCAAGATAAGGCTATTTGGTTCTATCGGTACCCATCCAAGATTTGTCCATTACTCTAGGATCCATTGTAAATTCTCAGCTACCTGTAGGTTATGTTAAAAACTTGTCATTACTACTTGTTGGGGTCCTAATAAAATTCTTTAATTATCCGTTGCAAGAGTCATATGTATACAAAGAGTAATCACATACCACAATCACTTATTCAATAATCATATGTATGATTTATACCAAAAATCAGGAATTAACTATCTACACAAACAAGAAAATGAAAATATGAAGCAACTTTAAGCCATCACTATACCAAAAAGTTCACATGCTAACCATCAGTATCCCAATAAATTTTCCAAAAGACAATACCAAACAATTACCCAAAAAGGTTAAACCAGGGATCCACATTTTCACAATCTAACTCTCAGTCATACCAGGACTCTTCACTTTAATTCTTCATTTTCTTTATCAGATGTTTCAACCATAATTTGGTCTTCTTCCTGCCCCGACTCGGATTTGTAAACAGTATCCAGACCCTTTTTGATTGAAAGCTTCTCCCAATAAGCGCACTTGCTAAAGACCTGTTCATTTTTGAAACTATGAAATTCATCTGCATGCCTTGATTCAAAAGTTGGTAGTAGCCAGAGGTTCTTGCTTCCCTTGAACCACTTTCTGATTTGACCGTCTTGGGACAAATGCAGAAGTCTTCTCTGCTTTTCCATTTCTTCTAGAGCCTTCTTTTATTTCTCTTCTCTCATCCTTGCTTGTTCTGCAACTGCCTCATTAAGTTCACCAACAATCTCTTTTGTTGTTTGAAGATGGGTCATCTTAGAGGTAAACTCTCGGTCCTCCATATCAATATAGATTATTTTACCCTTGTTATTGTTATCATTCATATCATCCCATGTAGCCCCCCTCTTTTCCATTTTTTGTTATAAATGTCTCTAAATCTAGCTAGATTAAAACTAAGTCCTTATTTCGAATATATTAAAACTAAAACTTCAAAAATTTGAATATCTGTTTTGGATAATGGAAAAAACACATCTTTTTTCTGACAAAGTATAGTATTGCACCATTGTGTTATCCACAAAGAAAGGTATGCGAGTACTGTTAAAGATGGATCATGTCAGATAATCAAACACCAATATTTCATAAAGAAACAACCATCCAGAGTATGGCATCTTGCATCTGTTCTGTGCTATGTGAAACAAAAAAGTATGACACTACAATACAAAAAAAAAATATTCCTCCGCTAATTGACTATACAATATCACTATATGCATACCACACCTAGGCATCAGACAAAACTCATGATAAAATCATCAATCAACAAAATCCCCAAATGACAATCAAATAAGAGCCTTGTAATTTGCCAGATATTGCTCTTCAAAACCATCCAACCAGATGCTTATAAAAAAAAAACCCTTCTCAATTTGCAAAATAAATAAATTGTGTTTAATAATAAAAATCATATGAGTAAAAATCCTTAAAATCAAAAACAACTAAATACCAAAAAGATCAATTGATGAATATATTGAGCAAAAAGACTTACATGCTCGAATTGATAAAGAGATGTTGCAACTTGACGCAAAACTGAAAGGATGGTTTGTTTGGAAGATGATCAAATTTAACAACTTGTTTAGTTTTCTAGAGAGATTTATTTATGGTTGAAGCAAAATTATACGCGTCTAACTAGAACTAAATTACAACCATTCTTACCCTACTGGAGAAGTTTCTGCTTTGACTGCTCTACATACTCCCCATATTTATCCTAGATTTTATTTGTTATATTCATAATAAGCATATCCCATAGTATACTAGATATGCATATAAAAAATGAAATTATATACGAATATATATTCATTCCATAGCAAATTATCTTTGTTGCCCCTTTAATCAAAAATACAAATCATAAAACGTGCCTTTTTGTACGCGTATAATAAAATATATATATATGGTATAAGATATAGTTTATTTACCGATTAGATATGTCGTAAAAAGCGCACCATAAGAAAGCTAGAAGAAAGTGAAAAAGGGATTAAAAAAAATTGATGAGAAAATGAGTTCTAATGAGAATTATTCAGTTCCTACCAATGGGCCAGTGTTGATACCGAAAAATTGATTGTAGGCAAAACAATGTAAAGTCAAAGTATTTTATTTAGATTCGGAAACCAAAATCGTACAGAGCAAGCCTAAACCACGATAGTAGCCGCTCCGCTCTGTTTGGTCACGATGAGAGGAAATGGGTTGATCTTAGGGGAGGGAAGCAAAGGAAGTTGAAGGAATTATATGTGTTCAATGATGTGTAGAGTTGCAGAACTATTGAGAGAAATCACAGAGCTTATGAGAATTGTAAGCTTATTATGATTTTGAAATGGGTTAAGGAGCCTATTTATAATAGTTTGGGAACACAGTATCTTTCTTTGTAAAGTAGTGGAAGTCGTGGGGATAATGGTGTAACCTCCCATTATCCCTGGGAGTTTCTGGAAAACCACGATTCCATTATCTCATCAACCACTCCAGTTTTACCACTACTTTGTAACTTCCAGATCATAGTGTGTTTAACACGCCACATGTTGTTACAACCGTAAAACCAAAAGCCCATGAATAATTCCCCCATGTAGCATAATTTGATTTCTCGTAGGAATTGGTAGATTCGTGGACTCATGATAATGCTAGCACTAGACATGATTTTGCTAGTAAGGTCTAGCACAAGTAGCAGTGCAAAAGAAGGAGAATGCTAGCAATGGTGCTAGGGAGAAAAGAATACTAGCAATGGCATTGGCCAGGGATAACGAGTTAAAGCTGGATCTAGAACAGGGCTAGCGTTGTTGGCCAGTGCTAACGAGTTAGCGTTTGAGCTAGTGCAGCGTTAGTGCAGTGCTAGTGTTGTTGGCCAGCGCTAACGAGTTAGCACTGAAGCTAGTGCAGCGCTAGCGTTGTTGGCCAGCGTAGGATCTAGTGCATTTCTAGCGTTGTTGGCCAGGTCTAACGAGTTAGTGATGGAGCTAGAGCAGTGCTAATAGCGTTATGGCCTGTTTGGCGCGTGCTTTGCTAAGTTTTTGGTTTTTTGGCTTTTTTATGGCCTTTTGGCACATGTGAGTGCTACTTATTGGTATTGAGGGTGTGACTAGGGTTTTCCAAGGCTAGCACTTGCTAGTGCTATGATTATTGGCTATGCACCACTAGCTTCGACACTTACTAATGTCGTGGCCATATTTATGGCTTGTTTAGAGTTTCTCAACTGTATGAGATTTATTGTTAGCATTTTATACTTAACTTTCATGCAGTGCATACAGAACATCTTCAAGAGATTCAACTGTGGAAGTTTGCAACTTTAAATTATGCTCGATGTGACTTTGTAAATATATGGTATGCATTTAATTAGCGTTTTTGTCAGATATGGCTTAGCCTCTATTCTGAATGTTCATAATTTTGTATAATCAGCATATTTTGTCTTATACAAATAGTTCGCCTAGATGCACATGAAATAATGAGGATTTAGTTGATTATTACTCTGAAGTTTTTATGGTGCATATGTAAAA
Organism: Papaver californicum; assembly: GCA_023531435.1. Taxonomy (NCBI): domain Eukaryota; kingdom Viridiplantae; phylum Streptophyta; class Magnoliopsida; order Ranunculales; family Papaveraceae; genus Papaver; species Papaver californicum. The sequence continues at coordinate 5,109,632 of JAJJMC010030994.1, forward strand.
AGAGCTACATGGCTAATTTAGCCAGGGGCTGAATATCTGATGTAATTTTAGAAAGTGGTAAATAAAGATTCGATTCTCGAACTT
>JAJJMC010030994.1:5109725-5171651 GCA_023531435.1 Papaver californicum
TACAAAAGCATAAAAACACGTAATAGACACAAAATCGAATACTAACTTACTAGAAATTAAGGTGCAAATTAGACACTAAAATGTGTCTATCAATATCCATTCTCGATTTTCTTACAAAATATAGGATATGAATAGTACTCATAATTCTGATGCTTGTCAAGAAATTATGTATATTGATTTTGTGCTTCTGCATCTATGCAAAAGGCAATATTACAATTTTCTCCCATGTCAAAATCCACCATCAACAGCCAGTAAGCAAGAATCCTCCTTCTCCCAATGGTTTTGCTTCTTGGAATGACTTTGTGGAAAGCATTGGTGATATATTAGAAGAGTTTTCCAATGAAGAATGGGAGGACTTCCCTGCCAATGAAGTTGTTTATAGTGATCCTCCTCCCAAGGGTTTTGCATCTGGGATGACTTTGATAAAAGTTATGGTGATCATATGAATAATGATTTCAATGATAGAAACCATTTTTTGACTCATTTTTTTGCATTATTGTTTTGATTACTTCGAGTCTAAATTGGATATTTGGATGTCATCAATTCTTCTGACATTTGTAACATTTAAAACGTTGTAGCAAAAAAAAAAAATCTCGTGGCCGAATCATATTGAATCGATACGAGTAAAAATTGATTAATAAGCATTAAATGAGTAAATATTATATAATATGTTGTAATAGAGAGATTAACAAGTATTTGAAAAACTGAGTGGAGCTGAATAAGAATACATTAAAGGTTATAATAACTTTATTACTTGATAAAACACAATGTAGTAATTATATTGATGATAAGTGATTGTATGAGTGACATGGATATCGTCATCGCACGTCTCCGATATTCCAAAATCGTCCAATGAGACTATGCTCTTCATGTGAGGAACTATTTTAACACATGTTCCAAATGGTATTTTCTCCCAGATTTCCCTCAAAGTTCCACTGGATGTTTCATAAAGCGATATACGTCGGGCGTCCCACAATAGTATGTCGTTGTTCTTACCCAGGGCAATCGGGTTATAAAATGGACATTCATGGTAACTTTATTATAAACTGGTGTCCCCAATTTTATTCCTCGAGTTCCCCAGGAGGTGCGTCGAAAACAATGTTATCGTCTAATGACCAAAAATCTATGCTAACCTCTTTATTACGATCATGTACATAATATGCACAGAGAGTAACTCCAAACAGCATCAGCGCAACGACTGGGAATTCATCCTCAGGTATCTGAGTGGGTGGTAATGAGTGTGTGTTGAACGTCTCACTCCTCAAATTGAAAGAAACTATCATTGAGTACGTGTCGTCTATCCAAAAATACACTCGTGTATATACATTGATCCACGTAATCTTATAGAAATATCCTCAAGGTTCCTCCATCCCATCTTGTCGCCGAGAGTGTGTACTTTAACTTTGCCTCCGAGTCAATTCAAACCACCTTGTATTCATCAGTACTTTGACAATAGCCGAAACCTCCTGTTAAGCTCATGTATCCACCGTCTGGCTTCCCGGATTTTCGAATGAAATGGATGTGCTGACATGTTTCTGGATTCAAAATGTAAACAGGGTCTTGAAAGGAGTCATGGTATACATATAAACATACGAGACCGTTGCAAGACCCAACCAACGGATGTGTAAAATACCAAATAAGTTTATCTTCCGGATGACTGTTGGCTACGATAGCCTCGTACAATTTCTGGTTCAAATGTTCCATGTAGAAGAGTTGTGAACCTGGGTAGCCTCCCATGTGCGATGTGACACAGAAGAGGAAGACCAATTTTAGTATCACCAAAGATGGCCTTCCATTTTTTGCAAATAGATTTGCTATGCAAAACACATTCTGTTGTAGGTAGTCGCCCTAATATCTCGGTTTTTAGTTCTAAAGGAAACTTATCCATCAGTGATATACGTTGAATAGTAGAATGGATAATCTACAATGGAACTTTTATATAGATAACCATCGAATGGTTTTCAACGTTAGGTGGACCCAATACACAATCTGTACGGTTACAATTTTTGTATTTGGGTAAAGTAAATAATTGTTTGTAAATGTTATACAAAAGGGTGGGGACGTGAAGCATCATTACGCTTCATTTTCCCACCTCCATAAATATCGCCCCCTCACATTTCTTCAAATGGTCAACCCCAAAAGTGGATCATTTATGAAACAATTTTTAGACATGTCTCTATGACATGAAGTACAATTTTGATACATGCATATTTTATATAATAAAAATAATTCATAAGAAAATGATATATCATTAATCGATTGATTAAAAGATAATCATAATGATCCATGTAAAAATTTGATGCACTAAAAATATCCTTTGTATAACATGTAATGAATCAAATTTGAATAAAAGGAATAAATGATAACGGTAAGTAATTGCATAATTTAGTTAAACATGCCCCAAATTTGTTAACAAAATATTCTAAACTTGCGCAAAATTGGATGACTATTAAAATTGTGAAAGGCTTAAGTCCATGAAATTGGAATAGAGTTAAGACTTTTTGTTAAATATATGAAAAATTTTATAAATTCCGTAATATATGTTCAACAGATTAAGAATGAAAAATATAAGACAAGTTTTTCCTAGGTTAACTCAAATTATATACCTTAATTATCTTTTTTCATGCCCCTTGGGGATTGTTGTCCCAAGGCTGCAAAAGATTAACCTTCTGACCAAATTTATCTATCAAGGAAAAAATCTAAACTCCCACCGGATTAGGGTAAATGGAAAATGGAGTATGGTGGTGAATTATATAAAAACCTTAGAATAAACTAGGCCATATGGTTATCAAAGAATTCAGTCATTTCCAATTCAATTTTCTCATTCCCCTAATTTTAAAATTTGTATTTGTGCATAACTAAAATGTTCATTAACCAAAGTACTCATTCATTATCTTGTTTTTTTTTCTTGTCAAAAAAATTAGTACTCAAACAGATAAAAAATAGAAAAATATTAAACAATATATGCACATAGTATCTAAAGAAATATTGCATCCGTAAATACTAAACATTCCCAAAAAAATTATAAGTTTGATATCACAAGACTGATGTATTAATTTCCAGGCAGCTTCAGAAAAAAGATTAATTAAAACATACCCAAAAGAAAAAAAAGATAAATACATATAATTAAACAAAAGATGATGGAACAAGATGTGATTGAATACCATGCATGCATATCAACAACATCATACTAAAGGACTAGATCAGTGAGAATCCCCTTCTTCTTCACTGATGTTGTCCACAATTGTGACCACATCTTTGTATGGCCAACCATCATCATCATCATCATCATCACCATCATCATCATCATCATCATCGTCATCATCATCATCATCATCATCATCATCTTTATCCTCATCTTCAGCTTCATCTTCATCTTCATCTTTAAGCGTCGGCCCAAACCAAAACCTGTATTTCGGATCATCAATATTCATCATCCTCATCCTCTTGATCATCATCCTCATCATATTCCTCTTGATCATCATGCTCATCCTCATCCTTATTCTCCTTATCATCATCATCACCATCATCATCATCGACTTCAGACAGATCAATATCATCATCTATATAATAAGGAACAACCGTGCAACCGAAATAAGCTATAATCTCATCATTTTTATCAACAAGAAATTGTAAAGAAGTTACTACTAGACTCATCATGATTACTTTCGATATATAGGTTTGATACTGAAACTTTAAATATTAGTTTGGAGACTTGGGAGATAAAACTGTAGTAGTACTCTTTCTCTTCCTTTACCCATTTTTTATACCCTGTCTTTTTTGTTTCTCATAAACTTTTTTTTTTTGATTATTTTAATATTCAACCCAATTGTGGTTAATTGCAATCCAACTGCCAGACTGTTAGCAACAAAAACAACATATATTTAGTGGGTAATACCCGTTAGGACCCGTAGCCAATGCATCCGGTTCCGGTTCCGGGTAATGGGTACCCATTGAAAGCCCTAACTACACATATTGTTATCAAAGGGTTTCTCCATTTCAAATATAATATTCATGTTCCCCTATTTTTAAAATTTGTATTTGTTAATTACACGTAATTAAAATGTCCATAAACTGGTATTTATCAATGAATTCGAGCTTTATTCAATGATTGTTTGCAAAATACACAAAACCAAATTCTTTTCCGGATCTTTATTCAATTACTTTAAAGCCAATTTATACCCAACTTTACCACTTGAATAGACCTGGCAACGGTCCAGGTTAGGGCCAACTCGTGGCGGGTTAGGTGGGTCATGGGTTGAGTATGCCTAACCCTAACCCGGTTTGTATCCCTCAACGGGTTCATATCCTCAACCCTAACCCTTGGTGGGTCATCTCTGGCGGGTTGACCCTAGTTATAAGTGAACAAAAATTTTATCGTTTTATTTATAAAAAAATAAATGAAGTGGTGAGGATCGAACTTTAAACCTGTAGGTTACAAACTAACACTATAACCATCCTACTGTTTCTAGTAAATACTCTAAAATACTCTAAATTTTAAGAGTAAAACACTATAATTAGTAAAATTATTAGAATTAAACGGGTTGGCGGGTTAACCCGCGGGTTAGGCGGGTCAAGCCGTTTAACCCACGGGTTAGGCGGGGTCAACCCGTTTAACCCGAGGGTCATAAAAGCTCAATCCTAACCCGGCCCTATTAACCAACAAGTCGGGTTAGGTCCGGGTTTACACGGGCCGGGTTAGGGTTGACCCACGGGTTTTGACCTTATTTGCCAGGTCTACACTTGAATACGTAGGTTATCTTTAGTAGTACACATGTATCTGCATCAATATAGTCAATATCGGATTTTGGTTTGTCTCTACTGGGATCAAGACACTAGTACAACTTTGTATCGGGGAGATTATCGGTGAAATCTCGGTTCCAAATTTTATACCTATAATTATTATATCAAACGTTTTTCACATACTGCACCTATTAAGATATAAAACTAGTACCCAATTTTCTAAATACCAGCTAACAAACTCAGGATATCACCAAAAACCCGATATTTGTATGATGCAGATAAAACCCACGTACAAAAATCAGAAATGTAAAGCTCAAAACTAAGAGAATTGTTCTCATATCATCAATTACTGAACACGAAGCAATAATTACATACAAACATGGAAATTAAGACATTGAGACATGAAATTAAGATGAAACTCATAAAACATGAGCAACAATTGGAAACTCTAAAATAAGGAAATTAATTATTTTATTTTATTTTAAGAAAAAATTCCCCTACACTAATATCGGCCAACTCGTCCCGTTCCATCTCGCCTGAGATTATCGGTCAAATACCGTACCGGGGATATAGTGTTCGTTTCGGGTGAGTGTCAGAACCGGTACTATTATCGGCAATATCACGACCTATTTTTTTAACCTTTTTAATCATTTATGGCTTAGTTACTCGTGTTATCGATCATCTCTCTCAATCAATTTTTAAAATCTTTCATAACACCTATTAGCATGCCCTATCTTAGGGGACTTCTATTTTTTTTCCTCATTGAATATGTAGTACAAAAGTCAAGACAATACTGTTATTATTAGGGTTTTTGGGCAGTATCAGTTCTTTTTTCTCCAGGAACAAAATTATGTGGTATGAAGCTTTTTCCTTTTTTGTTTTTATGAAAATGCAGTATGGAGTACAATAATTAGTAAAGAATTCGACCATTAGACGATTTTACTTTACAAGTTTAGGGTTAGGTCTCTTTGATATTTTCACCATAACAAATCTGATCTGAAACTTACGACATACAATTATCAGAAAGGGACCCACCCTAAATACCTACATTATTTAATTTTTTTTCTCATAAAGGACTCAATATCTTGGATTATGTGGGGTACATTCCTATGGTAGTTGTTTTTGCACTTTTTTGTGATATTTGCTTGAAAGAGGAATGACACAAGATCCAGAAGTGAGAACACTACTGTCACGAAAGTAACTAAAACATAGATCCTTAAAAACTAAATTTTGGTTTACAAACTGTGTTTTTCAGAAGAATATACCCCACATAATCTAATGGGTATAACTTTTGTTATTTACAAAAAAAATAAAATATTAGAAAATATTTATGATCTCTATGAGTTACCCTCCTCTTGGGTACAGTCTTATCAATATTTTAAATGTTTTCACTTACTTCTCATACTCTCATTATTACCCATAATTTAGGGTTCTAATCCGTCTACACTATCATAAATGGGTAGAGTATTTTTTGCATGCATGCCAAATAAGATAGAGATGACATCAGCCAATTTCTGCCAATTTCACATAAACTAATTTCTCACAAAACACCAATTTCAGCCAAATGCTAACTATACCCAAATTCTTTTTTTTCTTTCATATGTTATTCAACACCATAATTACAGCCATATAATGACAACCACCTCCATCTAAACAATTATTTCCAAAATTAAACTATTAACCCTTTTATTCTTAAAAATAAGTATTAATTTATTATTAAATGATTAAATTCTAAAAAAACAGCTACAATTCGTAATTGGTGAGAATTCCTTACAAAAAAATATGCACCAAATAGCAAGAATGATCTCCGTAGATTTTTAGTGTCCAGTTGCATCTCATTGAATCAATTTTATACATTTTTAATCAAATACACTTGATCATACTCATGTATTGGGCGCAAAAATTATTACACATTTTTTCTACACTTTTTAGACGTGTTCTCTCTGACATGAAGTATGGGAGATTATTCTTCTGACTAAATTAAACTACCAAGGAAAAAAATCTAAAACTCCTACCAGATTAGAGTAATGTTCAATCTATACTATCATAAAGGGGAAATGGAAATTTCGTCCATGAATTAGCTAAACAAACCCTGGAATACACTACACCATACGGTTATCAAAGAGTTCATCCATTTCAATTCGATATTCCCATTCCCTTCATTTTAAAATCTGTATTTGCAAAATATACATATCTAAAATGTTCAAAATATGGTATTTATCAATGAATTGGAGCTTTATTCAATGATTGTTAGCAAAATACACATAACCAAATTCTTTTCCAGCAGATCTTTATTCAATTACCCTAAAGCCAGTTTATACCCAACTTTAGTCATATAATCATAATTATAATAACATTGGCAAACATAGTTAACATAAGATAAAGAGGCTGTGAGAAATGAAATTAATACGAGTCAACGATTATCAAACACATAAAAAATAAAAACTTGAATAAAATGAGCATATAACAGGCTAAAAAGATATTAAAGATTTTTCATACAAACCCGACCATTTCAAGATTATCCTTTTAAACATGTTAATAAAAAACACAACATAACAACAAGCCTAAAAAGATATTAAAGACAATGAGATAGAACCTTTAATAATACCAAAATAAAGAAAAAGGAAACATAATTCATCTTTGTCGACCCTCCTTTTCCTCTTCCCTCAAACCCTAACCCTTTCCTTCGCATGCAACTCTGAGATAATCACATGCAAAGTACTCGTGATTTTTACTTATCCAATAGGCTAGGGATGGGGTTGTTCCTCCAAGATCCCAGTCTTAACACCATTGCGTACTCGGGACATCCTTACCTTTGGAAAAATAGTTCTATAGAAATCCTCCTCATCATATTCATCGTCACTTATTTCTTCACCATCCTCCTTTCGAAGCTTATTGAAACTTCGGAAAAAACTATACCAGGTCTTATGAGGAGAGGGTAGAGGCTCTTCATCGACTCTTTCCTCTACTGGGACAGTTTCAAAAATGAAGATTCTGGAAATATATTCTTGAATAGTAAAAGGTTCTTTGTTTCTCTCACCATCCATTTCTCACTAAATCTTCTCTCGTTTTTTTACTCTTGTGAAGTAATTACCAGGAAAAACCTCTATATTTATAACAAAAATTTACATTGAAGATAACACAAGATCATTTACTACATTAAAAAACCACCTCCATCTAACCCTTTTATTCCCAAACATAAACTATTAACCTTTTTCAATCCGACCGTAAATCAATAATTATGTTTATCCCACTATATATCCCACGTTCAATCCCACTGATGACGTGACTTGACTTTTTCTAGGTTTTTGTTTTTCTTCTCTTATGATGTGACCATAATAAATGGTGAGAATTGCTTCTGAGAACATAATAACATTGGATTTTTATATCAAAAATATGCACCAAAAAGCATTTATGATCTCTATGAGTAGAATAGTCTATCGATGTTGGTTGAGTTATGGCTCTGCTCTGGGTAAGGTATTTGCACATGATAACTTTAGGTTTATCCCTTGGAAATTGGGAAAGTTCTGTGTATATGTAATTGCACTTCTTGTGGGGGCATAGCATTGATGGCATCTGCCTAGTAGAAAAAGAATATCAGAGACTAGATTCAAGGCATTAGTATTATTAATATTGTTTGCAGTGGTATTTTTTGAACTTTTAATTAAAGGAACAAGAGAAGAGTTTATAGAATTTGTGCAAAATATTCTTCTGAGTACAATGTTCTTAAATATTGTTCCTTTAACATTTTGTTTACTATTTTTTGAAGTCGTTTCATTTGAAATTAATATTTGTTTAATAAAAAAATTTATTTTTGCAAAAAATTGGGACCATATAAATACGAAATGGAAAAGCTTGAATCTTGGCTAACTTGTGTTGACTTGATAAGAGACAAAAATGATTAATACGAGTCTATGGATTAACAAATATATAGAGTGATTCAGAAGCAAATAAGTAAAATAGCAAACAAAGAAATTATAAAAAATAAACATATTCAAGAACAAACAATTTTTACTAAATCCATCCATCAAACACACGAAAAAAATAAAACCAACATCCAAAAAATCTATAAAAAAACAATTTTTAAGAAAAACATAAAATAGTTCAAAATTATTCAAACCAAATCAGCCAAAAATTTCCTTGATAATTTGCTTAGCAACAACCATCGCATCTGGTCGTGTCCATGTGTTGGCAAGGTTGTTGGCAGCCTCTAGTGGAACTTCAGGTACTCCAACCAAAGTCTCATTGACTTTCTCTTCAAGAAGTGGCTCATCGGGTATTTTTGGTATGCTAGACACAGTTTCATCAAAAGGGGAATCTTCATGAATGGCACCATTCTCCCCATCATGAACTTCGGCATTCAATGAAACAACAAGATATCCCAATGATACAAAACCAATAATACGGATTTCGGAATCCAATTGAACATCACTTGCAGTAATTATGCCGCCAAGGTTAATATTAAGGGTTAATTGGTTTTTGGTACTTATATTTTGTATAATATTAGTGTTTTGTTTAACTACTGTCCAACTTAGGGTTTGGTACCTGGAATTGACATTGACCCGTGTTGACTCGGTTAAATTAAACTTTTGGTCAATTAAATAGGTAAATATTAAAATATCTTTTACTTTAGTAACAATGACTACGTGTACGGTTCATACTATATCTCTACTTACCCTAAAAACTAATGGCTAAGATTACAAAATTTGTTTATTTTATCTCTCTTTACTCTCGAACTTAAAAACATTAGCAGAAGAAAATGTTGGCCGTCATTAAAACATCAATCTTCTTAAACATAAATCTAATGGAACAATTTTATCAAGTCCAGGCATCGAACAGTTTCTAATATAAACATCTAAAACCATTTTTTCTTATTTTTTCTCTTTAATTCCATCGAACAGGCAAAATTAAAAATGAAACCTTAATCTTTAATCCCATTTATCTAATTAAATCTCTTTACTTTGTACTTCGAAATCTCTCTGCAATTTGTCATCAAGATCATAGAATCATTAGTAAAAAAAGTGGATCTAAGATTCCAAATGGGTACTCTTTCATAGCAATTACTGTATATACAGTACATGTGTCGGTGGGTTGCTGGTTCACTCTTGTAGAAAACATTAATATTTGAAGCATTTGGTTAAGTTTTGGTTGTTGATACGGTCAAAAAGAAGATTTTTTGGTAGTTGGGTTACAAAGGGTTGAGTCAGAATACTATACAAATGGTTATCTAAGGGTGTTTTGTATAAACTTTTCCTAAGCTTCTCTTTCACAGAATCACAGTCCAGATCCATTGGTCGGAAATACGGAAGTGAAGAAGGGAAAGAGTAAGAAAGTGGGTATGAATCATGAGAGTTATGGTAAGTTAGAATTTTCAAGCGTGTAATAAGTGTGTGTGATGGTAAGGGTAATTTAGTAAAAATAAAAGGTAAAATAGTAAATATATAATTATTTAGATATGAAACTCAATTAAAATTAAACCTAACTGAGTCAACGCAGGTCAACGTCAATTCCAGGTACCAAACCCTAAGTTGGACAAAAGTTAGACCAAACCCAAGTACCAAAAACCAATTAACCCTAATAGTAATCCTTAATTTCTGGCGCAATTAACACTCTGAGGATGCAACCATTAATCTTTTATTGTTTGAATCCCTCACTTCTAGATTCTTTTTATTCCCATCTCTACCTCTAAAATTCATTTTCTCCTTTACTCTTTCTTAATTCTCACTCTTTGTTCTGTTATGGTTTTTATTTTTTATATCTCTTAATCTCTAAGGAAAAACCTTAATTTGTATCCTTTAAAGTGCATATCTCATTTCCAGTACCTAATATATCGGCTTTCCATATTAAAATATATCCTCGAATGTGCACTTTTTTTTTCATGACATGGGATTTTAGACCCCCCATTTAAGATGAATTCATTCCAATAGTGGGTATTAAGTCCCTAATATTTTAAAGTGAAAACCGAAGAAGTTTATTTTAGAGATAAAATTGGACTATTTTTTAGGATATCTATTTTTTGGAAACATAAATGGTTGGAAATAGTTAATAGGAAAGATAAACGACAACATATCATTTGTAATTGGTTTTAATTTAAATAATTTCAAATGGATCTTTTTCATATTTATTTGAAAATTTAATCGATATTTTTCTTTTATAAAAAATTGGAACTTTATTTATTTTTAAAATTTGATACATCTTTTTCTTTCTTTTTTGATTTTTTTTTTAAATAAACTTAAAAAATTCTTATATTAAGATGTTGGTCATATTCTTCTTAATGTCCTCATTAGTTGAGTTAGAATCTTCACTGGAACCCAAAATATACCAATGTTGGTCATATTCTGCTTACTGACCTATTATGTTGAGTCTGAATCTTCATATGAACCTTAAATATACCAATGTTGGTCATATTATGCTTAATGACCTATTTTATTTAGTCATAATTGTCATTGGAACCATTAATGTGCCGATGTTGGTCATATTTGCTAAATGACATAATCAGTTTAGTCATAACCTTCACTGGAACCCTAAATGTACCAGTGTTGGGCATATTCTGCTTAATGAATTTCTTTATTGAGTTAGGATCTTCAAATAAACCTTAAATGTATCGTTGGACGTATTTTGCTTAATAACCTTATTGGTTGAGCCAAGATTTTCAACGGAACCCTTCATATTTTACCGATGTTGGTCATATTTGCTTAATAACATAATCAGTTTAGTCAGAATCTTCAATGGAACCCAAAAGATATTGATGTTGGTCATATTCTGCTTAGTGACCTATTCTGTTGAGTCATAGTTTTCAACAAAACCGTTAATGTACCGATGTTGGTCATATATTCTGCTTAGTGACTTCATCACCTAGTTGAGTCAGAATCTTCACCGGAACCCTAAATGTAACGATGTTGGTCATATTCTGCTTATGACTATCTATTGAGTCAGAATCTTCACCTGGACCCCTAAATGTATCAATGTTGAGCATATTCTGCTTATGAATTTTTATTTTGAGTCAGGATCTTCAATAAAACCCTAAATGTACCAGTGTTGGTCATTTTCTGCTTAAATACCTCATCAGTGGAGTCAGAATGTTCATCAAAACCCTAAATGTATCAATGTTAGGCATATTTTTCTTAATGAACTATTTTATTGAGTTTGGATCTTCCTAGTAACCTTAATGTACCGATGTTGGACGTACTATGCTTAATAACCTTATCAGTTGAGTCAGGATTTTCAAAAAAACCCTTAATGTTTTGCCAATATTGCTCATATTCTGCTTAGTGACTTTATCAGTCGAGTCAGAATCTTCATTGGAACCCTAAATATAGAGGTGTTAATTGGGTTGTGCCAGCACGTTTATGGCATAACAAAGCACGTTAAAATTCAAGCACAACACAACATGTGATCTGGCACGGCACAACACATTATCTTAATGGGAATTGTTGTGCCAGACTAATAGGCATTGGCACGGAACAGCCTGCGGCGCAGCACGACACGTTAAGAAAGCACGTCATTAAATGCGTAAAACACTACACAAAACGGTACAATACATCACATTTCATGCATATTTCACTAAAGAGTCTTTATTCTAGCCCATATATGATATTTTATGTTCATTATGTTGACGTATTTCTACAATAACATATATATATCTAAATATCTAAAAAACATTTTCATTTGGAAAACATAAAAAAAGCGGGCTGGCACAACACAACACGACACGCGACACGCTAATCAGTGACTTCGTGGGTACGTTTTACACCTCTACCTAAATATATCGATGTTGGTCATATTCTACTTAATGACATACTATATCAAGTCATAATTTTCAATAAAACCATTAATGTACCCAGGTTGGTCATATTCTTCTTATTGACCTCATCATCAGTTAAGTCACCGGAACAATAAATGTATCGATGTTGGCTATATTCTGCTTAATGAATTTTTATATTCTATTAAGGGAGATATATCTTATTTTTTTGTATACGTGATTGATAGTTAGATCAATGATAACAGTCTATGCTTCAAATAAAGAAAATGATAATAGTCTTGAAAATTAAGGTTTAATGCAAATGAATAAAAAAAATCTGGATGTTTTGTAACTGAAGGGAAATTTGGAATCCGAAAGAATTGGGATTATTTTAATAGAGATTAAAAGTGGATTTTTGACATCAAAATACAAGAACAACTTGTGTTATGCCAAAAAAATAAAAAAATTGGAAACTATTGTAAAGAAACTTTATATTGATTAGCATAATTCATGCTTAAAAAAATGAAAAAATTAGCAGAATTGCTATTATATTATTTTATTAAAAATAACTAAAAAAAATATATTAAATATCATCGATATCATATACCATACTTCTGATCCATAAGAACCTATTTAGTTAATCTAGTCTTCTTGCATCATCAACCATAGACGCCATATCTCCGTGGTTGAAATCCCAAACCAATTGTTCTTGAAGTCGATCCACTTGTTTTTGAAGTTGATCAACCTGTAGTTGGAGACTAAAAAAATCTCGATCAAAGGGACAATTGCATCTACTCTCTCCATGGACCAATTCCACATAATGTCCGTCGACATCAAATGTATTAATCTCACGCAAACACCAGTAATCTGCATGAAATACGCCGACTATAGGCTGAAGAACTCTCACATCGTACTCTGAGATCTTAAAATCGTCTCATAGGGTATTTCTAAGTGAATTGCATGTAACATCTACAGGACCCATAGCAAAAACTTGGTAGCAATAGGATTTGCAGTTCATTCTGATAGAAAGGGAAGGAAGAGTGATTTGCAGAAGAAAAAAAACTTTGAGTGAGGTGTGATATTCTTCTACATATATTCGACCTGTTTCATGTTATGAATGAACACACCGGGTCAAGTCACAAGTGTACACCTACAAGTCGGAGTTCAATGGTACGTAAATTTCGTCAGTTTCTTAATATTGGACTATAAAAATATGAGAAAACAATTAAAAGAAATATGGTGTTATTTTCGTACAAGACCCATATATGTATAGAGAGAGAGTGATATGAAAACTTATATATTTGGTGTTGACAATGAGATATTGTGGCCGATATAATTTAGGTAACTGGAGTTAATGCAAAAAAAAAAATAACAATGATTATGGATTTAGATATACATGAAATATTCATTCCATATCTCATTATTTATTTGCTGCCATATTTTAAGTGATGTGGAAATTGATATATTTTGTATACTTATAAATGAGTCTAGTGATATGGAAATTTAAATATTTTGTGTACTTATGAATAATTCCCCTTTATAATTGTTTATTATTGTTTTTTTTCCTTGCCCCTATTCACGAGAGAATCGTATCTAATTACACAAGTGTTGAACCTGACTAACAACACCTGGTTAGCCATATGACTAATTTCAACAAAATTATACAAATATTGAATCTGCAAAAAATCAATTAATAAAATTAGTGTTATAATTATGACCTTCAAATTAGGTAACCGACTCAATTTCCTCATAATGGTGTTGGGGGGGGAATTAAGAGATGGGACAACTATTATCGAGGAGCAATGATGGTTCTAGAAAAATATATCTAACCTATCTCTTTGTATAAAAGGATGAAAAATATATGTAAACTCTCTCTCTATCTAACTTGTAAATAATCTTAATTAAAACCTAAAGAAAAAGAAAATCTCCATAGAGAAGAATATTAAGAGATGGTTGAACCAAACAATGTTGCAGATCAAGATGTTATTGAAAATCAATCACTAGCATTAGAAAACGCAAAACAAGCAACTCATGCATTAACAAGTGAAGAGACTGGGAGACTGATTTCCTATTTAGAACAAGAAATTCCCAGAAAGAGGAGGTAGGAAGAATTTGATAGGTAAAGGATTTAGAATAAAGATGAGTTCCGATTATGGATAAGAAAAAGTGATGCAAGAGGTGCAAGGGAGATGAGAGAAAGGCAAGCAAAGCAAAAGAGACATGAACGTTATTTGAGCAACGTAGATGAGAATGATGCAGATGGTTTACAGTATGATCGATCATCTCTCTCATGTGAATTATACGTGTGTGAATAATAATTGGAATTAGTATAATGTAACTCATAACCTGGGTAAGGTTGGTAATAATCATAATCTTCACAAGGTCCGGAATGATCATACCCATGAGTATAATTCCAATCATTATTTACACACTCTTCTCTCTTAGGTTCCTGATAATAAAAAGGTGTGTATACGTCGGGATCCATAATACAAGGCTAAATATACCCAGTGTGGTAGAATTTTTAAACAATCACAAGCAAGGCTGACTCAACCAAATCACCTATTGAATCTAGCAAACAAAAAGCATGATGGCTCCACTTAGATTGTTTCTAGACCAGCTTCTATTCTTTCGAAAGGCAACTAGTTAAAGTTCTAGCAAACCTCTTAGAATGATCCGAATTAGATTAAGTCGAAGAGAAACAGGATAAGCTCTAAGGAGCTTTGATAACCCTGTCTCTTTGGCAACTTTTCCCTGGGTTACAAGGCGGCTCTAATCAACTTAAAATAATCTTCCTGAACTTCGAGTTAGGCTAACAAAGTAACCAATACAGTCCTTTTGAACGAGTTTCCTTTAAGCTCGTTACCCTATCAGTCTCTTTCTAGTCAAAATTTTAAGGTTTAGGTTCGCGTTTGGTAACGTGTTCCTTAAGCGGGCAAGAAGGAAACGGTGATGAAATCCGAGTCCTTATCTTATATGGCCAGTTCTTGCCCTTTACTAGAAAAGTAAATCCGTATTCAGGTCCTCAACATATATGCACACGAAGGAATACAGTAAACCCACTTGCAAGGGATTCGTGGGTTGATCGAATCTTACCTCCCGTAGCAGAGGGGGGATGAACCGTTGAAGTCGACTCAGGCCACTGACTCCTGTGTCAGTGTACGAACCCAAGGGGAAGAGACAATAATCGTAATTGTCGTCCTTCCCTGTGCAGTTTATATTTGATACTACTCTTCCGTAGGGTTTAAAAATAATAATAATGTCCGTAATGTCCAAAACTAAAATAAAATTACAAAAAATAATCATAAATTTCCTAATACAGATTTCTAAATTAAATTAACTAATAAAAATCCTAAAAAGTAAAAATTAACTATTTATCTTCTTCTACGTTCGTTCAGCTTTAACTTTACTCCAAGTCTTTTAATTACCAAAATCTTTGGCTCAATTTCTTTTCGTTTCCGTTCCCAAAACCTGCAGCAGAAGATAAATACCAAAAAGCGTAAAATCGAACAAAATAATAAAAATCTAATTGAAAACAACTCCCCGGCAGCGGCGCCAAAAACTTGATGCGTCGGAAAACCGACTTTGTTTTACCGCAAGCGCACAGTGTCGAAAGATGTAGACAATAGCAAATACGGTTCGTTCCCACGAGGAGTTTGGATTAAAATATTTTATTTGGTTTTTTTTATACAAAATTAAATTAACTAATGAATTAAAATTATTTAATAAAGTTTTAAAAACAGTACGAGGAAAATGTTAAGGTTCCGGGAATCCGTTGTAGGTCAGGGTTTAATTGCGTTTGTCACATAGAGTCTCAATTTTACTCATGTACAGTATCAAATCTAGCTACTAATACACGGAAGATTTTTAATTAAGCACTAAAGAAAGAATTTTCGAAAAGAATTGTTTGTTCTCAACCTAAAGTAGAATTTCGAAGTACTAAATATACGGGGCATAAAGAGTCAAAGATTATTCATAAAACTATTTAATACGAGGTTTCAACGAGTCCTTCTACTAATCAAACAATGAACTATACGTGGCATAGAACATGAAAAATCATCGAGACGGTAAAACGTTGAGAGAGAGACAAATTAATAATATTTAGTTCATACATTAAATAACCCTAGTTTCGAAACACAAATAAAACCATCTCTACAAGTTCATCCTTTCGCTCTAACAAGGGAATTAGCCCGACATGGCTTTCTCGAAAGCCATAAAAATTAATTAAGAAAAATAAACTAACCTTTTTCAGTGTTCCTCCGACTTCGTCTCTTCTGTCCGAGAATCTCTTGTACGTGAAGCTTGTCTCTGTCTGTAGGTATCTTAGTATATTGTCTAGGCACGTTCACTGTATCCGGAGCTCAGCGTCCAAGTATTTCTGTATATCTCTGTATGTCAGGGGATATCTTTTAGTTGTAACCAGACAAAGCTATTTATATCCTCACTTGTCTTGATGTAACGTGAATCCCAAACAACTTAATTTCCTAATTGTTTACAAACTCTAAAACACTCTTAATCCACACCATTTATTCACATAATCAAGCGGCAGTGTGGACAATTTTCCCATTCTTTTCCTATTTTTTCGGCAGTACACCCTGACTTCTCGGCCAAACCATGCCAAATTCGAGCAGTTTCTGTTCTTGACTAATATCCGTAACTCGAGCACACATAAAATCTAATCGAGCTCCATCATCATAACAGGTTGCGTTCACCACCAACACGTCCAGCAGGCTCGAGTCTTCCCTGTTCTCCTCTCTCAACCTTGCTTTCTCAAACTCGTCCAGACTCCATCTTCTCACTCGAGTTCTTCTTACAACCATGATCACCATGAACAACCTCAAACCACCAGCTCAACTCTTACCCATCAGTCAACAACGTCTCTGCCACATTACACCACCAATTCACAAGCAATAATCCCATCACCATCTCACTGCCATCAATGGAAGAAACTCCTTTCTCTCAAGCTCACCATCACCTCATCTATGATCAACATCATCTGTCGATAATGGCAGCAAGCCATAAACCACAGACTCGAATCCATCACTACAACTGCCATAAACTTCATTCACATCCATACCTTGTTCGTGTTTCTCAATCACAGCAGCCTCAAACTCCACAAATCCATCTCAACTCAAAATAACTTATTTAACCCAAAAATCCATAGCTATCAGTGTCACCAAAGAGCAACCAGAGTTAGCTCTGTTTCTCCCTGACTTAATGAAGAAGAATAAGGTAGTCCCTAGTAGAATGGCCGGTGCTATTAGCACATTTCAAAAAGTGGCAGCCCCGAGTAGAATGGTTGATGCTATTAACAGAACCCAATCAACTGTCAGTCTCACGAAACCGACAGTTGAAGTAATACTGGCTACCCCTTAACCTACGACTGGGTGTAAATATCCGGTCACTTTGAAATGACCATTTTGCCTTTTATTCTTGTTTCGCTCACAACTTTCTCATACGAAGTCGGAATGACTTCGTTCTTTCGCCGTTGGATTCGTAATCAAATTCTCTACAAGATGGAGGGTAGAAATACTGGAATGGACTGAGCTCTACTGGGTCTTTGGAAATTCTTCTCTTGTAAAGCTCCATTTCGCTTGTTTCAGAGACGTAACCTAATAAAACGCACAAACTAGAAAAGTAATACTAACACACGGTAATTCACACAAAATCTAGCAAATAAGAATAAGGAAATGATACTTAAAATGTATAAATTATGCACTTATCAAATTCCCACACACTTTCCTTTTACTAGTCCTCGAGCAAACTACAAATCTAAACTAATCTAAAATACAACTCCCTTTCGTTGAGGAAACGGTTACACTTAGCATGTGTAACAAGCCTTTAAATCCCTAGGTGTCCCTAGTGGACGAGTTATAGTCTCGTGAGGGTTTACAAGAGATTTACCCACAAAACCTACTCCAACTTCTAAGTATTCCAAAGCACCTGCATCCAAAGAGCTACGAAGACATAAAGTTTCTGAACACTAACAATAAGAAGTTAGAAGTATAAAGAACATTATTCCCATGCTTAACTCTTGAGTTAGGAGAAAACCACCATGTAAAAGGATCTAGGTTCGAGAGTGACCGAATATTTCTGCCTCACCAATAGGGTTTTATGAATTTGACACTCAAAGGACGCACTTTATGGTTCACACATGTGTGCAGGCAGGAACGAAGATAGAAATCCTACACACGTTGAATGGTAGAAAGGAACGGTAACCTTCCGAATCATATGAAGATGTTATCACATAGAAAGTGGGACGAAAAAGAACCCCTTTTTATTTTTCTAGTGACCTCTAATAAAGGAAATCAACCAATATGCAAGGATGGGAATGCTTACTTACCTTCTCATCCGATCGGCAATCAACACTACTCTCACAGCATCCAATAGAAACGTCTTCGGTCTTCAACTGTAGATGATGAACTCTTGAACTTCGTAGAACCTTGAATTTATAACTCATTTCCTCAATACTTGTTATTAGAAACTTCTCTATAGATTTCTTCTTCCCCACGGCCTTATTGAAAGAATACAAAAAAAAAACTAAACTAAAGCAATGATAATCGTTTTTTTTTTTTTTTAATTACATTACAATATATGATGAAATTACTACGACCGTGGGATAAAGACTGTACCACTTGATTCTGAACTTCACTAACTCACATCTTTCGATTTCTTTTGCTTTTGATCATAAGTCTGTAACATGTTAATTATATTGTTACTTTACTTGAATATGAAATTTGCTCTTTCTTAAACAGTTGCTTTTAAACCTTGACTGTCTTCAAATTTTTGATATTCTGCTTGTTGATAATATGTTTCTATGGACCTGTTATTGTCGAGAGAATGGTGCCAACTTCAAACAAGACTACAAGATAGAGTTAGCAATTCTGATGGCAACCTCATGATTGATAGAAATAGCACTCAAGAGATCAAAAAGTAGTGCTGAAATTGGTGCGAGGTTAGGTAGCTCATCAATCTACCCGGAATTTGCACAGATGAAACACTCTAAACGGACAATTTAAGGTTTGGTGCCTCAGTCATGGGTATTGAATGATCAACTCTTCTAATATTGTATTCTCAACCGGCAGTTTAAGTCCATTTTTGTCAGCTCTAGCCTCTCAACAACTAAGCACTCCGAATATAGTTCTATAATAGTTCTAAGTTCAGTTGTTTCGGTTAGAACTTCGTATGTTAACGTAGCAAGAAGTATACTAAGTGACTCTAAAATATCTAAAAGTTGGAGGTTTTCATGCAAATAATTTCGAAAAAGTTGAAAATTTTCTACCCTAAAAAGTGAATACTTAAGAACTCTATATGCTTACACTCCCCCACACTTAAACTTTACATTGTCCTCAATGTAAACTAACTCATCCAATGTAAAATCAAGATGGGAAATCCTAAAATGATATAAAACAAGCAATCAAAAACTAAAAAGATAAGGTGAAGGAACAAATCTGATGGGTTGACTCCCATGAAGCAAATGATAGTATCATATATCAATAGCCGGAACAACTGTGGGTCATCTAGATCAAATAGTGCTATCACCAGTAAAAGGAAACTGCAACAAGCCAAGAAAAAGAACGAAATGAGCTCACCCTTATCTAGTTTTCTGTTTAAGACAACTACTTCTAGCTGTGGTTCAGGTTCAGGCTCTATAAAAGGGTCTAGATAAAATATTTTCATGGGCTAGATTTCCTCGTAGTTAGGATCAACAGGGTCAGAAGTATGCTTTGTGCCTCTACCAAGTTTTATGTGTCAGTTGATTTTATAGGTTGAATACTATGCAATCCTGATTCATGTTATTGATAGATGATCTAAAAATTGTTATACCTTCTAAGAATATTTGGTTGTTGAACTTAGACTCAGACATAGTATTTGGTTGTAAGATGTCAGCATTAGTGAATAAAGCTTGTATTCTGTTTTGAGAAGCAGCATCTCGGGAATCAAGATAATTTCAGGAATCTTTTTGATTTGTATTCGTTGTCAGATTGTAGAATAAAATTAGGTGTGCATAAGACTCCACCAAGTAGTGTTTGTGTCAATTATGTGCAAGTTGAATACGACGCAACCAACGCAGGCCAATTTTTGTTAATCATGTATTTGACAGAAGATCTATAGCTTGTAATTATTTTTGAACTCTTATTTTGTGTTGGAGTGTTATTTTTTTTTTTCAATTTTAAACATATATAGATGTTCATAATTTATTCCCTTCGCCAGATTCTAGATTAAAACTAGGGGTGTATATGCTTCTCTACCAAATAGTGTTTACTGTTATTAGATATCATTAGCACAAGGCTTTAACCAACAAGATGGGGTAGATTTTTTAGAAACCCTTAGTCTAGTTGTGAAATCTACTTCAATCAGGTGTGTTTGACTATTGCTTTGACAAAAATTTGGGATATTAAACAGTTGAATATATCAAATAATTTTCTTCATGGTTTCCTCATGAAGATGTCTATATGACTTAGGAAAAAGGTTTTTTTGATGAGACTCATCATGATTATGTTTGTTATTTGAAAAAGTCACTTTATGGACTAAAACAAGATCCTAGGGCTTGGTTTGAGAGGTTTGGTGGATTTCTGGAAGGAATTTTCAAATGAAGGAGCTAGGTTCTTTGTACTATTTCTTGGGTATCGAATGTATTAGGTCTGCAAATTATATTCTTCTTACACAGAATAAGTATACACTGTAACTTCTTGAAAAGGCTGATATGTTAAACTGTTACCCTGCTAGGACACCAGTTGTTGTGGATCTAAGTATTTCTCTATACAATGGTGATCCTCTGGAAGATGCTCCTTTCTACGGAAGTTAGTTGGAGGTTTGCAATACTTGACTCTGACTAGATCTGATTTATGTTTCTTTGTCAATTATGTTTGCCAATTTATGCATGTTCCCACTACATCTCATCTTCAACTTGTAAAGAGAATTGTGAGATGCATTAAGGGTAGAATAACTGTGAATTGGAATGAATAAAGGATCAAAGATGTAATTTCAAACATAGATGTACCTTATGCAAACCCATAGAATTGCATGGAAAATTATTAAGAAGGAGTAAAATGACTTATTTTCAGTATGCATTTGTTTTCAACGCAGTTTATTCTTGCATTTTATATGATTGTGCCCATTTTTTATTTGCTTTATGTTGTTTTCAACTACCTGTCCAGTTCTTTGATCATAGTTTTAGTTTCTATATCACTACCTGCATCTCCAATATCATCAATACCCAACAACACAATCATACCGAATCATCGGACAATATAAATAACCTTACTTCATCATATTGTGTTTCAAAAAAGTTACAACCTTTCTGTTCATTCGGTGTTGAGAAACATTTAGCAGCAACACTATCATTTCATACCCAGTTACATGTTCATAAACTAAAACATTAAGGCAAAATTGATCCACCATTTACAAGTATCTTTCCGTCTTATACACCCAAAATCCAAAAAACAAAAAGAAAAAAGAAAAACACAATTTTCCCCTTCATCGTCCCCTGCATTTCCAGTATCCATTTCCACTTCCACAATTCCATTGACACTTCCAAAAACCAAAAAGAAAACATTATTCGGTGACTCACCATTTGCATTAGACCCCTCTCCATTTGGATTCTTATTTGTACTTTGATGATAGGTATTTCTTCAAAATAATATAAGTTATGCAACCATTTTTAAACTTATAGCATCATTTCCATTCGAGCACTTACCTAAAAATCCACCAACTCTCTACACAAGAATTCAAATATCGAGAAGACTTACCCATTGCTAGACTATCACTAGGAGTCGGAATCATCAGATTCCTCTCCCTCCTTATCAATCTCATCTGTTTCGTTTTCATCTTCATCTAACTCGTCCGCTTCAGAATCGGTCTGTTGAGCCAACAATGCATAATTATCCCCATTCATCTCATTTTCACGAAAATTTTCAAGTTCCTCTTCTAGGTCTTCAGCAGTAGCATCCTCTGTAATCGCCATTTCCACTGAATCTGGAGTAGGTGTTTCACTTTCATACACATCAACTTGTTTTTCATCTTCCTCATCATTTGCATCACTATCGCGTGGCAAATATAATGCCACACTTTCCTTCTTGATCTCCTCCGCTGTCTACAACCTCATCTTTTTCGCCTGCACTACCTCAAACCTTTCCTTCTCGGCGTCATCTTTGAAGGGATCAAAAGGACGCTTCTTTGGTAACACTTCTAGTTTCTCTTTCTGATCCCTTAATACTGCACGCTCTTCTTCCCAGTTTTTCCCGAGTTCAATAACATGCAACAAGTCTCTTACTTTGTTTTGTAATGCCTCCAGATCATCCTTGTTAAACTCCCCTATCAACCGCATTATGGTGATTAACCTTTCTTCTCTTTCCTTTTCTTCTAACTCTTTCAATTGTTATTCAGTCATGGGGGCATTTGCCTTTTCTCTTTGTGGATCACCATCACCAGCTATGTTTGATTGATTTAGAAATTTTGAATGCACAGTTATTGATAAATATTTTCTTCTCCAAATTTATCTGAAAGTATTTGGAATTTCTTTAGTTTCCCCTATTAATCCTCTTCTAAATTAGTCTCACTTAGAAGACACAACTGTTCCTAATAGGCTTTCATGGGTCACGCCTAGTTTCACTTTCGTGTAGGGTTTAAACCAACTGACACGATGTGATTTACCTCTAAAAATGTCCATTTTATAAGTCGCATTAATTTTTAAATATTGGATTGTAAAAATAGAACCATATAAATAGAGAGAGTGTGATATGGAAACTTATATTTTTGGTGTTGACAGTGAGATATTGTGGCCGATGTAATTTAGGTAATTGGAGTTAATAAAAAAAATTAGGATATTTCTTCCTTTTTTTTTTGAAGCATTCTTCGGAGATGGTGATTTAACAATTTTGGAATGTTTGGAAACTAGATTAGGTTATTTTTTCAAAAAAACTAGATTAAAAAAGAAATTAGATAAACATGAAATATTCATTCCATATGATATTATATATTTGCTGCCATATTTTTAGTGATATGGAAACTGAAATATTTAGTGTACTTTATATGGAATACAAAGAAATTAGGCAATCAAAGATAACGCACTTAACCTAAAAAAAATTAGGGTACTCATTACTAGAGATATAAACATTGATTAAAGAGGTCGTACAATCCACACCAATATAAAATAAAAGAGAGATACATAGAGTATTTGAGAAAAATGAGTTTTAAGAGGGATAACATAGATGAAATTGATGAGAGAATCCAAAAATGTCATCGACTAATGTTTGGGTCCAGTAATTTAAGAATTACAATTACTTTGAGTGGTATGACTAAGGTTTCTGGTGTTCCTTTGGATGCTGAAATTCGTTTTTAAGTCGGTGGTGTTGAGGATACTGATGTTCCTGCTCAGAATGCTAATGTTCCTGCTTATATTGAATTACTAATGAAAAGCCTGGTATACCATTTAATGAGACACTACAAGATTCTGGCATACCAAAAATGCCCGAGGAATTTTTTGAAGAGCTAGTTCCAACTATATCTCACCATCCCAACAATCTTGTGGAGATTGATGAAGCAGAAATTGGCATATCTGAGGATGATAAGCCCAAGCCTGTTTTATGTTTTGAAGCATAAGTGATGGAAATTAAGATTCATTTGATAGTTGTTTTTTATTTTCTTTTGAAGGTTTTTTTTTAGTTTTTTTCTGTGAAAACTTTGAAGGTTGTTTCTATTTATTTTTTGTTATTTAGGAGATGGTAACGTTTATGATTTCTTTTATTATTTAAGTTAAGAATCATGGAATAAACGAGGGTTATGAGTTTCAACCATTTATAATGTGCAGAATGAGATACCCACTCTAACCATTTTTTATTTTTTTGTTTTTATGTGATGCGCATATGACTCATTTTTTGAAAAAAATAAGGGAAAATAACTAAAATTAGCTGAAAATATGGAAAACCAATAGAAAATTTAGTTTCATGTAAACAAAAAAATAACAACTAATTTAGCATATTATGTTTGATTTTATTATCTCCTTGCTATCGCTTTTACGACTTTAAACATGTACAAATGGCTAGTGAAAAAAATAATGTAGAATCAGTGAAGTTACACGTAATCTTCTGCAAAATTACAGAAAAAAAAAATCACCAAACATGTACTTTTCAGACTACAGATAAAGTAAATAGAAGAAATTCTCTCTCTGCTTTCTAAAGCAACTTTTAGGGATAAATGGGTACTCAAACACCACAAATTGATTTTGATAGGGTGTTTCCCCAAGCATTTGCATCTCTCCAGAGAGGAAAAACTCTTACTATCACCTAACATCATTGTAGATGTATATATATCTAATAATTATACCTGTCTAATCACTCTGATGGTGTGCTTAAGTGGGTTTAATCACCCTGATGGTGTGCTTAAGTGGGTTTTTGACAAATGGAAACCATACACCTTATGTAACCACATGTGGGAAATGCTTGTGTTATCAGGAGACACTAACCACGACTCTTTTTATGAATTCTGAAAATATGGGTTGTTGGGACGGTCCATATAGTAGTGGGATAAAAGCTCCATATAACACTGCAACCTCTAAGATCTGCCTGCCTCAGCATAGTCCCAATAACTTTTTTGGGGGGAATTAGTTCCAATAACTTGAATGACTCAATTTATGATAAAAGGATGGAGTATGATCTATTGGCTGAAAATTAGGGAAAATATAATTCGAAATACATAAATATTATACCCCCAAATTTATTCTATGACCTTTTTTGTAGTTGGTTAGAGATAGGAAAGTATAGTTCGTGGTTTTGGGAAACAAACAATAAAATAAGATAACCACCCCGAGATTCTTTGGGAAACTAACCATATTGGTTACAAATCAAAAATCAAATATTTGGAAAGAAAATTTATGGAAGAACAAAAAAACCAAAAGTTTTGAATTTGCATTCTAAGTCATATGTTTGGCGGGATGATGAAAATGAAATTTTGGAATTTTATTGGGCGGGGTGATTTCAAAATTAAAATCAATTCCCGCTTAATGTTTTGGTCAAATAAGAAAGTTAAGTTCTACTTTCTTCTCCATCATGTTTTTATAACTTGATTCATTTTTTTCTAAAATCATAATTGTATTACTAACTCTCATCTTTACATGTAACCTATCTAATCACACTCATTCATTCTTACTGGTATTATTTCTACAACCCATTTTCGATTGAATACTTATGTTAGTTTTTTCTGTTTGTTTGATATCATAGAATCAGATGTTAGATGTTATAGGTTTTTTACTAGTTAGAACATGATTTGGGTTTTTATTTCGGCTGTATTACTAACAATCATGGATTGTTTCAATCTCGGTTTACTTTTTATTTTTTCCTTTTGAAAAAGGGTTTCACAGTTTATTTTCTTCATATCTTAGATATATATATATGTAATATAAGGGGTTTCAATCAAGATGAGATTGTGTTTGTTACAATGATGTTTTATGTTTAAGTTACACGCATCAATGAGTTTCTATCGGTGTTCTATTGGAGGGCTTATTTGAATATTGAATGCAGGTCATATAATTATAAAACATGCTGCTTTTGATGTTAGTTTTAGCTAATGGTATTCCAAAATAAGCTCATAATCCAAACTGGAACTTACGTACATAGTTTTATATTATGGGAGACGACGACCATAATAGCATGCCTGAGGATGAACGATGGGGTTCTTAAGGTAGTTCAAGTGATTATTATACAGAAGGAGGAGCTGAGGACAACGACAGTGACTCTCTAGAAGAAGTTCCAGAAGATGCTGGAGCTGAGGACAACGATAGTGACTCTCTAGACGAAGTTTCAGAAGATGTTGGAGCTGATATGTATTAAAAATTATCTGGTAATGTTTGAAAGCTTGTATGGTTTGTTTTACTAAAAAACATATGTATTCTAAGGTTGTTTCTGATATTTCCAGATAATGCCGAAGTAATAGAAGCAGGAGAAAAACAAGGGGAATATGCAGAACAACCAAAATAGCATAGTAAGAAGAAGAAGAATGAGAGGGGAATGACGAGATTAGTTAAGCTTCATACAAAGTTTGACGATAAGAACCCGGAAAAACGTGAAATAGAAATTGATATATTTAAAAGACCCGGCGACGAGCACAAATGTTTATTCAGTAGTTATATGGGCCACTTGGTCCGTTTAAAAGTTGGCCTTCGATATATGAAATGGAAAAATATTGATCCGGACATAAAGGAGACAATGTGGGATTCAGTAAAGGTATGCATCCTCAAATCTTCCGTTATTCATCGTTTTTTGTTGTGTAACTATGGCTAACATACCATTAAAAGTTATATTTTGACTTCCCCGATTCAAGGAAGGATTATCCCATGTCACGTCTTGGTACTCAACTGCGGGACTTCAGAAGGAAAATGTACAACAACCATGTAGCTTCATATCTTGATAATCCAGAACAACTTACAAAAGTCCCCCAGAAGTATAAAACGGTTGTGGACAAAGAATCCTGGACTAAATTCGTACAACATGTACAATCGCCAAAATTCAAGGTTAGAGGATACACATTGCTATATTTACCATAGTTTTATGCTTATTGTCTAGCCTAACATATTGATGAGATTATTTTTATCTCCACTGCAAGGTTAAATCCAAAAAAGGAAAAGAAGCAATATCACACTCCAAATACCCACATTGGATGGGACGTTCAGGATACGTCGGATTAAAAAAAAAATTAGTAAGTCCCTTGTCTTATTATACATCGTACTGTAAAACTAGCATTGTTCCATTGATTTTTTGTTTCATTTTTCGTGATGTGTGCGTCTCATATAAGCAGCAACTTGTAACGGTATAGGGATATGTCTTATTATAGAATACTCATATATTACCATGCATTCTATATTGTTGTCGTGTAGGATGCTTTGGAATTGATTTTATGTCTCATAGTTGATGTTATAATATATGTGACTGGATGTAAAATCCTACGTGTGTTTGATAACTACCAGGCCAGAAAAGAAGGTGTTACCGAAGATCAACTTTCTGATCGATGCTTCATGTGGAGAAAAGTACGAGAAGATAAAGACAGAAATTTACCAGATGGATTAGTCACGGAGGCGGCATATAATATTATGAGAAAACCGAATAAAGCTCATGTTTTTCACTAAAGTAAGTATGAAAAGTTTAAATCAGAATTTAACACTTTTTTTGAATAAATTTTATGCACAGGCTGAGACGCAAAAGACAATTCAAGACGGAGATAAAAAGGCTGGTCATAAAGAGGATGCCCTAACTCATGTGATCGGAAAAGATAACGGTGGGCGTGTGAGAGGAGCTGGCTTTGGGGTGACTACTAGCTTTTACTGGAATGATGGTGTACGATCGAGAAAATCCAAAAAAAGACTTCATTGATAAACTAAATGAACAGATGGCAGCTAAGGATCAATAATATGAGGAAATAAAAATTTTGGTTAAGGGATTAACATCATCCATGGAGACTTACAGACATCCTGTACCAGAAGTTGTGGGCATGATACTAGGCAATTTTTGGGAACAAGTAAGTAAACTAAGTAATGATTTGATAGGTGTGCTTAAGAGACTAAGTTTTAATTTTTAATTCTCACTAACGTTGTTCAACCGCACACTTCAGGAAAATTAGAAAAGTACACCGTCATCCACGCAGGTGAACAATGGAGGACCTAACAGCTTCTCCGATCGATATAAGCATAACGGATGACCGGTTGGCAAATGCACCTGAAAAGTCTTCAATAAATGATGGGAAATCTGTACGAAAGAAATCTTATGCAAATCGGAAAGGGTCTGCTGGATCTAAGCATCACTCTCCTGGTACAAGAACGATGGGTCCTTCTCCCATGCGTCTGTATTTTCTCAAAAGAAGTCTACGTCTCCTCCTTATACGGGGGAATCTCATAATGTGTCATCCAAAGAAGTCCCACCGAGAACAATAAATATACTTTCTCCAAGTACTTAAATCTATACCGTGTTGGTGTTTTCTATATACGATGTTCATACTCTATGTGTTCTGCAGGGCTTAGGATGCAAACTTTGGTATGGAATGGAGTTTAAAATCGTTGCCACAGGCATAGTGTACCCGCCAAAGCCAGTAGAGGTATTTTTTGTCTCAGGAATCAAGACTACCATTGACTGCCACCACGTCCGGATTGATGATGTTATTGATGAAAGAATCAGGTTACCCGTACCCCATGCTGGGATAGAAACTTTAAAAGTTGTTGGTACTGATACTTTAATTTTTTGTCCAACAACCTTTACCATCATGAATCACAAGGTTGGTTGCTTGGCTTGTTTGCTTTATTCATGGAATATGTTTTTACACAAACCAGTCTTATCTTGATTGTATTTAGAGGGATATGAGACACAAATATCCTATCAACCATATGAATCACGGATGCTAGTAAAAATTAGAGAACTCTATAGATTGATAAATGTGGTTACCTATTTGATAATGAACTAGTTTTGCAGTGTGTCATAATTCAATAACTGTAAAAAAAGGTACACCCTTCATTCTAAGTTGCTACTTACGTGGTTAGGAAATGATTTTATCCATGTCTTCACATAACCAACACATTCACACTGGACTTTGGTATATTTGTTATACGAATCATATATACTACTCTACTGCTGCAGGTAAGCAATCCAAAATTTGGGAAACCTACCGAGACTGTAAAATCATCAACTCCACCTAATCCAAGCAAATCTCAGGTTAAGAAAACTAAAGCAGTTTCAAAGGTATGTATTTTTTATTTTTTTATTTGTATTTTAAATGTACTATCGTTTTTGATTTTTCTCTTAATGTGTTCATATGCCATATACTACTCTGCTGCTGCAGGTAAGTCGATCAAAACCTGGCCAATTTACCGAGACTGTGAAATCACTGGCTCCACCTAATCCAAGCCAATCTCATATCAAGAAACCTAAAGTAGTTCCACCGGTATGTATTTTTTTACTTTCATTTCAAATCTAATACCGTTTTTTATTTTTCTCTTTACGATGTTCATATGCCATAAATTTCTGCAGGGTAAAAAATGCATCATTTGGGGCGATAGTAGGGCAGACATCTTGGATAAAGGCAAATCTTTCAGGTGTCAGGAAGACCAACTATTACTTGGTTGGGGTATTCATGAAGCGGCTCAATGCTTTAGTATCTCTATTGATAAAGTAGAAAAGGGAGGTTACTCTCTACCCGTACAAACTGATGGTATGGAAAATTTAGGAGATGTTCTTGGGAAAATGATTCCCTGTCCAAAGTCTAATGTTCATTTTGCTTATCCTTCTAAGGCTAAGGTTAGTTGCTTGGCTTGTTTGCTTTGTTCGTTGAGTAGTTTCTTACATAAACTAGACTATCTAGTTTGTATTTATTAAGAAGGATATCACACAAAAACATGTTATCAACTATATGAATCACGAAATCCAGAGTAAATTAGAGAACCTATACAATTCGAGATATATGGTTACCTTCACAAGAAACTCCTGCACCTAGAAACCGCTCTAATGGATCTAAGAAGCACTCTCCAAATTTTATGCAGAACTCTACCGGTATTCCCCAGACTACTTCTTCAATATCTCTACAGAAGTCGCCCTTATCTACGGGGGAACATCATACTATGACATATGGAAAAGTATGTTTTTTTGTTGCTGGCGTTTGAATCTATACTGTTAATTCTGTAGTTTCCTCTCTAAATGATGTCCACATGCCGTACATTTCTGCATCTTCGAAAATGCGACTTTTGGTCTGGATCTAAGGAAAACATCGTTGCTAGAGGTATTGTTCTTCCTGATGTGGAAAATCGGAAAGTACATGGAGAAGATCTTGCTAGTGACAACTACGTTGTTTTAATTAATGAGGTTCTAGACCCAACACTCCCTTTGCTGGTACCTGCTAGAAAGTTTGAGACATTACAGGATGCTTGTGCAAGTCAACTGGCTTGGCCGAAATCTAACTGTAAATCAGTTTATCTAGTTTGTATAAAGAATGATATGATACAAAAATATGTTATTAACTAAATGAAACATGAATGTCAGTGTTAATTGGAGATTTAACTTACTAAATAAAGATATTGGGTTACCAATTTGATTATGGGCGCTAGTTTTGCATTGTATAGTGTTTCAATCACTGTTAAAAAGGTGCAGCCTTCATTCCGGTTAGTTATTGATGGAACATAATTTTATCCGTGTCTTGATGAGAATTCACATGACCAACTTAGTTCACGTAGGATTTGGGAATATATCTTGCATTAGTTCTAAATATTACTCTCTTGCTGCAGGAAACTCCGCAACATGGAAATCCTCAGTAGCAACCAGCAGTTGTTCAATTTTTTGATAAGAAATCAGACAATAATCTAAGAGCACATATTGTAGAACCTAGCAGCATAGCAGATGATCAACAGAATATAGAGAACACAGTCTATCAACATTTCGGAAGTCAACAAGTCAAGTCTACAAATCGAGAGTCTAAAAACCGAGAGTCAACATGTTGAGAGTCTACAAACCGAGATTCAACGAGGAGAACATATTGGTGGAAAAACATTGCGCGAAGATCAACCGGATGTGAATCAAACAAAGCCTAAGAAGGCGACGAAAAGGAAATTTATTGCACCTGGAAGAGCGAGAAGTGGAGTTACGAGGCTTAACTCTACTAAGAAAGTGCAACAAACTGATGGGGAGACACCAAAACCTAAAAGTCAAAGATATAACGTTATACATAAATGGTTCTTACTATTTTCCTTTGCAAGTGTTAGAGCAAAGCTAAACATGGTACCATGTGATTTATTAATATGAATTTTGTTATCAATGAATACGATATTTAATCATGTTATCTGAACTTTTAAAATTTTATAAAAATTGGTATGAAATTAACGGGTCGGTTAGTCCCGGTGGACGATGTTGGAAACATAGATGAACGGCCTAGATTACATCGCCTTTCACCTAGTTCACGACACGTGTAGGGTTTAAAATTTTACAGCATTACATCCATTTTTTAAAATAATAAATTTTGGTAAGAAATAAACGGCTCATTTAGTGCCACGTGAATGGTTGAAATTTCATCATCTTTCACCGATATCTGCACGCGTGTACGGTTCGCGACTTAGCCACATTTAAAGATATAATTTTATGATATGGAATAAACGGCTCGGAATGGCCACGTGGATGGTGTAGGATGCATCAAGTTTAACGGTAGATATTTCATCATCTTATTCTGTATTAAAACATGCGCACGGTCTAGGATCTACGTTTCATTAATTTTAAAAAATGATAAATTTTTGGAAAGAAATGGACGGCTCTTACTATACCACGTGGATGGTGGTACTTGCATCTAATATGAACGGAGGAAATTCCATCATCTTCACCTAGTCTAGAACGAATGTATGGTACAAGATTGCATCAAATATTGCATTGGCATGGCTAAACAGAACATATAAACACGCTAAACTAATAATGCGTGTCTATAAGATAAAAAACAGGCACTTTAAAAAAAATTGCGTGTCTATAGGTTAAACAATTGACACTTTAAAAACAATTTGCGTGTCTATAGGTTACATATTAGAAACTTAAGAAACTATTTGCGTGTCTATAGGTTACACAGTAGACACGTTAAAAGACATATATTGTGGCTAAAGGTTAAACAATAGACACTTTAAAACACATATCTCGTGGCTAAAGGTTAAACAATAGACACTCTAAAAACTATTTGCGTGTCTATAGGTTACATAGTAGACACGTTAAAAGACATATCTCGTGTCTACAGGTTACACAGTAGACACGTTAAAAAACAATCTCGTGGCTAAAGGTTACACAATAGACACTTTAAAAACTAATTGTGTGTCTATATACAACTAATTGCCACCCCAAATGGGATAAAAACTTGGGATTCTTACCACCATATAGACACGCCTTCGACTTATGGCGTGGATATTTAGACACACAAATACTGGCGTTTCCAAAAATACACAAAAAGTCTCGGTTCCATTTGACACACTATGAGTATAAATGAATGGCGTGTCCAATACCATATGGCCACGCCAAATTGGCATGACTTTAGACCATTTGTGTACTAGTGATCCCAGATATAATCCATTTTACAGTACTGCATCTAGTCTTCGACTACACACCATCACTTTCTCATCACACAGTTATTTCTCATCCTTCTTTGCTTCCCTCCCCTAAGATCAACCCATCATCTCACCTTTGTGATCAAAGCAGGACATGAACAACCATTTCTTGGTTTAGGCTCTTCCTGTTCGGTTTTAATCTCTCGAACCTACAGAAAGTACTCTTTTACAGTACATTTGTTTTTACCCTAAAATAATTAAGCACCACAACGGAAGATCAACCTCTCGGTTACGAAATCAATTTCTCAATTCCCAATATGTTTGATTCTAAAGAAGGTTCAGAAGCATTTAGTCTCAGTTCAATGCCTTCCAGTACTGGTGGAGTTCCTCATACAATTCTTGAATTCGCCATACCTGGTCAAACCCTTTTGGAGGTTGTGTACGCTCAAAACCCAACCACCATTTTTGATTTGATGCAAATCATAAATGATGTCCTAACGAATCAAGCTGAGATCAGCAAGACTCAAAACAAACAATTATTGGAATTAAGACAGGATCCCGTAGTACTACATGGCATGTCCAGGATGCAAAGAAAAACATATCTACATGAAAGGCGAGTCATGGTGCAATAGATGTGTGGTCATAGTAAACGCACAAATGCCACAGTAACAAGTAGAAATCTCTATTTCTTATTACATGTTATAAAAAATGTTACAAAACTAACACATGATTTGTGACAGTTGCATTCTCCAACTAATAGTACGATGATAACAACAGCGGTATATTCACATCAATGGAACAAATGGCTGAAGTGGCTATATATAGTAATAAAAATGATGGCATTGCCAATGGTGGATGTAAAGGTAACCCTGATATCTTAAATAAGAAAAATTTACGGAAAAATAAAATAAAAATACAACCTCTTAGGGAATGATTTTTTTTACAGAAAAACAGGGAAGACTGCGTAGAAGAAATATTAACTGCAATAGGGAAATCAATGTTCTTTAGATTCATACTTGAAAAGGGGACTTTATTTATCTCAGTCTAACTGCACATGACATATTTCATTATGATAACGCTTTAGAGAAAGCGTATTTATTAAAAAAAAAACAAAAAGGTAACTATAGACATACTTATATAAATAAGGTGGAATTCAATGACACCGATTTGAACACAAATAATAAAATATATGTTGTGCAGGATATAAATATAATTGGAGAAGAATCAGTATATCCATGCAGATCGTCAGGATAAGGTCTCTACCAAAACCAAAGAACTGATGAAGTATATGTTCCTAACAGAGAACAACTCCAGACACCTACTAAGAAAGACCTGGTAAACAAAAGAAAGTACGAGACTATAGAAAGCGACGATAACATGCTAACGTTGATTGAACTGGATGAAGGTGATGATGAAATGGATGAGATTATAGAGAGGGATCCTGACATGCCACTGTTGGTCGAGATAGATGAGGAAGGCAATAAAGTATTTACTTATTAATAGAGATTATAGATAGCATGAATATTTATTTTTGGACACACTACTTTTGAAACATATTATTATTCTCCGATACTATAATGTCAAAAAAATTCAGACAAAAAAAAAACGTGGCAATTTTGAACTAAATGGAACCACGGGTAACCAGTTACTCAAACTTTTATCATGGATGCAAATCTTGTAATTAACAGTGCTACCATGTCATGGCATTCTTTCTTTAAGGACAAATGCCTATCTTGGATAAGGTCTAGACTACAGTAGTCATTAGTGGCTTAAACGGTACAGAAGTACAAAAGGATAGTGAATTACTCTGGCATGTTGAACTGCATCATGGGACTAAAATAGATTGCTGAAATTCCCATAGAAATTATAAAGTAAAGTTCAAACCTAATTAGCTAATGGCTATTGAGCTAATGAACTTATCAAGTCGAAAACATAATGAAAAGCAGTAGTAGTTGTATATATAAGTTTAATTGTTTTAAATGTAAAATTTAGGAAATCAACTTCTTTCTTCAAATCATTAGATACCTAAAGGATATCAGAGTTTTATATACCTTTAAAACATCAACCTAATCAAAGACTATTTCCAAAAAAATAATCTAATGCATTTAACCAAGGGTGCGAGGTGAAACACCGCCACACCAAATTAATTATTCCCATCAACCCCGATGCGTAGCACGGGTTACCAACTAGTCCAATCTAAACAACTGATACCCCTAATAATCAAACAATAGACCATACAAATCAGTACTCACATATCTGATACTAGGTATGAACCCGTGCCGTAACGGCATGGGCTATATCTTATATTTGGTTTCTCTGTATCGTTGATTGTCAATTTCTTAACTTATTTGAATTAGTGCTATTAGTGATCTAACTGATTAACGTAGATCAATGACATTTACTAAGATAGTTAATGGTTTAAATTTGTTAGGTTCATAATTATTTATTTATTTGAAGCATATTAGGTTTATAAATTGGATAAGTTGATAGACATTCATGAGTTACCATAATTAATATATGCACTTCATTTCTAACATATGTTAAATACCATTTATCACCCACTCCTTATTTTCTTCCCCTGTAACCTCTATCATTCCTCAAAAGTGGTAAGATTAATCGAATCTCTGCCGCGTCCATGATTTAATCGATTCCTTCTCCAACTATGGGTATATTGAAAGATACAGAACTTACAGTAAACCCCATTTCTTAGTAATCTTAATGTTGATTGACATTTGAAGCTGCAATATGTAATACTCAACCTCTTTCGAGTTTTGTTTATTTTTTGGTTGGCCGCTCATCATTATTTTAGTCATCCTGTAATGGTCGGGGTTGCGTTTAGTTAGTAGGGTCATAGTAGTCGGGGCCTACGGCCCATAGTAGTGTGCTTAGTTAGTCGGGTCCTAATAACGTTTTAATTAGTCGGTCAATAGTAGTCGGAGTTGAGCCTATAAATTAACCGGGGCACAGGCATAACAACAATAAATAGATTCAAAACATATGCGCACACCCTTTATTGGATTAAGCACCTGATTAAACCCACTGAATATAGTAAGAAATCTGATTTTGAACATGTGTCGTACTGTTAGCTCTTAATTGTTAGTCTATACCACCCAGTTTTTTTACCATTATGGTTAATCTCTCGTTAACCAATTGTTCTTTCAATGGTTCTTCACGGACCGCCTAGAAAAACTATTCAAAAACCGCCCCTCACATGGGGTGGGCTCCGTCCACCTGGGATTAGCATGGGGGCACTTTTGAACCCCACTATTTAAAAGTATGTGAGGGGCGGTTTTTGTGTGGTCTATATGGGTAGTCCATAAAGAATTTTGTTGTTCTTTTGCTTCTTCCCTGTGTTCTTGTAATTTAAACCAAATACACTTGCTACGTTCGTATATTCCGAAGCATACAACTTTGTAGATTATGCAGTTAGATATATATGATCAGTGGTTATTTAAACTTAGTCGAAATGTTTGTCTTTGAATTATATTGTATCATTTTTTTCTTTGTTATTTCATCACAGCTCCCCGTTAATGAATGTATTCATAGGCCCTAAATGACACAATTTTTAGGCATATTCATTATTTGGATCATGGTTTCCTAATCGTGAATCTATAAAAACCACTTCTAATCTAAAGCATCATTTCCCCCTCCCGATATATCGGTAACATTGTTTTGAGCTACCCGGTGGTTTCCATCACCGATCAACAAAATTATATATATACATAACTGGGTAGAATAAGAATGTAAAGTGATTATGATGTCGAAAACAAACCCTAACTAAAAAATCCAAAATCCATCTCACCGAACAACAGAAAAGGAAAAACATCATTTACTGAATGAATATTTGCATCAAAATTCATAATTTTAGATATAACACAGTATATGATATATGACATGCTTCCCATTAATATTGGCAAAGATGACTATAGACTTTGTTCTTCCCACCATGCCAATGCGATCGGCCAATATGGCGGGTTTAATTTAATTTTTTTTGTTAAATCAAAACATTAATTAATAACAAGAAATATTATATCAAATTACAATGCAAATGATACCAGAGATGCCCCAAAAATTTAGTTAAAACAATAGTATCTTATACCCTGTCCCTCTAAATTTTGTAACTAAGCAGGTCTACCAACAGTTCTCTCAACATCTCCAATTTGCAGCTGAGCTGCATATTTTAACATCGTTTCCGCTGCAAAATCCACTTCTCTAAAAGTGCGCTTGAAAGAAGCCTCATCATATAAACGCTGAACTCTTCTCCACCTCACTTGAAGCCCGTGACAGTTTGGCACTTGCCGAATTTGAGACACTGATAATACGATTGACATTCCAACCAACTGCACATTCAAAACCAACTGCAATAACTATCACTTAATTCATATAATTGCTCTGAATTCCTAAGGAAACAACTTGAATACCCAAGCAATCACCATTAGCACTTCTCAAAACATTACATGCTCCTGCTAGCCCTGGATTATCAATTGACACACCATCACAACATAGCATCGGTTGGTCTTCATCTGAAGGATCTCACATGCATTCAATAGGTTGCACATGTTTAACTCGTCTAGTTGCAATGTTGAAATAAGTCAGAATCATGTTCAATAACCCTTTGATCCTAACTGAGCTACTATGGATCGTCAAGTGTAATTTGATTTTTATGATGTTAACATTCACTCTAGCACCTTCAAAGAAAGTAGAGTTACTTAACTTCCATAAGTCTGAGCGAAGTGCAAGGTTAGCAATAAACTAAAAATCTTTTACCATTCGACTTCTACTCTTCACAGCATTATATGATACCTTCAAAACTTTGTCACGTTTATGCTTAAAAATGTCTCCATGGACTTCCTCTTCACTGTCATAAAAGTAAAGTAAAATTGAGTACATTATAAGCTACAATTATCGCAATTGAGAATGGTATTTTAGTAAGATCAAACCATAGACGGGGAAGTCAAGATGCCATGATATTTTATCTCTAATTGTTGTTCTAAAGTAAGGCAATTAAAGAACAATAACATAAGATGTACATAAGAAGTAAATTATATAAAGCAAAACATATATAAATATGGAATCATCCTTAAACCTCAATTGCATTAACCATTTCATAATATTCATTGGCATAATGTATAGAAGATAACTTAATTAGCACTTAAAACCTACCATAACGGTGAAAAAATGTTCTTTCATCCAATGAATATTGGATATTTGCAAATCTTACATGTTAAGATATCAAATCAAAGTATGCATTGTATTTACAACTGACTAAGAATGTCTATATTTAAGGTTAAACCAATATATTGAAATTTCATATTTTTCTGAACAATTTGTACGATTTATGAAGACTGTCTCTCTGTATATGAGGCATGATACTCTATATACTTCTGACATATCCTTGGACATGACTCACCACAACTCAACACCATAACTCACCACCCACCACCATAACTCAATACCAACCACCACCAAATGTATCCCTTAAGGGCCACTATTTGTTTGAACGGTCTAATAAAACACACAAAAATAACAATTAATTGAATTAGAAAATTTGATACAAAAATCAACTCTTTAATGAACGATCTAAACAACCGAATTCATATGGCTTCAGATGAAATCAGCTGAGTGTAACTAAATCATTTGATACCCATGATAGATTTATTTAAATTTCGTCCAACAACTCACATGCTAGAATGAAACTTATATAAACTTGGATTTTTTCACTTTCAGAGTCACCAACCAAAATTGAATACTGATTTGGAAAAACTGGTTCTTATCCTCCAAAAATACAACTGCACCCAAGGCTATGAAAAGTAATATAAAAATTGACAGTTGTAGAAGAGAACATCAAAACCGTCGGAACATAGAATTGATCGTTATTTACCTTTAATGGTGACTTAAAACTCAATCGTAAATGGATGAAAAAAAATATACATTAAAACTCAGTATGGATGAAAAAAATATACTAAAAATCAGTCGTACCTTTTTGCAGATAAATGTAGCCTTAGCTCAACTACTAAAAATAGATAAGGTCGATAATATAGAATTCCAAAGATTTATCTATTCGTCGTGTCAAGGAAACAATATTGCAGAGGTACATTCGAGAAACAAAATCTAATAAAGGACCATATACCAATTTTTTCCATCTAAGCCAAGGTAGTTCAAATCTTATTTGGCAGCATATCCACCTGAAATATGAACTTTCTCGCCCACGATTGTTCCATATTCTAACAACGCGCACGATTTTTCCCTGCAAAAAGACAATTGCAGGTATCCGATTGAGAACATACAGATAAAATTAATGTTAAATGATACGCAAATGAGGAAACATATTAGTAACATGTAGTGAGAACATCAAAGGATTATCGGGGAAAACGAAAGAAAATAGAGAGATATGACAGTCAAAGTTTTTGCATATAACCCAAGCTAAAGAAAATTGTCAAAGGAAAATGTCCAAAAGAAAAATACTCTATGTGC
This sequence comes from Papaver californicum, assembly GCA_023531435.1. Lineage (NCBI taxonomy): Eukaryota > Viridiplantae > Streptophyta > Magnoliopsida > Ranunculales > Papaveraceae > Papaver > Papaver californicum. Next base: position 5,148,722 of record JAJJMC010030994.1, read on the forward strand.
ACATAAAAATGGAACCATGTTGCATTCAAATAGTTCTAGTCATTCTAAAAGAAATACGAACTTGTGGATTCAAATAATAGAGTTTCTTAAATTTGCAGCATGTTGCATTCAAGTAATAGAGTTTCTCAAGTTTGCACCATCCAAAATAACAAACTGAACTCGTGAATTCTAAAATGCTCCTAAGCAAGTTGTTTTGAGCTTTAATCTTTTTTGGCAAACGATAAGTTTCTGGAATTCAAATGCAGCCAATTTAAAAATGACTTGACATATTCATGGTCATAGCTTTATGATAAGTGGTGCTACGCTGGATGCTTTCCATTTACCTTTTCATTTTCTTTATTACTACTTTTGTGTGTTAAGAATCAATCACTTCACACCGAAGAGTGCATGCATTAGAATATTTTGTCAACTATCTCTATTTCTCAATATGTCCCATTTTATTGAATTGTACAATAGTAATGTACCTTGATACATCGTAATGAGATGCCACATGACCCATCTATCTCAATCATCGGCAGTTATGAACCTACTTGCTTAGCAGAATAGAGAGACCAAGAGTTTTCAGCATTTGCTTTAATTTCCTAGTAAAATGATAAATCCGATCAAAAATAGATCAGATTTGATACCAATACATTTATTATGTTTGCAAATATATATATATATATATATATATATATATATATATTATGGGTGAAATTGCTAATGCATGAAGATTGGCAAGTACTAATTAACCACTATGATCATTTGTTGAAATACTCAAAAGCTGTATGCATATGCCTTTAGTCTTTTTGAATCCATTGTATCCAAATATATTGTTGCTATAATAAACTCATCATAATCTATAGGTAACACATAGCTTACCTGATTAACAGCTGGAGTGATATTAGAAATATTAAACACTAAAGCTTTTTGCAGGAGAAGTTGTAGATACCGACCGACTTGGCGAGGCCAAGCATTTGATATTTTTCCATGGTTTCTCACGCAGATTTGTATAAATTTGGAAAAATTTCATCCTTCGATATAGGATGCACACTGCATAATTCCTCTAATCCAGCTAAAGTTCGGGAACCAAAGACAACTCACGGAGATACGTGGAAATGCTACCTAGGAATATGTTGTCGTCAAGTAAATTGCAATGCATATAAGAAATAGATTTATTAGAAAAGAACACATCAAAGGGAAATTTAAATCAAAACCTATATATATATAGAACGCTCATAGGGTTTCCAAGGAAAGGTTGCTTCCTAGGTCAGAAGGAATAGGTCCTGCAAAATTAGTATATCCCAAGTCTAACACCTCCAACTCCTTCAGTTCCTCGATCTCTTTAGGGATCGTACCCATAATAAAATTATTCCCAAAAATACTTCACATAGCAATAAAGGAATAATTAAAAGCTGAAATAAGAAAGAATACACTCCATTCATATCAAATCATGTCATCTTTTTGATAAAGGAATGTTTATAGTGTGATTATGTACATAGACTTAATATGAATAAGGCTCCCAACTTCTGGTGCAAGCGTTCCTCCAAGAAAAAATCTTTTAAGTTCCCGCAACGTGAATAAATCATGTTTTATAATAGATCAAAAGAACCTCAATGCTAATGTAATACAAAACCTAATATTAATAAAATGAAACTACTGCCTTATTTTCTAAAAAACACATACATTTTACAAATAACTCTTAAGATTGCATCTCATTTATAATTTGAAACCATAATTTCTACTAAATTTGTAACTTGACATTAGTTCTTTATCTTTGTGTTCTTTGTATATGAAACAAAGATCGAGGCCGGTATTCTCAAGTGCCAAGAACCACAATCGATAAATAAACATATCAACTACCTCAACAAAGAAATATTATGTCTCTTAGGTATGTCACTAAGAATTTTCATTCAATTATATTTCCAATAACTACTGATGTCTTTGGAAATGAACTGGAATTTCGCCAACATACAAATACGGAGAGATCGTACCATTCAAGCCTTTTTTTTATCTTAAAAGTGTTCTTTTGGAGGCCAGATTAAAAACAAAAAAGATTCAATGATTATCTCATGCAGAATCTCCAATTAACCATATAGAACCAATCATAGAAACCAAATCCAACCCAAAATTTCAACCACTATAATCCAGAAAAGAAAGTACTTTTGAAGTGGGTAATACCAATTTTACTTACAAAGTCACAACTTTACCATGAACACAGAAATAAACGAAAAAATAAAATAAAATTCAAGTATACAATTAGAAGTAAGAGCCCTATCAACACCAAAAGCCATTGAATTTAAAGAAATACCACCAATTGTAATTATACCTCTTTCGTCTTTCACATCTACATCAAGTTTCATCTTTTCAATCAAGTACTTATGAACTTCAACATTCCCTCCAACACTAGCACCAATATGAATATCACGTTTACCATCATCATCTTTAGTATTCTCAACCATTGCATGTATTCCATCTCCAAGTACATGGTCTAGTGCTGCTGCACATTTTGATCCAAAATAAAACAAAATCAACATCAAAAATTTAACAAAACATAATAACAGGTGAGACTCCTCTAGAAACCCAAAATATCAACCAAAACAAACTATTCTTATTGCTATAAACAAAGTTTACAATCAATTCAATACGCGGTTCACCAATTAAAATAAAATGTAATTCAATAACCCTAATGTAGGAACACACTAATAGACCACAACTATGGAGCCAAAAAAGTGTATCGTGTAAAGACTACGACCCCAAAGTCACATCCATATGCTAACAACGTTAATAAAAATTCATGTTATTTTCAGCTAAAATCAACATCTACATAGAACATGTCATCATAACAACTAAATCATATTTAGAATATTTAGTTAGTAAATTCATATAATAAAAACCCAAAAAGTGACCTCTGAGAGCTAGGGTTTTCATTAAAATTTCTTGTTAATTTGAAATTCAATAAAATTTAGGGTCAAATCAGATCCATACAGAAAGAGAATGAACAAACAAACCTCTTTAGCATGATGAAGACATTTAAGATAATCTTCTGCGATGGGATTATATGCCTCAAACAATTTAATGGAGGAAAAAAAATGATAGGGTATCACGTAAAAAAATCACCAATTAACATAAAAAATCGGGAAAATACTAAAAATATAAATCAAATACCCTAAAGACCATATTCCATCAAGTGAATCTCATATTCCATCAAAAAACACTATGGTAATAAGGAACCCAAAAGCATTTAATCTAAAACTTCACTTGAATGATCAAATATGTTTCATCTTTAATCACATGAGTAATCTATCAAATATGTTTAATCGAAACCCTAAAAAGAGATCAAAGTGCTCCATCATACGTAACCCTAATCGAAACAGGAAAGGGGAAAAAAATCAAGCTGGACAATCACATGATCAGATCGGAGAACTAATAAACTTTTAAAAATAAAGTAAAATTAGCCTAGGATCTGCACAATATAAACGGGGAAGGAAGCTAACAAACCTGATTAAGCGGCGGATCTATGGTGGAATGACAGGGGAAGGTATCAGTTTGCTATGGCGATAAAAATATAAAAAAAGGCGAGAAAAAATATGAAAGAAGAAAGTGACTGAAAAGAAGAAGAAAGAGTGTGAAGTTAGTGTGATTGGGAGTTATCCATTAAGGGAGGATCCAATGGACTTCGATCCATAGCCGTTAGATTAAAAATATATCATAGGGAATAGTGAAATAAGAAAGGAGAAGATCCTGGCCACCACTACCAAGTGGATAATATATCCTCACTACTGGGTCTAATAAAATCCACGAATATCTTATAGTATAAATGATTTTAGTGTAGCTCCAGTTTATAAGGTAATTAAATCAAAGGAAAAATTTGATTCAAGTAAAAATAATATGAGTAGCACACATTCTTTTTTATATGTCGTGATAAAGGAGGAGTTGGTGATAATATTGATGTTGCGTAATTCTTACCACCAGAGGAAAGAGAATCTGCACCCATGGTGCTCAATTAAAATGAAGGGCCCCTTAACTTATGATGCTATATGAGCGTATCTGTTAGCTTGGCATACCTTTATAATTAATAATTAATTTAAATGAGTAGTAAGAACTGTAAATATTACCCTATAAAAAACGGGTTACTGAGTAAACTTTTTTAAAATCCTAACTTATTAAAATTATTAATAAAAAAGGTTTAGTAAGGGTAAAGTCGAAAGAGTTCATTTAATCTTTCCTAGATTGTTACTATTGGTGTGGTCTTTGTGGAACAAATTCACTTTTTCTGAAAACAAAAAAAAAAGAAAATAGTAAAAGACTCTGGGGGCGACCTGAGCTCAGATTTCTGAAATCTCTAACAAACACAATTCAAAAAATCAAACATGTGGAGAAGAATCTTTGTCCATCTTCATCAATCTGTATCATCGCCATGGCGATCTTCCCAACAACAAAACTTAAGAAGAATCAACCAACAACGTCTTACCAGATCAGTTTCTTCTTCAACATCTTCTTCATCTTCAACAACCGTTTCTCCTTTTCAGAAAACTGCTCCACTCTTTTCTCAACACCCTGGTAAACAAACCATTTTCTTATTTGGATCCTCTTTCTTCGTTTTAAGGGTTTAAATTTAGTTTAAATTTGTTGTTATATTTTGGTTAGATACTACTATTCTGTCAAAGTGGAAGAAGACTGTTGAAGATGTAATGCCAATTGCTACTGGTCACGAAAGAGAAGAAATTGAGGCCGCACTTCAGGTTTTGATTTTGATTCCTATTTTTGGAAAGTTTTTTTTTTTTGATAGAGATATAATGTTATTAGGGTTTTTTTTTGTGATGTTTGTTTCAGGGAAGGAATCTTCTAGAGAGGAATTATCCCGAGGGTCCTTTTGGTACTAAGGTAAGATCCTTTATTTTATTAGCTCAAACTAAGTCATTCAGTATATGATTATTACTTTTATGTTTGAAAAATCAATACGGGTATGACTGTTGGGATCACTGATTCTAAATATATAGGAAAATGAGAAATTTTGAGAACAGTTGGTACCTTGTTTGAAGATTGTGTTACATTTTGTGGGTTATGAAGCATTTTAGAGTTAATATAATATTTCGAGTATGAGATTTTTATTTTAATTAGCTCAAAATAGTTTTGACAGTACATTGGTGAATTCTTCATTATTAGTTTTATGTCAGAAATATCAACACTAATGTTGTCTGTTGAGATTGTTGATCTAAAAAATGCTGAGAACAACCGTGTAGGAAGTTTATGTTACATTTTGTGTGTCCTGGAGAGTTTAGAGTTGGGGAACATGGAATGGAATGTTTTGAGTAAGTTGGACACGAGTCCTCTGAGGGCGCCTTACTTCTTATCTTTCAGTTATCAGTTATGCTATTATGAATCACACTAAGGTTATCCATTTATGGTGTCCTGAAGATCCTTTCGTGATGCAAATGTTAAAATGACTTAACTTTGATGTCATTTAAATGTTAGATAACTATCGAATCTGAATTAATTATGCATATTTAACATTTGCATTATGAAAACCTTCAGAGGATAGTAAGTGAAGTCTATAAGCTTAGATAAATCGAGTCTTCCACTTTTATAGGTGGCATGATTTTAAGTTTATCTTTTTGTATCCCGGGCTCCTTTAAGTTTATGAACATTTGTATTTTTAATATGTTGGTCGACGGGTAGTACGGTGTAATTATTTTTATATAATTGTGTGGTCTTACTCTTCTTCCTTTGTCTGGTATCTAAAATATTTCCCCTTGATCTGATATGTGTAGGATGCACCTGTTATCGTAAAATCAACCTATGACAAAATAATCTTTGGATGCCCCGGTGGTGAAGGCGGTAAGTCACTCTCAAGTTCTCTTTCTAATTGTTTTTTTCTTTAAATGATTTGGTAGAAAAATTTTGATCTGTCGAAAAACCTAATAATTAACCAATCAAACTATTTTAAACTCTTGTAGAAGATGAGCATGATGTTGTTTGGTTTTGGCTGGAGAAAAGAAAGCCACATGAATGCCCTGTTTGCTCTCAATATTTCCAGGTAAATTGAGAAAACTTGAATTATCATTAGCATATTCTTGATATATACTGTTAAAAATACATTGCTCTCACGACAGTACAGTATAATCGACTATAGTTCATAAATAGTGATAGATTTGACTTAGGGCATATGATAAGCCTCGTTTAATTCTCTTGATATTTCCAGCTTGAAGTGGTTGGCCGAGGAGGATCTCTAGATGGTCACGGCGATGATGATCATCATACTCATCACTAATGTTTCCTTGCAATTTTCACCCTACAAATTCATAAGATGACTGAACCCTTTACTTGTATAAGGTGTAGCTTAAAACAACTTTAAGTGTTTTCTTTTATTTCAATGTAGCTCTTTTGCCAGTCGATATTTGTCTTGGTGATGTTCATTTTCATTGCCTTCATCGGTTGATGTTTATCAGTCATTTCAACCTTTTTTGTCTTTATATACTCTTTCCCAAAGAATTCATAAAATAATGGCTACCATATTTATTTCATCTTGAAGATCACGTAAACGCCAAAGAAATTCCCTTGTTTAGTTTTTAACTTACTAGTTTATCCTCTTGATGATTATCATAATTCTTAGCGGAATTAAATAGTTTTGTAATAACTTCATTTGCTTTCCTGCAGAACACCATTACCCATGTCTATTTGAAATGATGAGAAATTCTTAGTGCACTCCTAGATAAACCAGATCATTGTTGTTTTTAAGTTTAGCGTTTTTGGATTTTCTTTATAGAGTTTTGATATTCTAGAGTAATAACTAATAAATTTTTATTATAGGGAGAGCAAAATATAATCGGAGAAGTGTATAAATCGTAGTTGACTCACTAACTAGAGTCAACTCAATATATTTTTCTACCTTGGTCTAAAATATCCTTAGTAAACATATTGCTAAACATGATTAACAATGGCTATTAATGGTTAACTAAAATAGAAATTTAAACTAATATTTGTTAGTACATCCAAGATTTGGGTGGCGCTTAACCAATTGGTAGCCCTACTAAATGGGACATGACAAATTTCCATTTCATTTAAAGACTCTTAACCAATTGGTAGCCCTACTAACCGGGACATGGCAAATGCCCACTCCATCTAAAGATCCTTGTCCTCAAGGATCAGATCTTCAAATTGGTTAACCATTACTTGTCTCTCTTCCCATGTAGCCTCCTTGGCAGTCATACCCTCCCATTGAACTAACACCTGCATAATCTCTTGCTGGTTCTTCTTAACCTTCTGGTGTCTAGAACCTTGAGTTGAGCCATCTTCAAGTTACCCTCAGAATTTGTTGCATGGAGTTTCGATTGTAGAACAATTCATTTTCCTAACTTTGGTTTGAGCTGAGAGACATGGAAGGTGGAGTGAATTTTAGAACCAGCAGGTAATGCCAATTTGTAGGCCACAACTCCCATCTCTGCAAGAATTTGATAAGGTCCATAGAATTTAACAGCTAACTTCAAATTTCTCCTCAACTGGACTGAAGTTTGCCTATAAGGATGTAGCTTCAAGTAAAACCAGTCCCCTACTTCAAAAGACCTCTCTGTCAGCTTTTTGTTTGATTCTGTGTTGTGCCAATTCCAGTGTCCCCTTCAACCATTGACTCATCATTTGTCTCTGATATAAATAATCTTCAGTTGTAGCATGAATTCCAGCTTGAGATGATAAAATGCCAAACTGTGGTGGTGGAAACCCATAGAGATCTTCAAATGGATTCGACCTTAAGTTATACCACCACTCAGACAAGGACAACCAAGACACCCACTTTCATGGTTTGAAATTATTCATACATCTCAAGTAAGTTTCAAGACATGCATTGACCCTCTATGTCTAACCATCAGTCTGAGGATGGTATGCAGAGCTCATGTGAAGAGAGGTACCCAAATTTGCAAACAATGCTTGCTAGAAATTACTTAGGAACAAACTATCTCTGTCAGACACTATTGATTTAGGGAGACTATGAAGCTTAAAAACAGTATCAATGAATACCTTAGCCACTGAAGAAACTGTGTAGGGGTGACTTAGGGCCATGAAGTGACTATACTTGGTAAATTTATCTACCACTACCAAGATCATTGTTTTACCTTCTGACTTTGGTAATCCTGTGATGAAGTCCATGCTAATGTGTTCCCATGTTGCATCTGGAACTAGTAGAGGTTGTAACAATCCAGATGGTGGAGTATTCATCCCTTTTCTTTGTTGGCAAATATCACACTCTTGTACATATTTCATAATCTTTTGCTTCATCCCACTCCAGTAAAAGTAGAGCTTGGCTCTCTTGTAGCTTGCTTGAGATCCTGAGTGCCCTCCTATAGATGAATCATGGATTACAATAATTATCTTTTGTCTGAGATCACCATTTTTCCCTACATATATTTGAATCTCAAAACTCCCAACTGAAACGTAAAGTGTTGTACTGCATTTACTTGTACCAATAGCTTAGAAATGGTATCCTTGGCTAGTTGATCATCTATATAATTGTGATGCACCTCCTTTAGCCAAGTTGGTTCTACCTGAGTTATTGTTTGGAAAACATAGTCAGCATCTACTGTCACTCTAGACAAGGCGTCTTCCACCTTATTATCTGACCCCTTTTTGTACCTCAATTCATAAGTATACCCCAAAAGCTTGACAAGTCATTTATGCTGCAATGTAGTATGATTTCTCTGCTCCAAGAAATATTTAATGCTTTGATGATCAATATAAATTATGAATTGGTTTCCCATTAAATAAGATCTTCATTTGGTCACTTCCATAACTACATCAATCATCTCTTTTTCATATGTTGACCTTGCCAGGAATCTAGTCCCCGTTCCCTTGTTGAAGTAAGAAATGGGTCATCTATCTTGCATCAATACAGCTCCCACCCTAGTGTCACAATCATCAGTATCCAACTCAAATAGCTTAGAGAAATCAGGGAGAATAAGAACTGGATTAGTGATTACAACTTCTTTCATCTGCTCAAATGCTGCTTGAGCTCCTTCATTCAAGTGGAAGTTGTTTTTCTTCAATATCCAGTCAATGGCTTGGAATTTTTTACAAACTTCCTATAATATCCTGTGATGCCAAGGAATCCCCTCAAGTCTCTCAATGTTGGTGGAGTAGGCCAGTCTTTCATGCAATCAATCTTCTCAGGATCCGCAGTTACTCCATCTCTATTGATGATATGACCCAAGTATTCAATTTGTGGTGGTTCAAAATAACATTTGCTTAATTTTGTAAATAAGAGTGCTCCCTGAGTATAGACAATATGGTAGTAAGGTGTTGCATATGAGTTTCCATATCTGGGTTGTAGACTAATATATCATCAAAGAAGACCAAGATGAACTTCCTCGAAAATGGTTGAAACACATCACTCATCAAAGCTTGAAAGCTTGCTGGAGCATTAGTGAGACCAAATGGCATTAATAGAAACTCATAATGTTACTGGTGAGTCTTAAATGTTGTTTTATGTGTATCTTAGGGTGTTACCCTGATCTGGTGATATCCTTCCCTCAAATCAATCTTAGAAAATACCCTGGCACCCTTGAGTTCATCCAATAACTCATCAATGACTGTAATTGGGTACTTTTCATTGATGGTTATTTCATTTAGCTTCCTATAATTAACACAAAATCTCCAACTACCATCTTTTTTTTTTACTAGTAAAATTGGTGAAGCAAATGGACTGTGACTTGGCCTGATGACTCCAGAGTTTAACATTTCCTGCACCAATTTTTCTATTATCTCCTTCTGGACATAAGGAATTCTGTAGAATCTTTGGTTTGGTGGTGTGCCAAGAGGCTGAAGTGGAATGTGGTGGTCATGGCTTCTGGATGGTGGGAGAGTGGTGGGTACCTTGAATATGGTATCAGATGAATCAAAAAGAGGTTGTAAATGTTTAGGTATAACAGTTTCTGAGTTAGAAGCACTGATGGAGAATAAATGCCCCATGATTCCAAGATTATTCTTCTTCAAATACTTATGGCACTCACTTCCAGTCATTAGTGAGATGCTTGGAGATTCAGTCATTCCAGTTAGCTCAATATCCTTACCCTCATTCTTAAAAAAGATAGACAATTTTGTAAAATTAAACTGCATTGGGCTTATAGTTTTCATCCAATCAACCCCTAACACCATGTCACACCCTCCAAGAGCTAGTAGTCTTGATCCAAATTCAAAGGTATGTCCCTGCATACTCCATGAAAAACTTGGACACTTGGCATCACTAGTCAGTTTGTTCCCATCAACAACAACTATTTGAAATGAAGCGGTAGGCTCAATGAAGCACCCACTCATTTTAGCTACTTTAGGATCTATGAAACTATGTGTACTACCACTATATACAAGAATGATGATTGACTTCTTGTTTCTAGCCATACCTTAAATCTTAATAGTATTATGAGAGATATTACCTGAGAGGGCATGTAAAGATATCTCTATTTAATCTTCTACAATCTCTTGGATTAGTGGTGCACTGCTTGGAGAGTCCTCTTCAGAGTGTATGGATTCCCCCTTATTCAGCATCTAGCATGAAAATTTGTTGTTTAACACACATATGTCCTGGCTTGAAAATCTCATCACAGTTGTAACACAATCATTTCTCCCTTTTAGCTCTCATTTCAACATATGATAATCTCTTGATTGGTAACATTTTTGGCAGGTAACATGACTTGGAGATAGTGAACTTGACTTAGGAGAAGTCACCATGGTTCTGTGGTTGTTTGGTATATGCAGTGGATGTAGTTTTACTGCAGCTTTATTCCTATTGGAAGTAGTCTCTAGCCAATGATTTTTGCATTCTGTCTTGGTGTATTGCTTGTCTCAACCCAGCTGGACAAAACATTTGTACAACTATCCTCAATTCTTCCTTTATCCCACTAATGAAGCTTGATGTAAATTATTCTTCAGAGAAGTGTTTGTTCTTAGCCACCATTAATGCTTTCAGTTCCTCAAAGACCTCTTGATATTCTAGCATTGCTCCAGTTTAACTCAGCTTGTTAAACTCTCCTACAATGTCATCATGACCCAACTCCTGAAAATCTTGCAGTGATGTCTAAAATAAATTCTTCCCATATTATAACCTTTCTTCCTTCCTGGTAGTTCTGAAACCAAATATCTTCCTTATCGTCTAGATATAGAGACGCCATATGTAGTTCTTCATCCATAGGATGCAGCTGAAAGAAATTTTTACACTTCCGGATCCAAGATCTAGGGTTATTTCCATTAAACCTGGGAAAATCTGTTAACTAGTAAATTGATTTAAAAATAACAAGTTGTTAGTACCTCCCATTCCTCCAGTGTTATATCCGAGATACGAGTTTGAACCTGAAGGTGGGTGAACAGATCCATCACCTGGTTCATCCTTCTTCAAGATCTTCTCCACTTCTTGGGAATTCATACCAGGTGGTGTCTTAATGAGATCAGTAATAATATCGTTTACATCCTTAGCTGATTCATTCACTTTTGCGTTTAATCCATTAACCTTCCTATGAAGGTCATCAAACTCCTTTTGATTCACCATTGTAGCAGGTCACTTGCTGAAATGGAGGGGGTATTTGCTAGTACATCCAATACTTGGGTGGCTCTTAACCAATTGGTATCCCTACTAACCAGGACATGAAAGTAAGATGGTTGAAATTAGGGGTCAATTGGACGCTCTGACAATTAAGGATGTGAAGTTTGACCCGTACCTCAGGCTTGATGAAAATGGTGATGATGGTCGTGAATTTACCTATGGATATTTAGTTATAGTTGAATCTATGGAGTTAATGGATTTGAAGGATATATTTCTTTAGTTATGGATATGAATTTCCTTGAATGAATTAGTTTTCTTATTTTGTCATTTCAAATACAATGAAAAATGTCACAAAACTTAGTTTAAAATGGAAATTCAGGGTCACTTACGGGTCGGATAGGTCGAGTACTTGAAAACCTAACCGTAAGTCCATAATATTTCAAATTATGAAAGGTTTATGGCTAGGTTCGCAAACTACCCTGAGTTATACATACAGTTAAGAAACCTAGACGTAAAACTGTCATAACTGTATTTATGTCAGTTTTACGGTTGGGAAAACTGCAAAACCCAACCATAAAAACCCAATGTCTATTTTACGGCTAGGTTTATACGCTGACCTAACCGTAAGTGACCCTGAGCTATCACTTATGGATAGATTTGAACACCAACCTAACTGTAAAATTCCATGAGTTTTATCTTACGACTAGGTTTGAACACCAACCTAACAATAAGTAGCCATGAGTTTTCGCTTACATCTAGATTTGAACACCAACCTAACTGTAAGTGGCTCTGAGTTCTCTCTTACGGCTAGGTTTGAACACCAACCTAACCATAAGTAGCCCTGAGTTTTCGCTTACGACTAGGTTTGAACACTAACTTAACCGTAAGTGACCCTGAACTCTACGGTTAGGTCGTCATACCCAATTTTTAGCTGTAAACAACTTAAATTCTCAAAAAACTAAATTTTCCAAGGCACAACTACCCTATTAAGTTCCAATTAGTACCCAACGACTTGATTTTCAAAATTTCTAGTCGTAGGGTCTTTGATCTATATATATATATATATATAGGTGTAGATGGTGGATTTTAACAAAGGGTGAAATAGTAAAATTACCTCGACTCAGCAGTAGAAGCGTGGAAACGATAAATTTTCTTTATGTTATTGACCCGGCATCAGAAACATATAATTCATATTTTATATTCCGCAAGAGAATTAAGATACAAAGCATGTGTTATAGGCATCTCACACTGATCCTTCAGCTCTCTGAAAATATACATATCTATACATATAATATTAGAGCCTCACCCCACTGAGCTTTCAATATTTTATATATATACCATATTAGTATTGTATGACTCACTGCTTACTTCCCTACAATGATCGGACAGCTCCTAGATGAATTAACCACTAGTATAGAGCAACATCGTCCTCAAAGTATCACTGGTGTTGATTATAATTTCTTCCCAGATGATCCCTAACTATACAAAATAAATATCCATAACACGTTTTTGTTTCTGAATGGATATCAATGCTCCTAGATAGATTGCCTACTAGTATAAAGCGAATCATAATAAATTCTAGTGTTATATTCCTTGTATGAATTCCTAGAATTGCTTTTGTTTTAAGGAAAAAGCAAATGTACTGCAAAAGAGTACTTTCAGTAAGTTCGGAAGATCAAACTCGAATAAGACGATCCTAAACCAAAAAATGGTCGTTCATGTCCTGCTTCGATCACATAGGTGGAAAAAATTAGATTGGTCGTATGGGAGGGAAGCAAACAAGGTTGAGAAATCACGAGTATAATGATTAATTATAGTGTGTAGTTTAAGAATGGATTATCTCTGGGATAGATCGCTAATTCTGTATATCTTATCTTTTAGTCCTGGTTTCGAATATATAAAACCATCTATTTATATTTCAGAGGAGACACATTGATTTCTCGTAAGTAGTGGAAGTCAGGAAAAGGTGGAGATGTGATGATTGTGGAGATTGTAGTGGGGTCGTGTCCGGAAATTAAGGAAGACTTGTCTGACCACTACTCCCCATCTTCTTAACTATTCTATAACCGTCCCACTTCTTGTTACCTTCTTGTTTGTGGATATGTTGCCACAATGCACGATTGTCGTAGACTGATGCGTGTCGTAAGTGCAATAAACTACTCGAATATATTTCCCACTAATTACCTAGTAATATAGCGGCAGTAAGAATCGTTCCCACAGAGAGTTGTGTAATTGATAGCTTATTTAGATTAACGAAACTAGAATAAAAACAATACTAAAGGGGATTGGTTATTTAATGCAATTAAAAAAAATAATAAGAAAAAGAAAAAATGATTAGAAACGATGATTAGGGAGTCATTCGTTGTTACCAAATGTTGACTAAATTAGTATATTGATCTATCTTTTGTCAGAATCATTCGTCACCAACCATAGAATAGCAGCTAGCTCAGTGCTATCCCCAAAACTCCTTTTATCACTGAATATCGAAGCTCTCGAACACTAGATTCTATCCAACTAAGCCACCAAGTAGTAGCTCACTCAAGATGTAACTCAATCGAACGCTTTAGGTTTTGTGAATTTAGATTGATCCCAGTAGTTAAACTCTTATCTCAAGGTCCACTTGCTGGTGTTGTCTTCACTCGCAATTGCTCTACAGAATCCCTCTGCAAGGTCTCGTAATTTCTACTTGTGTAGAGAGTTGTTAGACTATTACACTTATCTCACAACTTCTACTAGCGGTAGAATAATTAAGAGATTAATTTAGTATGCATCCCAAACAATCTAAGAATTACCCATAAACGTTAGATATAGTAAAGACAATCGATAAATAATTAAAACTCCAAATAAATTTATAGTTAATTAAGTTTTACGTCCGGAATATTGAAATCATCCTTAATCATATAAAAATTAGCTGCATATAATAGTAAAGTTCATGGAATATAAATATAAAGAAAACTAAAATAAACTAAAATCAAACCAAATAAAATAGTAAAGCAGGCCCAGCTTGCTCCCGTCTTCTTGATTTGGTGTAGTGAACATGTGGAAGATGGTGGTGATACGAACTTTGAAGGTTTGAGAGGTGGTGATTGTGGCTGGATGGAACTGATAATAAGAGACGTAAACTTTGGAGAGGAGCTTTCGAGGTGAGAAACTTAGCATGAGAGGTTATGTGATGTTGCCCTAGTTCTTCCCTTTTTTATAACTTTGCAAACTTGATTTTCACGGAAACTTAACATCCCAAACCATCTCAAACTCTAATATTTTTTTATCTCAGCCATTCAGTACCATGATATTAATGGTATCAAATTCTTACGATCCCAGCCAAACTCTTTTCCTGACTTTTCGTAGACTTTTTAGTGGTTATGGCCAAGTCAATTAGAAAGCCTTTTCTAAGATCCAGACTCCGGCTTTGCCAACTTACCAAAGTCAAGCTGCAAGAAATCCGTACAACGAGAGCCACTCTTCTTTCAGTCGAGTACCCGTAGGCCCCTCTCCCGCTGGTCAAGTAACTAAAGTCCCTGGTTGGTCACCGGGTCGGGATCGAGAAGTGAAGTCATAAAAAGAAGTAGGGTCTCCCTGTGAATCCGTAAATCCGAGGAGCATGCCGCAAAAAATGATGGTCCCAAAAGACTCTCGCACAAATTTTATCCAAAATCAGACCCACTTTCCTTAACTCAGCAGGACTCTCTCTTATTCACCTGAATTTTCTCTTTCAAACTCTGCCTTATTTATTACAATCTCGAGCTCCATCTTTAACTCCTCCTCAACTGCCGCGAACCAATACCATCACAATTTCACTTCTTTCATTAACCAACAACGTCTATCTAAGAACCAAACGCCACCACATCAATTTCATCCTAACTTCCATGAACCAATGCCACAGACTCAAATTCTTTTTAGCTCGAGCACCATAGACTCTATACATCACGAGAAGAAACCACAACTCGACTTTTACCCATCAGTCAACAACGTCTCTGCCACATTACTCATCACAACCTCATGATCACCATTAAATCTTCTTCTCAACTAGTTATTGCCTGCTCGACCTCTGCTCGAGTTCTCACTGCCTATTTCTCTAACCAATCTCGAGCACCATCAATTCTACAGAAAACCCACCATCACAGACTCATAATTTGCCATTAACTTTTCTTTATCACGATCAACAACAATAATCTTCATTAATAGCATCATCATCATCATCACAAGCTATTCCATCAATCACCGATTCATCAGATCTCTCATTGTCGCTGAGTTGTTTCAAACCATCACAACTTCATATTCGATCATCATCTCGCCATATTCAAAGCTAATAGAAGCAAACTCATCGTCCACAATAAAACTGCCACCATCGAAACTGCATCACACAGGGAAGAACCCTGATGCAAAGAAGGAGAAGAGGTGCCCTTAGCAAGTTGGTCTGGCGCCTTTAGTAGTTTTCAAATGTTGGCATCCCTGAGAAAAGAAGTGGTGCCTTTATAAATTTCATTAAACCTTAAATGAGTTGTCAGTTCCGGGGAACCGACAAGTCTGAATTCTTGTTTTGCCCATATCTTCTTCATACGAAGTCGGAATGACTTCATTCTTTCGTAGTTGGCTTCTTATTTTCTTTTTCTACGAGAAGATGACAAGAAATCATGACTTTATACGAGTTCCACCTGGTATTGGCTCTTCTTTGCTTGAATCTCTTCTTTTCTTGCACAATTAACTGTCGATTCACTTCTTTTGGATGATTTCACCTACTAAAAGATAAATAAACAAAAGAAAACGTAATATACAATAATTCACAATAAATCTAGCAAATAATAGTATGAAATTGACACTCTAAATATGTAAAATATGCACATATCATAGACCGCCGACCAATACCCCAATGAGAATCCCCCTATGTGTTGTATTTGAAATCTCGTAGAGATAATGGAGTTGTGGACTACCACTTTATTTTAGATCAAGTCAATAGCTTGCCAAGTCGGTGAGGCAAGTTACGCAGTTCACTAGATTGGTAACCAGACTGATTTAGTATCGAGTCTGGTAAGTTTAGTGATCATGTACTATCTTTGGAGTAACGTGGCGTGATTTTAATGGCTATGTGTCAGTTTAGAAGCGACACGGTATAAATTTAGAAGTATTCAAATTCAAGATTACCCGAAAGTTCTCAAGGACCAGTCGTGGCGCACTTTAGAACCTAGGAAAAAGGCTTAACAGATAGCCATATAGAGCTAACGCTGGCATTAGGCCAGCGTCCTTAAGGACACAGCTAATAAAGGTAACGGCGGCACTAGTCTAGCGCATAGTGCGTATAGCATCCTTGGAGATGCAGCTAGCAAACACTAGCACTGGCTTGGTTGCCAGCGAGAATAGTGATGCGTCCTCAAGGACGCTGCTAGCAAAGGCTAGTGCTGGCTTCGTTGCCAGCGAGAATAGTGATGTGTTCTCAAGGACGTTGCTAGCAAAGGCTAGTGTTATCTTTATGCCAGCGAGAATAGTGATGTCTCCTTAAGGACGCTGCTAGAATAGGCTAGCGCTAGCTTCGTACCAGCAAAAATAGTGATGCGTCCCTAAGGGACGCTGCTAGCAGAGATAACGCTGGATTTTTTACCAGGGAGAATAGTGATGCGTCCCTAGGGGACGCTGCTAGCAAAGCTAGCGCTGGCTTTGTTGCCAGTGAGAATAGTGATGCGTCCTCAAGGACGCTGCTTTAGTGAGGTTAGTGCCAGCATAGAAGAAGCTAAGGCTAGCCTAGCACGGAGGCACAATGCATTTTTAGAGGCATTATTCTTTGATTGCCGCGTTTCGTAGAAGAACAACGCATAATTTATGACTCATCCTTGAGTAGAATGCTAGAGTGGCATATTTTATCATCAGAACGGCATATTGCGATGGCGCTCTTTGCGAGCATGATATTAATCTAGAATGCGTTCTTAAAGATCAGGCATTGGCTATTTTCAAATTCGATAGATGTTAATAGAACATCGATGCGCATTTGAGACAAGTTCAAGGAATTCAACTGCAGAATTTATACGACTTGAGACTGGTTTGATATGGCATGAATATTGTAAATGTTAGAGAGACTACAGAATCAGTTTAGAGCGTCTATAGTTATTTGTAGAAATTGTATTCTTAATTTGCCTGCGGAATATAAGTAAAGATATAGTATTTCATGCTTTGATATAAAGGCAGTAATATGTGCATGTTTATGCGCATATATTTCTATAATGGTGATTTTACAATTCTGACTCTGTCAAAAACTCACCATCTACATTTAGTCCCCCGCTTCGTGAGGAACAGTAATATTGCACAATAAGCACTAGATGGTGATAATATGATTATAACAATTATATATGAATAATCAAAAGTTTAAAAGCATAAGAAGATGTACTTAGCTTCTCTGAGGTTGAGATATGCGCCCCTTAGCGTTAACCCTGGATGGGATTACTAGATGCCCGCGTTCTTGTCAAGAATGCTTGCCCATGAGCAGAGAGGGAATATTGTTGGTGCTAGGCGCCTCTCTTCTTTCTTTTTTTGAACATGTCCGCTTCATCCCAAGAGAGGATCAAAACAACTTGGCCGATTCTTCAGGTATGTGTCTAGCAAGAAGTATTATTAGCTTTATCTCCTCAGGGAAATATCTTTGACGCACAGTTGGGCCTTAGATTTAAACTTTCTTGTGAGCAAATAGTAGGCACCAGTTCCTAGGTTTTGAGTATGCAACGATCAAGTGCTAGTGACAGCGATGGTAAGGCGTCATTAGATGAGAGATAAGACACCCGGAGATGATGCTTTGAGTTGTATCTAGTAGCATCAAAGTTGGAAATATTAGAAACCGGCAGAAGAAGCTGATGGTATATCAGAACTGCAGGTGGGGATGGCGGTGGAATCCATTGCTCTTGTCGTAGACTTGAACATATCAGTTTTTTTAAAGTGCAGAATATCCGTTGGTTTGATCTAGTATTAGTGGAAGCACTGAACAATAGGGTTAGCACCAGCAATATCAGAAGTTGGGACGACATGGTCACAATCAATAGAGTAATGGTAACACAAAGTTGATGACGTCTTATAGTATGATGAGATCTCTTTGGGAGATGCAGTGGAACCTCAGATGATAATATATTTGAGAAGATGAGAATCCACAAGCGGATGCGGTCTCTATAAAGCTGAGTCTTCTAAATCCTGTCTGGAAAACCTTGTTTGCACACCATTCACTCCAGAGGGCGTAAAAACTTCATATAATGCCAAATTTTGATGTTTGACCCCAAATTTTGAAGCCAAAAGACCAAGATATTATATTCAAAAAGAATCGCTCGATTCAGAGTTTGATAAATCAGCCAATCATCTGTGAACATTCGTGGTTAGTAATCCCGTGTAAATTTTCAGATTATGTAGACTTCAATGTAAGAACCATATCTTCTAGCTCATGTCTCTGATTGACGCGCCCTTTAAATATGTCGTAGAAAAAACATAAATGAACAATTTTTATGAAGGATGCTTTGCTCTGTTCCTTACCGATTGTTGCTGATATTTTTGAGTTTGTAAGATGAAGAAGTAATTATGAGAGCATTAACAAAGAATAAAAGAGTGGACCGAGCCGGTGCTGAAATATGGCTTTGTGAGATGTTTTTGTTGTAAAGATGCCGGCTTCATGAGGATGCTAGCTTCTTGAATAGTGTTCATCTTTTGTGAGAAACTTTAACTCCGATAAAAATTTAGAGAGAGCTGGCGCTGGAGAAGAAGGCGTGTGCTGCAGGTGCAGGGCACGCACGCTGGAGGAGGCAAGGATTGCACCGGAAGAGGAATATCGTGATTTTTTTTGTGGTGAGCGTATCACTGGATCCCCAGCAACTTGTAAACAATATTCTGGAAGTTGAGAGGAGAAGTCCGATTGTGCCATTGGATATTCATCCTGAATTGTAGATGGTTGTGGATGCCTCATTACCATTGATGGCTGAGATGAATATCATGAGCATGGATTTTGTCCATAAGGGTTTGCTCGAAGAATAAGAGGACTCGATGGAATCACTTTGAGAATTCCAAGTTCGGTGCATATCTAACAGTAGAATTATTTGGTTGAAGTAGGTAGCAACAACAAGGATGAAGTCACCATTCCGGATGTGATCAGGTAAGAGGAGGAGGCTCCCTAGTCGTGTGGGGTACTGATGTAGAGAGGTTTTGTCGATGACTTTTATATTTTATTGACTTGGTTTTGGGGATCACTTTGGTTGAAATTGACTTGAACTGATTTGTTTTCTAACATATCAAGTCCCCAAGTGCAGAACAACCAAGAGGTGTTTATTTACTAGACAGAGTGTTACGTGTTGAGTGGGTTCATAACATCCACGGGTGAATTATGTTACATGTACTTCAGGTGTCTGCTTAAAGGGTATTGAGATTTCACGTTCTCTTGAGTGGTGTAATGAGTTATCCCCGACATTTATCATCGCACAAGTAATGAGGTTCTATTGCAAAAGAGGCAAAAATAAAACAGATGAAGGTGTGGTGTTATCTTGTTGTGAGGGTGTGAGTTTTGATGTATACAGTTTTGTTTCCAATATCGTTATTGATCAGACCTTCCAGTTGAAGGGTGTGACTATGTCGAATCTTCAAAAATGAAGGAGCCTTCGGTCCCCAAATGTAGCTTACTTGGATTCGCTACCAGGCAAAAGATAATTTTACGGTGTCGTCATAGGTCCATGCTTCTAGGAATTTAACAGGACATGAGAAATCATGAAAATTGGACCCGTCTTTTGTTGTCGTTGAAGTGCTAGGACTTGGGTGAATATCAGAATTGAAGTTGAATCCATCCTTGTCATCTGGGCTGTTGAGATGCAACAGGGCTGCTCCCTGAACTTGTGAGAGTCGCACCTTTTCATGCTCCTTAGACTCACAGGATTGCTCTATTCCTCTAGAGGTGATAATGGGATGATGTATCCCCATGGTCGCCATTCTTCTTAAATCTTCTTGACTCAAAGCATGACTATCATGACTTGACTAATTCGTTTATTTTTTACGACATATGTGATGTGGTGCGCCCTCGAGTGGACACTACTCTTGTTTTTGTTGACAGTTTCTAATCTGTAAGAAAAAAACCGTGAATGATAATTCCATATGATGCTTGTGCGGCTTCGGGAAACACCATGAATATAGAGGACGAAGACAATTATGGGGATGAAAATCTCGAAGAAGTGTCCCCTAGTTTTAGGGTGAAAACAAATGTACTGCAAAATGGTACTTTCGGGTAGGTTCGAGAGAGCAAGCTCGAACAAAACAAGCCTAAACCAAGAAACGGTCGTTCACGTCCTGCTTTGATCACAAAGGTCGAG
Source organism: Papaver californicum (assembly GCA_023531435.1). NCBI lineage: Eukaryota > Viridiplantae > Streptophyta > Magnoliopsida > Ranunculales > Papaveraceae > Papaver > Papaver californicum. Next base: position 5,169,539 of record JAJJMC010030994.1, read on the forward strand.
AAGATTAGGTAGGTCTAGGGGAGGGAAGCAAATAAGGTTGAGAAATCTCAGTGTGATGAGTAATTGTAGTGTGTAGTTTAGAATGGATTATCCCTGAGATAGATTGTTGATTTTGTATATTATGTCTCTTAGTTCTCTGGTTTTCGAATAAATGAAGCCATCGATTTATATTTTTGAGGAGACACACTGATTTCTCATAAGTGGTGGAAGTTACAGAAGATGTGGAGGAGTAACGATTGTGCATATTGTAGTGGAGTCATGTCCGAAAAATATGGAGGACTTGTATGACCACTACTCCTCGTGCTCTCAACTGCTCTGTAACTGTCCTACTACGGGGCTTTGGCTATATTTTTAGACAGAGTCAATCTCCGAGTTGGAGCTGGAGTCGAGGTCGAATTTGAAGAAAAATATTTTGTCTGCGACTCCGGTTGAGATGGAGCTTTCCTCTTGGATCCTTCACTACTGGCAACACCAATTGATGGTTGGACAACGTATAGTTTGTTGATCAACCGTCGGTTCATCCTACTATCTCCAGGAATTTCCTCTTTTGCAAGCCTGGTTCTTTCAAGCAAAGCAGGAGCGGTTCTGGCGGATCGTTCTGCAGCTTTGTGCAACTCAGAGAAAGTCTGAAAACATAGATTTTCTAAAAGAGCGCGATAGACATGAACCATACCATTAATCGTTGGGATATTCGTTGTTCCTCTGTAACATTCTTCCCAGGTCTGATAGGGTGATTTTCTCGGAGATAAAGGAGTACTTCTTGTAAAAATCGTTGATCATTTCTCCCCAACTAGAAATACTGTTGGGAGCAATGTTATTGTACCACGTGTAGGCCCATCCAGAGGGAGACTTTGAAAATTCGTTAAGACGTAATACATGATTGTATTCGTGATCCCCTAGTGATTCCAAGAATTGCGAGACATGTTCACGAGCATTCCCAGTTTCATCATATAACGAAGGAAGGAGAGGAGTAACCTCTTGGTAGTGGGTGATAGACACATTTTTGTGTCCGACTTGATCTCAATTTTATATGATGTTAGTATTCGATTTTGTACTTATTATGTTTTTTATTTCTTTTTAGGTATTTTTGGAGAAATGTTAAAGGCACCCTCAACTTGGATTAATGCACCCACACTTTGGTTAAAGGCAACCACACCCCAAATTTCAAATGAAAAAAGTTGGCGGGAACAATTCTCACGTAAACAGGAAATAGCTTGAATATGGAAACAAGCTTTAATTTTGGAAATCTTCTTAAAGTTGTTTTAGGAAATCAAGTTATTTGGGTAATAAGAAGAAAAGAAGAAAAGAAGAAAGATCTAAATATTCTTCTAATCATAAAATCACTAAAAGGAGCAAGAAAAACAAATCAGGAAAGAAAATTGTTTTTCACGGGAAGGAATGGCGAGAATTATAAGAAGTTTTGGAGGGGATTTTGGGTTGTTTTTGGTGGTGGTTAGTATAAATTGGAAGCTTAGAGGTGTCCAGAGGAGGAGAAAAGTTTGTGAAGCTTAGAACAACCAAGAACAGCGTGAAAAAAAGTGAACAGAGTGAAGAAGTTTCTGCTGCTACACCAACGAAGAAGAAGAACATATTATAGAGAAGAACTGTCATTCATTAGAACAACAGTCCGTTCTTTTTCAGCCACACCAAAAGAAACCGTTTTTTCTCCACTCTCTTTAAAACACCTTCTGTAAGAGTTAGAAGTGTTCACAGCAACACTTTTAAACGTATCTAATTGACTGTGAGCATATCTATTCTCATTGTAAGCAATTTTTGAGTTATGAAATCGATTTTTGAGGGTTTTTCCATTACAATGAGGAGCTAAACTTCATCTATGAGGCTACGGAGGAAGCTACTTTTCCAACAAATATGTGGTAATTATTTAATTAATTTATACAATTTATTTATGATTAATTGCCTTGATTAAAAATTGATTTAAAAGATTTTTGTTAAGCAATTGTGATTCCGTTAGATGGTGCATGCCTCGGCTTAGGTCCCTAGATGCTCCATGCTTTTGTTATACAGTTGTTGTTTTGAAAATCTATTTTTGCAATGATTTAGAATCAAATTAAAATGTTTTAATTGCATGATTAAACTTAATCACTTTGAAATT